>CAWZYM010000283.1:1145000-1500000 GCA_963966185.1 Rhabditoides inermis
GATCTGGAAGTTTTTTGTATTGTACGTTGAGACGGTACCTGGCAGGTACTCTGGAACTAAGGTGTGATCTGTAAAAAAAAATGAGAGAATAGGAAACAGCTGCACTTTCTCTCCCTCTTTCTCTCCCCTCTCCTCTCCCCCCTCTCTCTCTCTCTCCGTCTCTCTCTCTCTCTCTCTCTCTCTCTCTCTCTCTCTCTCTCTCTTTCATTAACTCTTCTTCCCTCTCTTCCCCTGTAGGTAACAATCTGCAGATAATAGGAGCCGAGATATGAACATGACCTTATTTGGGATATTCAAATGAGGTGATTTAGAACGATAAATTTATCTAAAAAAATATCGCTTGTTTACCTGCTACCTGTACGAAGAATGAACCTTCTACCTTGAAAAATAACCGAGTTATGAATTTTTAAATGTTTCTGAATAATTAAAATGTGAAATTTTGGAAATTGAATAAATTTCAAAAATTAGTTAAAAATCTGAGTTAACTCATGAACGAAGGTATTACGGTAGTGATAATTAAATGACAAAATGCAGGTGTCAACTCTCACTGAGACGAAAGTTACAGACCAGTCGCCGAGAGGGTATTTTGCAAACCTATTTTGCATATATGCAAATGAGGTGAGAAAAATCGGTGACCGACTGGGGGCCTATGCTAGTCCACCCCTAAGAGATGAACTCTCAGGACCTAAAGAATAAAGAGTTATGTGTACTGCATGTTAGAGACTTATGAAATTCATTTCAGAGTTGTTTACATAATTGTTTACTTGTTTACGTCACTTGTAAACAACAAATATGAACTCAGTACTTGGTCTAGTACACTTTAGATACGTTTTAAATGAATACTTGAGTTGTTTACTTATTTGTTTACTTGTTTACTTGGCTTGTTTACCTAATGTTTTAGACTTGTTTACTTGTTACCTGTACCAAGTATCGAGATTGGCGCTATAATAGGAACTGAGATATAAACATGACCTTATTTGGGACATGCAAATGAGGTTCAATTAAATAAGTTATATACGAAACAGTTTGTACTCAAGTACTTTGTACTCGTACCAACTATCAAGATTGTAGCTATAATAGGAGCTGAGATATAAACTATAAACATGCCCTTTTTTGGGATATGCAAATGAGGTTTAATGAAATAAGTTGTATACCAAACAGTTTGTACTGAAGCACTTTGTTCTTGTAGCAAGTATGAAGATTGTAGCTATATTAGGAACGGAGAAATGAATGTGACCTTATTTGGAGTATGCAAATGAGGTGAGAACAAGCGGTGACCATTCTCGGCCCTGGGCTTGTCTACCCCTAAGAGATGAACTCTCAGGACCTAAGGAGTGAGGAGTTATGCGTCCGGACAAACACTGACCTAAGCAAATTTATATGTCGAACCCAGGCGATGTGTTCACGCTGACTACTCACATTTTTCTCGCACTGCAGCAGCCGTCGCTAAGAAACCAACAAAAAATCTGGAATGATCGTATACATAAAAATATGAAGCATAAACACATCTTACCATGAACCTCATAGTTGTGAAATTGTGACTGATTGGACAGCCCAGTTTGTATAAATTCAGTACCCTTCGACGATCAATCGTTTTCTAACAACTAACAAGGAAATGGTTGGCATGTATTCCAGCATGTTCAGAATCTGTAATTTGTTTATCAAATTTGATATGTCATTTTCAGCATGCCAAATCGATAAAACTATAACCGCTCGCAAGATTGCTGAACCAATGATGCAAAAACAAATTGAATACTTGATTATTTCTATGCTGAACTGCAAAAAAATACTTGTTCAAACGAGATTTTTTTCTCAGCTGTTTCGAAACCGTATGTTTATGTTCTTTCTGATATCGTGCATGTATGTTTTGCTGTTGGAAGTTTGTTATGTTCATAATGACACGTTCAATGATAGCGGGGTCGGAGCCTGCTTACGATTTGCGAGTGATAACGTTTGAACGTATTACGCATGAAAGTGTGACATTCACTGTCTGATCACAAAAATGCGACATTATGCTTCTCATGTATGTATGTATATGTCAAATAATCAGTTTCTCAAAAATTCGCGACCTCAAAGTGTAGAGAAACCGCAAAAACGGACGGTCTTTTCAAAGAATGACCGTCGACATTTGAGTACCAATATTGATAGCGGGCACATGTGTTTGACTCTGACGCACTTGCTTGCTCTTACGAATTTTATCGCGTGTGTGGAAGTTGATGATATAATATATAAACACTTGATGAAGACCGCAATTCAGTCTACCATATACACTCGATCGCCTTTGAATGAAGCTAATAGTAAGTTTTAAAAGTGTTTCTATGAAAAGTGTTCAATCAACAACCAGATAATGATCAATGATATTTCCAGATTATTCTGGTTCTCCTCTTCGGAATTGCGGTTGCCGTAAAGCCCGAGTGTGGGTGTTCGAATTAAAATGATTCATTCATTAAATAGATAAATCAATGCATTTTCAGATAACTAATATTAAAGTATTCTGATGTAATTATTTTTAGGCCCTCCTCATGAGGAATTCGTCGAATGCGCATCTGCTTGTGAGCCGACCTGCGGTGAAGATGTGAACAAGGTCTCTCTCTCTCCCTCCCTCTCTCTCTCTCCCTCTCTCTCCCTCCCTCCCTCACCCCCCCCCCCTCTTTCTCTCTCTCTACCTCTCTCTCTTTCAGCCCTGCATCTTGATGTGCAAGCCAGCCAAGTGTCAGTGTGCAGCTGGATACAAGAGGAACCCGGCTTTCGGAAAGTGCGTCGCCAAATGCCCCCGAAACATGCCCTAGCTTCTCGTGAATGCCTAGACTGCCTAGACATGAATTGGTCTAGTATATAATGACATGTGTATAAAGACGTCATATTTCGTTTATGGGAGTATGGATTGCTATTGATTGTGTGCATCAACATTTTTTTTGCACGTAATTGTTTGTCGAACTAGATAATTTTCTTTCCTGCTCAACAAGTTGTATTATAATGATACTGTCCTAATAAACCGCAGATCACAATCCTTTAACTAACGTCGTAAGTATAGTCACCTTAGATTGCGTTCGGAATAAGTTGATGAGTGATATTTTTACTTTCATGAATGGTGATTATTTTGCCCCACATCCACACGTTGTTATTCATTGTACATGTACACTGATTGATTTTCTCGAGAAGACCCTCGAAGATAGTGAGAAAACGAAAGATTGTCGAGAGACGTGGCAAACTGTGTGAAAGCTGTGAATCGACTGATCCTCTTGTACACGTGTGTGTGACTCTCTTGATTTCACTCGCAGTTTCCGTTTCTCTCACGTGTGTGAAAAAATCGGCAGAGGGCTATATAAACGACTGGTGATGACCGAAATTCAGTCTACATCATACACCCCGCTTATCTACCATGCAGCGAATGGTATGTTTGAAACGTGTTTCTCTAGTATACAAAAAACAATCGATACGAGAAACGCACTTTATATATATACAATCGATACGAGATTGTTATTCTGTACTAGCGCGCTGCGCGCGCTAGATATAACAGTATTAGAATAGAGACAAATATTAGTCTATGGATATATTGATTGATAAGTTATGTGGTATGCGAGTGCAAGCCTTGGTACGCTGCCGCGCGCCTCCGTTTTCAGAGGAATCAGTAGATAATTTACATTTCTGATACATAGTGCCATCGCTTACAGAAAGCGCGCCGGCACGCTACTGCGTGCTTCCGCTCGTTTATAATTATTAGATCAACACTATATTCCTGCTAGGCGATCGGGCACGAGTCAGCATCGCTCCCCTCGCTCTGCTCTCTCTTCTCCCTATCTTCCTCACATCGCATTCTCATTTTATCTCTGTCGCTCTCTTTCTCTTCATATCGTATTCTTTTTATTTCTTTATTTATCTCTCCTTTTTCTTTATTTCTCGCCCGCTTCCTTTCTTGTATCTCTTTTCTTTTGGTGTCAATTGTCAATGCTACGACAACAGTCAGATCTGCTACAGCACCTCTCTCCCTCTCCTCTTTCTCTTTTGATCCCCCTCGTACTCCTTAATTTGTCCTGTATCCTTCTTTATCCCTCTCACATAGTTTTTGTTGTCCATACAACGACAACAGTCACCTTCTTCGCTCCACCACCGTCTCTACCTCTCCTTTTCTCTATATAATTCCCTCTCATCCGATCTCTCTCCTTTTGCACCTCTTCTTCTGTCAATGTATTTCAAGGGGGTTAAATGAAACTCTTTTTTGACTTGGTACAGTATGAATCATGATATGACCGCGGGAACAATCAAATTTATTGAAGAGAAGTGAGGACGCTCGCACATCTTTTGGTAATTTATTTCTTCCTTACCCTTCAACCGATCAAGCTGAATTTTGCAGGTACACAAAAGAAATATTTGTTTAAAATATTTACGAAAATTGAAATTGCTTAGGTGAAGAGCTTTCGATGCGGACAGCTACAAAAACGATAAATTTTGTGATTTTTCTTCCAAATTTGGTTATTCAGTGTAAGTATAGATTATAGATATATCATGAAGTGGACTGCATCCTGAAGTAACATGTAAACTTTTTGCGAAGTTTCACGCAAATCGGTTCGGTAGAAACGGAGTTATGACCGCGGACAGACACGAAAAAGTGAAAAATGACCTTTTTTGATGGGGTTTCGACCGAAAATATATGTAAAAAAGGCAAAATTGAGAACTATTGAAACATGTTCTGCATTCAAAGACGTAATAACATTTTTCTGCGAAATTTTTGTAGAAATTTAATCAATATGAATCAAGTTATGACTCAAAATTGCAAAAGAGAGGCGAGGGCGCGCGCGCATCTTTCGGTTAAAGGACTATATCTTCCTGACACCGTAACCAATCAGGTAGAAATTTGCAGGTACGCGAAAAAACTATATGTTCAAGTTAATTACGGAGAATGAAGCGGAATGGTTTCTTAGGTGAAAAGCTTTCGATGCGGACAGCTGCAAAATCGATGAATTTTGTGGTTTTCCTGCCAAATATGGGAATTGAGTATCAGTAGGAAGATATCACGAAGTGGACTGCATCCTGAAGTAAGATGTAAATTTTCTGCGAAGTTTGAGGCAAATCGGTTTGGTAGAAACGGAGATATGAACGCGATCAGACACAAAAAAAGTGCAAAAACGGCCCTTTTTGGTCATTTTTGGTGGTTTTTCGACCAAATTAGGGCGTGGAGGAAAAGTTGAGAGGTGCCTGAATTTTGTTGTCGTCTGGTGCAGGTGACAGAACTTTTTACCAGGTTTCATGCGAATCGGTTAAGTTTGAAGCTAGTTATGACCTTCCAATGACGGACACCATGGGAAGATTTAGTGAGAAAAGGAGATTCAGATCATTTTCCTCGTTCTTCTTGTCGGAATCGCAATCGCGGCAAAGCCGAAATGTGAGTGTTAGAACCAGTAAAACAATAAAATCAATAAATTCCTCATCCAGGCCCTGCGCATGAGCAGTTCAACGAGTGCGCCTCTGCTTGTGAGCCGACTTGCGGTGAAGAAGAGAACAGGGTGGGTTCTCTCTTTCTTTCTCTCTCTCTCTCTCTCTCTCTCTCTCTCCCTACCTTCCTCTCCCTCCACCTCTCTCTTTCAGGCCTGCATCAAGATGTGTATGCCTGGCAAGTGTCAGTGTCAGTCTGGCTACAAGAGACACCCGGTTTCCGGAAAGTGCGTCGCCAAATGCCCCCAGAACATGAACAAGCTGCGAGCAAAGTTTATCAAAGCCTAGACAGCACCAATTATGACTGTTGTGAAACATTTTCACGTATAAAAAGTGGTATTTATTTTCTGAATGTATTGATTCATTCATTCAATAAAAAGGGTGTCCAAATGTTTTTTTCTTCATGATTGTGGCAAAAGTTGTGATTTTGTGTATTCCGGTAGTAGATGTGATTCACGTTTACATTATGTATTACATTGTATATCATACAAAGCGTTTTTTTTAGTTCCGATGAGAACACTGGTTGGTCGTTGAGCGCGTTGATGCTTTCTGAATTTTTTCTGGTGAAGGACAAACGCACAAACGCCATAGTGACCTGTTCTCTCGCGTTTTTATCAAAACTGTTGTTCTTCCACGTTAATCGAAACCAAAAATGCTTGATGGATCCATGCAAAGGAGATCGAATAAAGCCGACAAGAGAGAGTGTCGTCACCAGCTCTCTTCCTCTGCGCGCTTGAAGAATCATCCGACGACTACCCTGACCGTGGTGAGAGAATGAAATAGAACGGAACCTAAATTTCTCGTTTACCTTGTTTCTTGAATCTTTGAACGATTCAACAACCAGTTTGAAAAAGTATTGTGATAATAATAATAGTTTATCCATATAGTATCAATCATCGCGGATACAGCGCACAGACATGGCCAGGCAGTGAGAGCCCGCAGAGCACTCGTGGTCCATACACATTCAAGGGACCATTCAATAGAGAGAGGGATATGGACAGTTTATACAGTAAGCATGTATTATGTAGTTTCACAGTTATCATGGAATGGTGCGTGTCATGTCTACTGCTCATCGGGGACGCACATGGGGATGTGGGGGCAGGGCGCGCGGATACATCGCACAGACATGGCCAGGCAGTGAGAGCCCGCAGAGCACTCGTGGTCCATACACATTCAAGGGACCATTCAATAGAGAGAGGGATATGAACAGTTTATACAGTGTACGCATGTATTATGTATGTAGTATCACAGTTATCATGGAATGGTGCGTGTCATGTCTACTGCTCATCGGGAACGCACATGGGGATGTGGGGGCAGGGCGCTCGGATACAACGCACAGACATGGCCAGGCAGTGAGAGCCCGCAGAGCACTCGTGGTCCATACACAGTCAAGGGACCATTCAATAGAGAATAGAGAGAGGGATATGAACAGTTTATACAGTGTAAGCATGTATTATGTAGTATCACAGTTATCATGGAATGGTGCGTGTCATGTCTACTGCTCATCGGGGACGCACATGGGGATGTGGGGGCAGGGCGCGCGGATACAACGCACAGACATGGCCAGGCAGTGAGAGCCCGCAGAGCACTCGTGGTCCATACACAGTCAAGGGACCATTCAATAGAGAATAGAGAGAGGGATATGAACAGTTTATACAGTGTAAGCATGTATTATGTAGTATCACAGTTATCATGGAATGGTGCGTGTCATGTCTACTGCTCATCGGGGACGCACATGGGGATGTGGGGGCAGGGCGCGCGGATACATCGCACAGACATGGCCAGGCAGTGAGAGCCCGCAGAGCACTCGTGGTCCATACACATTCAAGGGACCATTCAATAGAGAGAGGGATATGGACAGTTTATACAGTAAGCATGTATTATGTAGTATCACAGTTATCATGGAATGGTGCGTGTCATGTCTACTGCTCATCGGGGACGCACATGGGGATGTGGGGGCAGGGCGCGCGGATACATCGCACAGACATGGCCAGGCAGTGAGAGCCCGCAGAGCACTCGTGGTCCATACACATTCAAGGGACCATTCAATAGAGAGAGGGATATGAACAGTTTATACAGTGTAAGCATGTATTATGTATGTAGTATCACAGTTATCATGGAATGGTGCGTGTCATGTCTACTGCTCATCGGGGACGCACATGGGGATGTGGGGGCAGGGCGCGCGGATACAGCGCACAGACATGGCCAGGCAGTGAGAGCCCGCAGAGCACTCGTGGTCCATACACAGTCAAGGGACCATTCAATAGAGAATAGAGAGAGGGATATGAACAGTTTATACAGTGTAAGCATGTATTATGTAGTATCACAGTTATCATGGAATGGTGCTTGTCATGTCTACTGCTCATCGGGGACGCACATGGGGATGTGGGGGCAGGGCGCGCGGATACATCGCACAGACATGGCCAGGCAGTGAGAGCCCGCAGAGCACTCGTGGTCCATACACATTCAAGGGACCATTCAATAGAGAGAGGGATATGGACAGTTTATACAGTGTAAGCATGTTCTATGTAGTATCACAGTCATCATGGAATGGTGCGTGTCATGTCTACTGCTCATCGGGAACGCACATGGGGATGTGGGGGCAGGGCGCGCGGATACAACGCACAGACATGGCCAGGCAGTGAGAGCCCGCAGAGCACTCGTGGTCCATACACAGTCAAGGGACCATTCAATAGAGAATAGAGAGAGGGATATGAACAGTTTATACAGTGTAAGCATGTATTATGTAGTATCACAGTTATCATGGAATGGTGCGTGTCATGTCTACTGCTCATCGGGGACGCACATGGGGATGTGGGGGCAGGGCGCGCGGATACAGCGCACAGACATGGCCAGGCAGTGAGAGCCCGCAGAGCACTCGTGGTCCATACACAGTCAAGGGACCATTCAATAGAGAATAGAGAGAGGGATATGAACAGTTTATACAGTAAGCATGTATTATGTAGTATCACAGTTATCATGGAATGGTGCGTGTCATGTCTACTGCTCATCGGGAACGCACCAGTTATCATGGAATGGTGCGTGTCATGTCTACAGCTCATCGGGGACGCACATGGGGATGTGGGGGCAGGGCGCGCGGATACAGCGCACAGACATGGCCAGGCAGTGAGAGCCCGCAGAGCACTCGTGGTCCATACACATTCAAGGGACCATTCAAAAGAGAGAAGACTATGAACAGTTTATACAATGTAAGCATGTATTATGTAGTATCACAGTTATCATAGAATGGTGCGTGTCATGTCTACTGCTCATCGGGAACGCACATGGGGATGTGGGGGCAGGGCGCGCGGATACAACGCACAGACATGGCCAGGCAGTGAGAGCCCGCAGAGCACTCGTGGTCCATACACAGTCAAGGGACCATTCAATAGAGAATAGAGAGAGGGATATGAACAGTTTATACAGTGTGAGAATGTATTATGTAGTATCACAGTTATCATGGAATGGTGCGTGTCATGTCTACTTCTCATCGGGGACGCAAATGGGGATGTGGGAGCAGGGCGCGCGGATACAGCGCACAGACATGGCCAGGCAGTGAGAGCCCGCGAAGCACTCGTAGTCCTTACACATTCATGAGACCATTCAATAGAGAGAGGGATATGAACAGTTTATACAGTGTAAGCATGTATTATGTATGTAATATCACAGTTATCATGGAATGGTGCGTGTCATGTCTACTGCTCATCGGGGACGCACATGGGGATGTGGGGGCAGGGTGCGCGGATACAGCGCACAGACATGGCCAGGCAGTGAGAGCCCGCAGAGCACTCGTGGTCCATACACATTCAAGGGACCATTCAATAGAGAGAGGGATATGAACAGTTTATACAGTGTAAGCATGTATTATGTAGTATCACAGTTATCATGAAATGGTGCGTGTCATGTCTACTTCTCATCGGGGACGCACATGGGGATGTGGGGGCAGGGCGCGCGGATACATCGCACAGACATGGCCAGGCAGTGAGAGCCCGCAGAGCACTCGTGGTCCATACACATTCAAGGGACCATTCAATAGAGAGAGGGATATGGACAGTTTATACAGTAAGCATGTATTATGTAGTATCACAGTTATCATGGAATGGTGCGTGTCATGTCTACTGCTCATCGGGAACGAACATGGGGATGTGGGGGCAGGGCGCGCGGATACAGCGCACAGACATGGCCAGGCAGTGAGAGCCCGCAGAGCACTCGTGGTCCATACACATTCAAGGGACCATTCAATAGAGAGAGGGATATGAACAGTTTATACAGTGTACGCATGTATTATGTATGTAGTATCACAGTTATCATGGAATGGTGCGTGTCATGTCTACTGCTCATCGGGAACGCACATGGGGATGTGGGGGCAGGGCGCTCGGATACAACGCACAGACATGGCCAGGCAGTGAGAGCCCGCAGAGCACTCGTGGTCCATACACAGTCAAGGGACCATTCAATAGAGAATAGAGAGAGGGATATGAACAGTTTATACAGTGTAAGCATGTATTATGTAGTATCACAGTTATCATGGAATGGTGCGTGTCATGTCTACTGCTCATCGGGGACGCACATGGGGATGTGGGGGCAGGGCGCGCGGATACAACGCACAGACATGGCCAGGCAGTGAGAGCCCGCAGAGCACTCGTGGTCCATACACAGTCAAGGGACCATTCAATAGAGAATAGAGAGAGGGATATGAACAGTTTATACAGTGTAAGCATGTATTATGTAGTATCACAGTTATCATGGAATGGTGCGTGTCATGTCTACTGCTCATCGGGGACGCACATGGGGATGTGGGGGCAGGGCGCGCGGATACATCGCACAGACATGGCCAGGCAGTGAGAGCCCGCAGAGCACTCGTGGTCCATACACATTCAAGGGACCATTCAATAGAGAGAGGGATATGGACAGTTTATACAGTAAGCATGTATTATGTAGTATCACAGTTATCATGGAATGGTGCGTGTCATGTCTACTGCTCATCGGGGACGCACATGGGGATGTGGGGGCAGGGCGCGCGGATACATCGCACAGACATGGCCAGGCAGTGAGAGCCCGCAGAGCACTCGTGGTCCATACACATTCAGGGGACCATTCAATAGAGAGAGGGATATGAACAGTTTATACAGTGTAAGCATGTATTATGTATGTAGTATCACAGTTATCATGGAATGGTGCGTGTCATGTCTACTGCTCATCGGGGACGCACATGGGGATGTGGGGGCAGGGCGCGCGGATACATCGCACAGACATGGCCAGGCAGTGAGAGCCCGCAGAGCACTCGTGGTCCATACACATTCAAGGGACCATTCAATAGAGAGAGGGATATGGACAGTTTATACAGTAAGCATGTATTATGTAGTATCACAGTTATCATGGAATGGTGCGTGTCATGTCTACTGCTCATCGGGGACGCACATGGGGATGTGGGGGCAGGGCGCGCGGATACATCGCACAGACATGGCCAGGCAGTGAGAGCCCGCAGAGCACTCGTGGTCCATACACATTCAGGGGACCATTCAATAGAGAGAGGGATATGAACAGTTTATACAGTGTAAGCATGTATTATGTATGTAGTATCACAGTTATCATGGAATGGTGCGTGTCATGTCTACTGCTCATCGGGAACGCACCAGTTATCATGGAATGGTGCGTGTCATGTCTACAGCTCATCGGGGACGCACATGGGGATGTGGGGGCAGGGCGCGCGGATACAGCGCACAGACATGGCCAGGCAGTGAGAGCCCGCAGAGCACTCGTGGTCCATACACATTCAAGGGACCATTCAAAAGAGAGAAGACTATGAACAGTTTATACAATGTAAGCATGTATTATGTAGTATCACAGTTATCATAGAATGGTGCGTGTCATGTCTACTGCTCATCGGGAACGCACATGGGGATGTGGGGGCAGGGCGCGCGGATACAACGCACAGACATGGCCAGGCAGTGAGAGCCCGCAGAGCACTCGTGGTCCAAACACAGTCAAGGGACCATTCAATAGAGAATAGAGAGAGGGATATGAACAGTTTATACAGTGTGAGAATGTATTATGTAGTATCACAGTTATCATGGAATGGTGCGTGTCATGTCTACTTCTCATCGGGGACGCAAATGGGGATGTGGGAGCAGGGCGCGCGGATACAGCGCACAGACATGGCCAGGCAGTGAGAGCCCGCGAAGCACTCGTAATCCTTACACATTCATGAGACCATTCAATAGAGAGAGGGATATGAACAGTTTATACAGTGTAAGCATGTATTATGTATGTAATATCACAGTTATCTCGGAATGGTGCGTGTCATGTCTACTGCTCATCGGGGACGCACATGGGGATGTGGGGGCAGGATGCGCGGATACAGCGCACAGACATGGCCAGGCAGTGAGAGCCCGCAGAGCACTCGTGGTCCATACACATTCAAGGGACCATTCAATAGAGAGAGGGATATGAACAGTTTATACAGTGTAAGCATGTATTATGTAGTATCACAGTTATCATGAAATGGTGCGTGTCATGTCTACTTCTCATCGGGGACGCACATGGGGATGTGGGGGCAGGGCGCGCGGATACAGCGCACAGACATGGCCAGGCAGTGAGAGCCCGCGAAGCACTCGTGGTCCATACACATTCAAGAGACCATTCAATAGAGAGAGGGATATGAACAGTTCATACAGTGTAAGCATGTATTATGTATGTAATATCACAGTTATCATGGAATGGTGCGTGTCATGTCTACTGCTCATCGGGGACGCACATGGGGATGTGGGGGCAGGGCGCGCGGATACAGCGCACAGACATGGCCAGACAGTGAGAGCCCGCAGAGCACTCGTGGTCCATACACATTCAAGGGACCATTCAATAGAGAGAGGGATATGGACAGTTTATACAGTAAGCATGTATTATGTAGTATCACAGTTATCATGGAATGGTGCGTGTCATGTCTACTGCTCATCGGGGACGCACATGGGGATGTGGGGGCAGGGCGCGCGGATACATCGCACAGACATGGCCAGGCAGTGAGAGCCCGCAGAGCACTCGTGGTCCATACACATTCAAGGGACCATTCAATAGAGATAGGGATATGGACAGTTTATACAGTAAGCATGTATTATGTAGTATCACAGTTATCATGAAATGGTGCGTGTCATGTCTACTGCTCATCGGGGACGCACATGGGGATGTGGGGGCAGGGCGCGCGGATACATCGCACAGACATGGCCAGGCAGTGAGAGCCCGCAGAGCACTCGTGGTCCATACACATTCAAGAAACCATTCAATAGAGAGAGGGATATGGACAGTTTATACAGTAAGCATGTATTATGTATGTAGTATCACAGTTATCATGGAATGGTGCGTGTCATGTCTACTGCTCATCGGGAACGAACATGGGGATGTGGGGGCAGGGCGCGCGGATACAGCGCACAGACATGGCCAGGCAGTGAGAGCCCGCAGAGCACTCGTGGTCCATACACATTCAAGGGACCATTCAATAGAGAGAGGGATATGAACAGTTTATACAGTGTAAGCATGTATTATGTATGTAGTATCACAGTTATCATGGAATGGTGCGTGTCATGTCTACTGCTCATCGGGAACGCACATGGGGATGTGGGGGCAGGGCGCGCGGATACAACGCACAGACATGGCCAGGCAGTGAGAGCCCGCAGAGCACTCGTGGTCCATACACAGTCAAGGGACCATTCAATAGAGAATAGAGAGAGGGATATGAACAGTTTATACAGTGTAAGCATGTATTATGTAGTATCACAGTTATCATGGAATGGTGCGTGTCATGTCTACTGCTCATCGGGGACGCACATGGGGATGTGGGGGCAGGGCGCGCGGATACAACGCACAGACATGGCCAGGCAGTGAGAGCCCGCAGAGCACTCGTGGTCCATACACATTCAAGAAACCATTCAATAGAGAGAGGGATATGGACAGTTTATACAGTAAGCATGTATTATGTATGTAGTATCACAGTTATCATGGAATGGTGCGTGTCATGTCTACTGCTCATCGGGAACGAACATGGGGATGTGGGGGCAGGGCGCGCGGATACAGCGCACAGACATGGCCAGGCAGTGAGAGCCCGCAGAGCACTCGTGGTCCATACACATTCAAGGGACCATTCAATAGAGAGAGGGATATGAACAGTTTATACAGTGTAAGCATGTATTATGTATGTAGTATCACAGTTATCATGGAATGGTGCGTGTCATGTCTACTGCTCATCGGGAACGCACATGGGGATGTGGGTGCAGGGCGCGCGGATACAACGCACAGACATGGCCAGGCAGTGAGAGCCCGCAGAGCACTCGTGGTCCATACACAGTCAAGGGACCATTCAATAGAGAATAGAGAGAGGGATATGAACAGTTTATACAGTGTAAGCATGTATTATGTAGTATCACAGTTATCATGGAATGGTGCGTGTCATGTCTACTGCTCATCGGGGACGCACATGGGGATGTGGGGGCAGGGCGCGCGGATACAACGCACAGACATGGCCAGGCAGTGAGAGCCCGCAGAGCACTCGTGGTCCATACACAGTCAAGGGACCATTCAATAGAGAATAGAGAGAGGGATATGAACAGTTTATACAATGTAAGCATGTATTATGTAGTATCACAGTTATCATAGAATGGTGCGTGTCATGTCTACTGCTCATCGGGAACGCACATGGGGATGTGGGGGCAGGGCGCGCGGATACAACGCACAGACATGGCCAGGCAGTGAGAGCCCGCAGAGCACTCGTGGTCCATACACAGTCAAGGGACCATTCAATAGAGAATAGAGAGAGGGATATGAACAGTTTATACAGTGTGAGAATGTATTATGTAGTATCACAGTTATCATGGAATGGTGCGTGTCATGTCTACTTCTCATCGGGGACGCAAATGGGGATGTGGGAGCAGGGCGCGCGGATACAGCGCACAGACATGGCCAGGCAGTGAGAGCCCGCGAAGCACTCGTAGTCCTTACACATTCATGAGACCATTCAATAGAGAGAGGGATATGAACAGTTTATACAGTGTAAGCATGTATTATGTATGTAATATCACAGTTATCATGGAATGGTGCGTGTCATGTCTACTGCTCATCGGGGACGCACATGGGGATGTGGGGGCAGGGTGCGCGGATACAGCGCACAGACATGGCCAGGCAGTGAGAGCCCGCAGAGCACTCGTGGTCCATACACATTCAAGGGACCATTCAATAGAGAGAGGGATATGAACAGTTTATACAGTGTAAGCATGTATTATGTAGTATCACAGTTATCATGAAATGGTGCGTGTCATGTCTACTTCTCATCGGGGACGCACATGGGGATGTGGGGGCAGGGCGCGCGGATACAGCGCACAGACATGGCCAGGCAGTGAGAGCCCGCGAAGCACTCGTGGTCCATACACATTCAAGAGACCATTCAATAGAGAGAGGGATATGAACAGTTCATACAGTGTAAGCATGTATTATGTATGTAATATCACAGTTATCATGGAATGGTGCGTGTCATGTCTACTGCTCATCGGGGACGCACATGGGGATGTGGGGGCAGGGCGCGCGGATACAGCGCACAGACATGGCCAGACAGTGAGAGCCCGCAGAGCACTCGTGGTCCATACACATTCAAGGGACCATTCAATAGAGAGAGGGATATGGACAGTTTATACAGTAAGCATGTATTATGTAGTATCACAGTTATCATGGAATGGTGCGTGTCATGTCTACTGCTCATCGGGGACGCACATGGGGATGTGGGAACAGGGCGCGCGGATACATCGCACAGACATGGCCAGGCAGTGAGAGCCCGCAGAGCACTCGTGGTCCATACACATTCAAGGGACCATTCAATAGAGATAGGGATATGGACAGTTTATACAGTAAGCATGTATTATGTAGTATCACAGTTATCATGAAATGGTGCGTGTCATGTCTACTGCTCATCGGGGACGCACATGGGGATGTGGGGGCAGGGCGCGCGGATACATCGCACAGACATGGCCAGGCAGTGAGAGCCCGCAGAGCACTCGTGGTCCATACACATTCAAGAAACCATTCAATAGAGAGAGGGATATGGACAGTTTATACAGTAAGCATGTATTATGTATGTAGTATCACAGTTATCATGGAAAGGTGCGTGTCATGTCTACTGCTCATCGAAGACGAACATGGGGATGTGGGGGCAGGGCGCGCGGATACAGCGCACAGACATGGCCAGGCAGTGAGAGCCCGCAGAGCACTCGTGGTCCATACACATTCAAGGGACCATTCAATAGAGAGAGGGATATGAACAGTTTATACAGTGTAAGCATGTATTATGTATGTAGTATCACAGTTATCATGGAATGGTGCGTGTCATGTCTACTGCTCATCGGGAACGCACATGGGGATGTGGGGGCAGGGCGCGCGGATACAACGCACAGACATGGCCAGGCAGTGAGAGCCCGCAGAGCACTCGTGGTCCATACACAGTCAAGGGACCATTCAATAGAGAACAGAGAGAGGGATATGAACAGTTTATACAGTGTAAGCATGTATTATGTAGTATCACAGTTATCATGGAATGGTGCGTGTCATGTCTACTGCTCATCGGGGACGCACATGGGGATGTGGGGGCAGGGCGCGCGGATACAACGCACAGACATGGCCAGGCAGTGAGAGCCCGCAGAGCACTCGTGGTCCATACACATTCAAGAAACCATTCAATAGAGAGAGGGATATGGACAGTTTATACAGTAAGCATGTATTATGTATGTAGTATCACAGTTATCATGGAATGGTGCGTGTCATGTCTACTGCTCATCGGGAACGAACATGGGGATGTGGGGGCAGGGCGCGCGGATACAGCGCACAGACATGGCCAGGCAGTGAGAGCCCGCAGAGCACTCGTGGTCCATACACATTCAAGGGACCATTCAATAGAGAGAGGGATATGAACAGTTTATACAGTGTAAGCATGTATTATGTATGTAGTATCACAGTTATCATGGAATGGTGCGTGTCATGTCTACTGCTCATCGGGAACGCACATGGGGATGTGGGGGCAGGGCGCGCGGATACAACGCACAGACATGGCCAGGCAGTGAGAGCCCGCAGAGCACTCGTGGTCCATACACAGTCAAGGGACCATTCAATAGAGAATAGAGAGAGGGATATGAACAGTTTATACAGTGTAAGCATGTATTATGTAGTATCACAGTTATCATGGAATGGTGCGTGTCATGTCTACTGCTCATCGGGGACGCACATGGGGATGTGGGGGCAGGGCGCGCGGATACAACGCACAGACATGGCCAGGCAGTGAGAGCCCGCAGAGCACTCGTGGTCCATACACAGTCAAGGGACCATTCAATAG
Organism: Rhabditoides inermis; assembly: GCA_963966185.1. Taxonomy (NCBI): domain Eukaryota; kingdom Metazoa; phylum Nematoda; class Chromadorea; order Rhabditida; family Rhabditidae; genus Rhabditoides; species Rhabditoides inermis. The sequence goes on from CAWZYM010000283.1 coordinate 1,161,796, forward strand.
AGAATAGAGAGAGGGATATGAACAGTTTATACAGTGTAAGCATGTATTATGTAGTATCACAGTTATCATGGAATGGTGCGTGTCATGTCTACTGCTCATCGGGGACGCACATGGGGATGTGGGGGCAGGGCGCGCTAATACATCGCACAGACATGGCCAGGCAGTGAGAGCCCGCAGAGCACTCGTGGTCCATACACATTCAAGGGACCATTCAATAGAGAGAGGGATATGGACAGTTTATACAGTAAGCATGTATTATGTAGTATCACAGTTATCATGGAATGGTGCGTGTCATGTCTACTGCTTATCGGGGACGCACATGGGGATGTGGGGGCAGGGCGCGCGGATACATCGCACAGACATGGCCAGGCAGTGAGAGCCCGCAGAGCACTCGTGGTCCATACACATTCAAGGGACCATTCAATAGAGAGAGGGATATGGACAGTTTATACAGTAAGCATGTATTATGTAGTATCACAGTTATCATGGAATGGTGCGTGTCATATCTACTGCTCATCGGGGACGCACATGGGGATGTGGGGGCAGGGCGCGCGGATACATCGCACAGACATGGCCAGGCAGTGAGAGCCCGCAGAGCACTCGTGGTCCATACACATTCAAGGGACCATTCATTAGAGAGAGGGATATGGACAGTTTATACAGTAAGCATGCATTATGTAGTATCACAGTTATCATGGAATGGTGCGTGTCATGTCTACTGCTCATCGGGGACGCACATGGGGATGTGGGGGCAGGGCGCGCGGATACATCGCACAGACATGGCCAGGCAGTGAGAGCCCGCAGAGCACTCGTCGTCCATACACGTTCAAGGGACCATTCAATATAGAGAGGAATATGAACAGTTTATACAGTGTAAGCATGTATTATGTAGTATCACAGTTATCATGGAATGGTGCGTGTCATGTCTACTGCACATCGGGAACGCACATGGGGATGTGGGGGCAGGGCGCGCAGATACAGCGCACAGACATGGCCAGGCAGTGAGAGCCCGCAGAGCACTCGTGGTCCATACACATTCAAGGGACCATTCAATAGAGAGAGGGATATGAACAGTTTATACAGTGTAAGCATGTATTATGTATGTAGTATCACAGTTATCATGGAATGGTGCGTGTCATGTCTACTGCACATCGGGGACGCACATGGGGATGTGGGGGCAGGGCGCAGATACAGCGCACAGACATGGCCAGGCAGTGAGAGCCCGCAGAGCACTCGTGGTCCATACACATTCAAGGGACCATTCAATAGAGAGAGGGATATGAACAGTTTATACAGTAAGCATGTATTATGTATGTAGTATCACAGTTATCATGGAATGGTGCGTGTCATGTCTACTGCTCATCGGGAACGCACATGGGGATGTGGGGGCAGGGCGCGCGGATACAACGCACAGACATGGCCAGGCAGTGAGAGCCCGCAGAGCACTCGTGGTCCATACACAGTCAAGGGACCATTCAATAGAGAATAGAGAGAGGGATATGAACGATTTATACAGTGTAAGCATGTATTATGTAGTATCACAGTTATCATGGAATGGTGCGTGTCATGTCTACTGCTCATCGGGGACGCACATGGGGATGTGGGGGCAGGGCGCGCGGATACAGCGCACAGACATGGCCAGGCAGTGAGAGCCCGCAGAGCACTCGTGGTCCATACACAGTCAAGGGACCATTTAATAGAGAATGAAATATGAACAGTTTATACAGTGTGAGAATGTATTATGTAGTATCACAGTTATCATGGAATGGTGCGTGTCATGTCTACTGCTCATCGGGGACGCACATGGGGATGTGGGGGCAGGGCGCGCGGATACATCGCACAGACATGGCCAGGCAGTGAGAGCCCGCAGAGCACTCGTGGTCCATACACATTCAAGGGACCATTCAATAGAGATAGGGATATGGACAGTTTATACAGTAAGCATGTATTATGTAGTATCACAGTTATCATGAAATGGTGCGTGTCATGTCTACTGCTCATCGGGGACGCACATGGGGATGTGGGGGCAGGGCGCGCGGATACATCGCACAGACATGGCCAGGCAGTGAGAGCCCGCAGAGCACTCGTGGTCCATACACATTCAAGAAACCATTCAATAGAGAGAGGGATATGGACAGTTTATACAGTAAGCATGTATTATGTATGTAGTATCACAGTTATCATGGAATGGTGCGTGTCATGTCTACTGCTCATCGGGAACGAACATGGGGATGTGGGGGCAGGGCGCGCGGATACAGCGCACAGACATGGCCAGGCAGTGAGAGCCCGCAGAGCACTCGTGGTCCATACACATTCAAGGGACCATTCAATAGAGAGAGGGATATGAACAGTTTATACAGTGTAAGCATGTATTATGTATGTAGTATCACAGTTATCATGGAATGGTGCGTGTCATGTCTACTGCTCATCGGGAACGCACATGGGGATGTGGGGGCAGGGCGCGCGGATACAACGCACAGACATGGCCAGGCAGTGAGAGCCCGCAGAGCACTCGTGGTCCATACACAGTCAAGGGACCATTCAATAGAGAATAGAGAGAGGGATATGAACAGTTTATACAGTGTAAGCATGTATTATGTAGTATCACAGTTATCATGGAATGGTGCGTGTCATGTCTACTGCTCATCGGGGACGCACATGGGGATGTGGGGGCAGGGCGCGCGGATACAACGCACAGACATGGCCAGGCAGTGAGAGCCCGCAGAGCACTCGTGGTCCATACACATTCAAGAAACCATTCAATAGAGAGAGGGATATGGACAGTTTATACAGTAAGCATGTATTATGTATGTAGTATCACAGTTATCATGGAATGGTGCGTGTCATGTCTACTGCTCATCGGGAACGAACATGGGGATGTGGGGGCAGGGCGCGCGGATACAGCGCACAGACATGGCCAGGCAGTGAGAGCCCGCAGAGCACTCGTGGTCCATACACATTCAAGGGACCATTCAATAGAGAGAGGGATATGAACAGTTTATACAGTGTAAGCATGTATTATGTATGTAGTATCACAGTTATCATGGAATGGTGCGTGTCATGTCTACTGCTCATCGGGAACGCACATGGGGATGTGGGTGCAGGGCGCGCGGATACAACGCACAGACATGGCCAGGCAGTGAGAGCCCGCAGAGCACTCGTGGTCCATACACAGTCAAGGGACCATTCAATAGAGAATAGAGAGAGGGATATGAACAGTTTATACAGTGTAAGCATGTATTATGTAGTATCACAGTTATCATGGAATGGTGCGTGTCATGTCTACTGCTCATCGGGGACGCACATGGGGATGTGGGGGCAGGGCGCGCGGATACAACGCACAGACATGGCCAGGCAGTGAGAGCCCGCAGAGCACTCGTGGTCCATACACAGTCAAGGGACCATTCAATAGAGAATAGAGAGAGGGATATGAACAGTTTATACAATGTAAGCATGTATTATGTAGTATCACAGTTATCATAGAATGGTGCGTGTCATGTCTACTGCTCATCGGGAACGCACATGGGGATGTGGGGGCAGGGCGCGCGGATACAACGCACAGACATGGCCAGGCAGTGAGAGCCCGCAGAGCACTCGTGGTCCATACACAGTCAAGGGACCATTCAATAGAGAATAGAGAGAGGGATATGAACAGTTTATACAGTGTGAGAATGTATTATGTAGTATCACAGTTATCATGGAATGGTGCGTGTCATGTCTACTTCTCATCGGGGACGCAAATGGGGATGTGGGAGCAGGGCGCGCGGATACAGCGCACAGACATGGCCAGGCAGTGAGAGCCCGCGAAGCACTCGTAGTCCTTACACATTCATGAGACCATTCAATAGAGAGAGGGATATGAACAGTTTATACAGTGTAAGCATGTATTATGTATGTAATATCACAGTTATCATGGAATGGTGCGTGTCATGTCTACTGCTCATCGGGGACGCACATGGGGATGTGGGGGCAGGGTGCGCGGATACAGCGCACAGACATGGCCAGGCAGTGAGAGCCCGCAGAGCACTCGTGGTCCATACACATTCAAGGGACCATTCAATAGAGAGGGGGATATGAACTATGAACAGTTTATACAGTGTAAGCATGTATTATGTAGTATCACAGTTATCATGAAATGGTGCGTGTCATGTCTACTTCTCATCGGGGACGCACATGGGGATGTGGGGGCAGGGCGCGCGGATACAGCGCACAGACATGGCCAGGCAGTGAGAGCCCGCGAAGCACTCGTGGTCCATACACATTCAAGAGACCATTCAATAGAGAGAGGGATATGAACAGTTCATACAGTGTAAGCATGTATTATGTATGTAATATCACAGTTATCATGGAATGGTGCGTGTCATGTCTACTGCTCATCGGGGACGCACATGGGGATGTGGGGGCAGGGCGCGCGGATACAGCGCACAGACATGGCCAGACAGTGAGAGCCCGCAGAGCACTCGTGGTCCATACACATTCAAGGGACCATTCAATAGAGAGAGGGATATGGACAGTTTATACAGTAAGCATGTATTATGTAGTATCACAGTTATCATGGAATGGTGCGTGTCATGTCTACTGCTCATCGGGAACGCACATGGGGATGTGGGTGCAGGGCGCGCGGATACAACGCACAGACATGGCCAGGCAGTGAGAGCCCGCAGAGCACTCGTGGTCCATACACAGTCAAGGGACCATTCAATAGAGAATAGAGAGAGGGATATGAACAGTTTATACAGTGTAAGCATGTATTATGTAGTATCACAGTTATCATGGAATGGTGCGTGTCATGTCTACTGCTCATCGGGGACGCACATGGGGATGTGGGGGCAGGGCGCGCGGATACAACGCACAGACATGGCCAGGCAGTGAGAGCCCGCAGAGCACTCGTGGTCCATACACAGTCAAGGGACCATTCAATAGAGAATAGAGAGAGGGATATGAACAGTTTATACAATGTAAGCATGTATTATGTAGTATCACAGTTATCATAGAATGGCGCGTGTCATGTCTACTGCTCATCGGGAACGCACATGGGGATGTGGGGGCAGGGCGCGCGGATACAACGCACAGACATGGCCAGGCAGTGAGAGCCCGCAGAGCACTCGTGGTCCATACACAGTCAAGGGACCATTCAATAGAGAATAGAGAGAGGGATATGAACAGTTTATACAGTGTGAGAATGTATTATGTAGTATCACAGTTATCATGGAATGGTGCGTGTCATGTCTACTTCTCATCGGGGACGCAAATGGGGATGTGGGAGCAGGGCGCGCGGATACAGCGCACAGACATGGCCAGGCAGTGAGAGCCCGCGAAGCACTCGTAGTCCTTACACATTCATGAGACCATTCAATAGAGAGAGGGATATGAACAGTTTATACAGTGTAAGCATGTATTATGTATGTAATATCACAGTTATCATGGAATGGTGCGTGTCATGTCTACTGCTCATCGGGGACGCACATGGGGATGTGGGGGCAGGGTGCGCGGATACAGCGCACAGACATGGCCAGGCAGTGAGAGCCCGCAGAGCACTCGTGGTCCATACACATTCAAGGGACCATTCAATAGAGAGAGGGATATGAACAGTTTATACAGTGTAAGCATGTATTATGTAGTATCACAGTTATCATGAAATGGTGCGTGTCATGTCTACTTCTCATCGGGGACGCACATGGGGATGTGGGGGCAGGGCGCGCGGATACAGCGCACAGACATGGCCAGGCAGTGAGAGCCCGCGAAGCACTCGTGGTCCATACACATTCAAGAGACCATTCAATAGAGAGAGGGATATGAACAGTTCATACAGTGTAAGCATGTATTATGTATGTAATATCACAGTTATCATGGAATGGTGCGTGTCATGTCTACTGCTCATCGGGGACGCACATGGGGATGTGGGGGCAGGGCGCGCGGATACAGCGCACAGACATGGCCAGACAGTGAGAGCCCGCAGAGCACTCGTGGTCCATACACATTCAAGGGACCATTCAATAGAGAGAGGGATATGGACAGTTTATACAGTAAGCATGTATTATGTAGTATCACAGTTATCATGGAATGGTGCCTGTCATGTCTACTGCTCATCGGGGACGCACATGGGGATGTGGGAACAGGGCGCGCGGATACATCGCACAGACATGGCCAGGCAGTGAGAGCCCGCAGAGCACTCGTGGTCCATACACATTCAAGAAACCATTCAATAGAGAGAGGGATATGGACAGTTTATACAGTAAGCATGTATTATGTATGTAGTATCACAGTTATCATGGAAAGGTGCGTGTCATGTCTACTGCTCATCGGGAACGAACATGGGGATGTGGGGGCAGGGCGCGCGGATACAGCGCACAGACATGGCCAGGCAGTGAGAGCCCGCAGAGCACTCGTGGTCCATACACATTCAAGGGACCATTCAATAGAGAGAGGGATATGAACAGTTTATACAGTGTAAGCATGTATTATGTATGTAGTATCACAGTTATCATGGAATGGTGCGTGTCATGTCTACTGCTCATCGGGAACGCACATGGGGATGTGGGGGCAGGGCGCGCGGATACAACGCACAGACATGGCCAGGCAGTGAGAGCCCGCAGAGCACTCGTGGTCCATACACAGTCAAGGGACCATTCAATAGAGAATAGAGAGAGGGATATGAACAGTTTATACAGTGTAAGCATGTATTATGTAGTATCACAGTTATCATGGAATGGTGCGTGTCATGTCTACTGCTCATCGGGGACGCACATGGGGATGTGGGGGCAGGGCGCGCGGATACAACGCACAGACATGGCCAGGCAGTGAGAGCCCGCAGAGCACTCGTGGTCCATACACATTCAAGAAACCATTCAATAGAGAGAGGGATATGGACAGTTTATACAGTAAGCATGTATTATGTATGTAGTATCACAGTTATCATGGAATGGTGCGTGTCATGTCTACTGCTCATCGGGAACGAACATGGGGATGTGGGGGCAGGGCGCGCGGATACAGCGCACAGACATGGCCAGGCAGTGAGAGCCCGCAGAGCACTCGTGGTCCATACACATTCAAGGGACCATTCAATAGAGAGAGGGATATGAACAGTTTATACAGTGTAAGCATGTATTATGTATGTAGTATCACAGTTATCATGGAATGGTGCGTGTCATGTCTACTGCTCATCGGGAACGCACATGGGGATGTGGGGGCAGGGCGCGCGGATACAACGCACAGACATGGCCAGGCAGTGAGAGCCCGCAGAGCACTCGTGGTCCATACACAGTCAAGGGACCATTCAATAGAGAATAGAGAGAGGGATATGAACAGTTTATACAGTGTAAGCATGTATTATGTAGTATCACAGTTATCATGGAATGGTGCGTGTCATGTCTACTGCTCATCGGGGACGCACATGGGGATGTGGGGGCAGGGCGCGCGGATACAACGCACAGACATGGCCAGGCAGTGAGAGCCCGCAGAGCACTCGTGGTCCATACACAGTCAAGGGACCATTCAATAGAGAATAGAGAGAGGGATATGAACAGTTTATACAGTGTAAGCATGTATTATGTAGTATCACAGTTATCATGGAATGGTGCGTGTCATGTCTACTGCTCATCGGGGACGCACATGGGGATGTGGGGGCAGGGCGCGCGAATACATCGCACAGACATGGCCAGGCAGTGAGAGCCCGCAGAGCACTCGTGGTCCATACACATTCAAGGGACCATTCAATAGAGAGAGGGATATGGACAGTTTATACAGTAAGCATGTATTATGTAGTATCACAGTTATCATGGAATGGTGCGTGTCATGTCTACTGCTTATCGGGGACGCACATGGGGATGTGGGGGCAGGGCGCGCGGATACATCGCACAGACATGGCCAGGCAGTGAGAGCCCGCAGAGCATTCGTGGTCCATACACATTCAAGGGACCATTCAATAGAGAGAGGGATATGGACAGTTTATACAGTAAGCATGTATTATGTAGTATCACAGTTATCATGGAATGGTGCGTGTCATATCTACTGCTCATCGGGGACGCACATGGGGATGTGGGGGCAGGGCGCGCGGATACATCGCACAGACATGGCCAGGCAGTGAGAGCCCGCAGAGCACTCGTGGTCCATACACATTCAAGGGACCATTCAATAGAGAGAGGGATATGGACAGTTTATACAGTAAGCATGCATTATGTAGTATCACAGTTATCATGGAATGGTGCGTGTCATGTCTACTGCTCATCGGGGACGCACATGGGGATGTGGGGGCAGGGCGCGCGGATACATCGCACAGACATGGCCAGGCAGTGAGAGCCCGCAGAGCACTCGTCGTCCATACACGTTCAAGGGACCATTCAATATAGAGAGGAATATGAACAGTTTATACAGTGTAAGCATGTATTATGTAGTATCACAGTTATCATGGAATGGTGCGTGTCATGTCTACTGCACATCGGGAACGCACATGGGGATGTGGGGGCAGGGCGCGCAGATACAGCGCACAGACATGGCCAGGCAGTGAGAGCCCGCAGAGCACTCGTGGTCCATACACATTCAAGGGACCATTCAATAGAGAGAGGGATATGAACAGTTTATACAGTGTAAGCATGTATTATGTATGTAGTATCACAGTTATCATGGAATGGTGCGTGTCATGTCTACTGCACATCGGGGACGCACATGGGGATGTGGGGGCAGGGCGCAGATACAGCGCACAGACATGGCCAGGCAGTGAGAGCCCGCAGAGCACTCGTGGTCCATACACATTCAAGGGACCATTCAATAGAGAGAGGGATATGAACAGTTTATACAGTGTAAGCATGTATTATGTATGTAGTATCACAGTTATCATGGAATGGTGCGTGTCATGTCTACTGCTCATCGGGAACGCACATGGGGATGTGGGGGCAGGGCGCGCGGATACAACGCACAGACATGGCCAGGCAGTGAGAGCCCGCAGAGCACTCGTGGTCCATACACAGTCAAGGGACCATTCAATAGAGAATAGAGAGAGGGATATGAACGATTTATACAGTGTAAGCATGTATTATGTAGTATCACAGTTATCATGGAATGGTGCGTGTCATGTCTACTGCTCATCGGGGACGCACATGGGGATGTGGGGGCAGGGCGCGCGGATACAGCGCACAGACATGGCCAGGCAGTGAGAGCCCGCAGAGCACTCGTGGTCCATACACAGTCAAGGGACCATTTAATAGAGAATGAAATATGAACAGTTTATACAGTGTGAGAATGTATTATGTAGTATCACAGTTATCATGGAATGGTGCGTGTCATGTCTACTGCTCATCGGGAACGCACATGGGGATGTGGGGGCAGGGCGCGCGGATACAGCGCACAGACATGGCCAGGCAGTGAGAGCCCGCGAAGCACTCGTGGTCCATACACATTCAAGAGACCATTCAATAGAGAGAGGGATATGAACAGTTTATACAGTGTAAGCATGTATTATGCATGTAATATCACAGTTATCATGGAATGGTGCGTGTCATGTCTACTGCTCATCGGGGACGCACATGGGGATGTGGGAGCAGGGCGCGCGGATACAGCGCACAGACATGGCCAGGCAGTGAGAGCCCGCAGAGCACTCGTGGTCCATACACATTCAAGGGACCATTCAATAGAGAGAAGAATATGAACAGTTTATACAGTGTAAGCATGTATTATGTAGTATCACAGTTATCATGGAATGGTGCGTGTCATGTCTACTTCTCATCGGGGACGCACATGGGGATGTGGGGGCAGGGCGCGCGGATACAGCGCACAGACATGGCCAGGCAGTGAGAGCCCGCAGAGCACTCGTGGTCCATACACATTCAAGGGACCATTCAATAGAGAGAGAGAGGAATATGAACAGTTTATACAGTGTAAGCATGTATTATGTAGTATCACAGTTATCATGGAATGGTGCGTGTCTTGTCTACTTCTCATCGGGGACGCACATGGGGATGTGGGGGCAGGGCGCGCGGATACAGCGCACAGACATGGCCAGGCAGTGAGAGCCCGCAGAGCACTCGTGGTCCATACACATTCAAGGGACCATTCAATAGAGAGAGAGAGAGGAATATGAACAGTTTATACAGTGTAAGCATGTATTATGTAGTATCACAGTTATCATGGAATGGTGCGTGTCTTGTCTACTTCTCATCGGGGACGCACATGGGGATGTGGGGGCAGGGCGCGCGGATACAGCGCACAGACATGGCCAGGCAGTGAGAGCCCGCAGAGCACTCGTGGTCCATACACATTCAAGGGACCATTCAATAGAGAGAGGGATATGAACAGTTTATACAGTGTAAGCATGTATTATGTAGTATCACAGTTATCGTGGAATGGTGCGTGTCATGTCTACTGCTCATCGGGGACGCACATGGGGATGTGGGGGCAGGGCGCGCGGATACAGCGCACAGACATGGCCAGGCAGTGAGAGCCCGCAGAGCACTCGTGGTCCATACATATTCAAGGGACCATTCAATAGAGAGAGGGATATTGAGGGCGGCGCGCAGCGCCGCCCGTTTGTCTTGATCTTTGACGCGCGCAGCGCGTCACCCCCAAGGCATACTCAATTACCTCTATCCCAATACGATATACTCCATAGTATGTGTTTTTTTGTTAGAATATCATTTGACAAGACTTATGAGTATGATACAAGAAATAAATATCGGTTGCGGCTTCCAAAATATCCAAAACAACTTTTCGCTCATTCTGCCACTAAACGTGTTTACGACGACGACGACGACGCGCATCACGTGAGCTCCGCCCACTGCACTCTGCGCTCATTGGTCGCTCGGCCCACTGTCAGTGCAATCTGATTGGCCAAACGCTCATGCCCCGCCTCTCGCTCAGCCACTCTCACATCCTGGCCTCTTGGCTCTCTCACGAGCGTACGCTCTCTGCGCGCTCTCTCTCTTCTTCCAGCCGAGCATGCCCCGCTTTTCGATCAGCCACTCTCTTTCTCTCTCTGACCTCTGATTCTCTCACTCGCGCACGTTCTCTGCGCGCGCTCTCTTTCTCGTGCGAGCCGGAATGGGCAGCCGGCCTGAAATCAAATGGATCGATCGGTGAGGAGAGGGCGAGTGAGAGCGCTCGGCAGTTAAAGAACGTGCCGAATAGCGGAAGAGCAGAGCAGTGCGAGTGAGGCTGCTTTGATCTCTGTGCCACAACTTCCCAATTTTAACAGTAATACTACCATTAACATAATATAATAAGGAAGATCAGTTTAACGCACTCGGCTCTGCAATTACAATTCATGATCGAGGTTTCAGTGCACTGACTACAGAGTGCGGGTGGGGTGCGGGTGGGGCGCGGGCCGCCAACTAGTCGTCAGCCACCCGCATCCCACCCTCGCCCCACCCGCGCCTCACCCGCACTCTGTAGTCATTGTGGCTCAAAATCTAATGTACGTATGTGCATACATAAATGATTCTAAAAGCAACATTCGAATTCATTTACAAACATTCGCAAAACATTCGCAAAACAAACAGGCAGATATGAAGATCGAACGCGCCTGGTTAGTACCAGTACGTCCCTCACCCTACATACCACTTGAGCTATTCCACATCATGATGAAACTTCTTTGAGAATATGGGGTGGCTAGCGCAGTGGATGTGTGGATGTGCGCGCTGCTATCATGCGGTCCCGAGTTCAATCCTCTCGGCGGCCAATGATGTACCGCTAGTCACGGTGGAGTGACGACCACCTTCACAACTTTCGTGAGCCTCTAGTCAGAGATCTGTGACGTAATCTGATCCAAATTTATTGCATTAATTGATGGACCCTTGTATACAGCTAGCGATTTGTACTCGAGAGCCTTAGGTCAGTCCTCTTATTGGCTAGGTTGTATAACTTGAAACTGCTGATAAACAAACTTAACGGTACATGCACTCGTGATATTACATGATAACTAGTGAAGATCGGCTAGTTTACTCGTAGTAGAATTTCATTTCGACTAGCTAGTAACTTGCTAGGTAATGGAACTGCTTAGGAGATGAAGGGAAGAAGAGAGAAATTTGTAACGTGTGTAGCGCGCGTCAATGAGCGACCGGCAGACGCGTGAGCGATTCGACCAAGCTATTTCGAAGGTTTCTAATTTAGATACGTTCGTATATAACACAACATTGTTCGGCAACACATGATCTATCAGTTTCAAAAAACCGGAAATCACAGAAACTATTTTATAATTTGAAAGCGGTGAATATTACTATGTAGATGTGGTAGTGTTGTTTGTTGTATAAGTTATTTGTATTTTCAATCATGACATTCTGACTAGTGAGTTTGTAATATGTATGTTTTATTTTCGTAATTCACCAATGTAAAAAAAATTTCTTCGAAATTTGAGAAAAGGACATCCATTCTCTTTCGAAAAGTACGTAAGTAAAGATAAGAGGTTTGTCTGGATCTGATTCAACAAAAGCACATGCATAAAATCTCTTTGCAGCTGACTAAAATATCAAAACAAACCTGCTCTTTCGAATCACTCTAAAATGTGTTTTTAAACATTAAAAATATATAATCTAAGGTGACTGTGAAATAGGCCAAACTTTTATTATTATAGTTCACTGTAAATAAATTATTATAATGCATAATATTTATGTTCTATTTTCATAAATTCGAAAGAGCAGGTTTGTTTTGATATTTTAGTCAGCTGCAAAGAGATTTTATGCATGTGCTTTTGTTGAATCAGATCCAGACAAACCTCTTATCTTTACTTACGTACTTTTCGAAAGAGAATAAACAATTTATACAGTGTAAGCATGTATTATGTAGTATCACAGTTATCATGGAATGGTGCGTGTCATGTCTACTGCTCATCGGGGACGAACATGGGGATGTGGGGGCAGGGCGCGCGGATACAGCGCACAGACATGGCCAGGCAGTGAGAGCCCGCAGAGCACTCGTGGTTCATACACATTCAAGGGACCATTCAAAAGAGAAAGGGATATGAACAGTTTATACAATGTAAGCATGTATTATGTAGTATCACAGTTATCGTGGAATGGTGCGTGTCATGTCTACTGCTCATAGGGGACGCACATGGGGATGTGGGGGCAGGGCGCGCGGATACAGCGCACAGACATGGCCAGGCAGTGAGAGCCCGCGAAGCACTCGTAGTCCTTACGCATTCAAGAGACCATTCAATAGAGAGAGGGATATGAACAGTTTATACAGTGTAAGCATGTATTATGTATGTAGTATCACAGTTATCATGGAATGGTGCGTGTCATGTCTACTGCTCATCGGGAACGCACATGGGGATGTGGGGGCAGGGCGCGCGGATACAACGCACAGACATGGCCAGGCAGTGAGAGCCCGCAGAGCACTCGTGGTCCATACACAGTCAAGGGACCATTTAATAGAGAATGAAATATGAACAGTTTATACAGTGTGAGAATGTATTATGTAGTATCACAGTTATCATGGAATGGTGCGTGTCATGTCTACTGCTCATCGGGGACGCAAATGGGGATGTGGGGGCAGGGCGCGCGGATACAGCGCACAGACATGGACAGGCAGTGAGAGCCCGCAGAGCACTCGTGGTCCATACACATTCAAGGGACCATTCAATAGAGAGAGAGGAATATGAACAGTTTATACAGTGTAAGCATGTATTATGTAGTGTCACAGTTATCATGGAATGGTGCGTGTCATGTCTACTGCTCATTGGGGACGCACATGGAGATGTGGGGGCAGGGCGCGCGGATACAGCGCACAGACATGGCCAGGCAGTGAGAGCCCGCAGAGCACTCGTGGTCCATACACACTCAAGAGACCATTCAATAGAGAGAGGGATATGAACAGTTTATACAGTGTAAGCATGTTCTATGTAGTATCACAGTCATCATGGAATGGTGCGTGTCATGTGTACTGCTCATTGGGGACGCACATGGGGATGTGGGGGCAGGGCGCGCGGATACAGCGCACAGACATGGCCAGGCAGTGAGAGCCCGCAGAGCACTCGTGGTCCATACACACTCAAGGGACCATTCAATAGAGAGAGGGATAAGAACAGTTTATACAGTGTAAGCATGTTCTATGTAGTATCACAGTCATCATAGAATGGTGCGTGTCATGTCTACTGCTCATCGGGGACGCACATGGGGATGTGGGGGCGGGGCGCGCGGATACAGCGCACAGACATGGCCAGGCAGTGAGAGCCCGCAGAGCACTCGTGGTCCATACACACTCAAGAGACCATTCAATAGAGAGAGGGATATGAACAGTTTATACAGTGTAAGCAACTACTATGTAGTATCACAGTCATCATGGAATGGTGCGTGCCATGTCTACTGCTCATCGGGGACGCACATGGGGATGTGGGGGCAGGGCGCGCGGATACAGCGCACAGACATGGCCAGACAGTGAGAGCCCGCAAAGCACTCGTGGTCCATACACATTCAAGGGACCATTCAATAGAGAGAGGAAAATGGACAGTTTATACAGTGTAAGCATGTTTTATGTAGTATCACAGTTATCATGGAATGGTGCGTGTCATGTCGACTGCTCATCGGGGACGCACATGGGGATGTGGGGGCAGGGCGCGCGGATACAGCGCACAGACATGGCCAGGCAGTGAGAGCCCGCAGAGCACTCGTGGTCCATACACATTCAAGGGACCATTCAATAGAGAGAGGAATATGGACAGTTTATAAAGTGTAAGCATGTATTATGTAGTATCACAGTTATCATGGAATGGTGCGTGTCATGTCTACTGCTCATCGGGGACGCACATGGGGATGTGGGGGCAGGGCGCGCGGATACAGCGCACAGACATGGCCAGGCAGTGAGAGCCCGCAGAGCACTCGTGGTCCATACACATTCAAGGGACCATTCAATAGAGAGAGGAATATGGACAGTTTATAAAGTGTAAGCATGTATTATGTAGTATCACAGTTATCATGGAATGGTGCGTGTCATGTCTACTGCTCATCGGGGACGCACATGGGGATGTGGGGGCAGGGCGCGCGGATACAGCGCACAGACATGGCCAGGCAGTGAGAGCCCGTAGAGCACTCGTGGTCCATACACATTCAAGGGACCATTCAATAGAGAGAGGAATATGGACAGTTTATACAGTGTAAGCATGTATTATGTAGTATCACAGTCATCATAGAATGGTGCGTGTCATGTCTACTGCGTATCGGGGACGCACATGGGGATGTGGGGGCAGGGCGCGCGGATACAGCGCACAGACATGGCCGGGCAGTGAGAGCCCGCAGAGCACTCGTGGTCCATACACACTCAAGAGACCATTCAATAGAGAGAGGGATATGAACAGTTTATACAGTGTAAGCATGTACTATGTAGTATCACAGTCGTCATGGAATGGTGCGTGTCATGTCTACTGCTCATTGGGGACGCACATGGGGATGTGGGGGCAGGGCGCGCGGATACAGCGCACAGACATGGCCAGGCAGTGAGAGCCCGCAGAGCACTCGTGGTCCATACACACTCAAGAGACCATTCAGTAGAGGGAGGGATATGAACAGTTTATACAGAGTAAGCATGTTCTATGTAGTATCACAGTCATCATGGAATGGTGCGTGTCATGTGTACTGCTCATTGGGGACGCACATGGGGATGTGGGGGCAGGGCGCGCGGATACAGCGCACAGACATGGCCAGGCAGTGAGAGCCCGCAGAGCACTCGTGGTCCATACACACTCAAGGGACCATTCAATAGAGAGAGGGATAAGAACAGTTTATACAGTGTAAGCATGTTCTATGTAGTAACACAGTCATCATAGAATGGTGCGTGTCATGTCTACTGCTCATCGTGGACGCACATGGGGATGTGGGGGCGGGGCGCGCGGATACAGCGCACAGACATGGCCAGGCAGTGAGAGCCCGCAGAGCACTCGTGGTCCATACACACTCAAGAGACCATTCAATAGAGAGAGGGATATGAACAGTTTATACAGTGTAAGCATGTACTATGTAGTATCACAGTCATCATGGAATGGTGCGTGTCATGTCTACTGCTCATTGGGGACGCACATGGGGATGTGGGGGCAGGGCGCGCGGATACAGCGCACAGACATGGCCAGGCAGTGAGAGCCCGCAGAGCACTCGTGGTCCATACACACTCAAGAGACCATTCAATAGAGAGAGGGATATGAACAGTTTATACAGTGTAAGCATGTTCTATGTAGTATCACAGTCATCATGGAATGGTGCGTGTCATGTGTACTGCTCATTGGGGACGCACATGGGGATGTGGGGGCAGGGCGCGCGGATACAGCGCACAGACATGGCCAGGCAGTGAGAGCCCGCAGAGCACTCGTGGTCCATACACACTCAAGAGACCATTCAATAGAGAGAGGGATATGAACAGTTTATACAGTGTAAGCATGTTCTATGTAGTATCACAGTCATCATGGAATGGTGCGTGTCATGTCTACTGCTCATCGGGGACGCACATGGGGATGTGGGGGCAGGGCGCGCGGATACAGCGCACAGACATGGCCAGGCAGTGAGAGCCCGCAGAGCACTCGTGGTCCATACACATTCAAGGGATCATTCAATAGAGAGAGGAATATGGACAGTTTATACAGTGTAATCATGTATTATGTAGTATCACAGTTATCATGGAATGGTGCGTGTCATGTCAACAGCTCATCGGGGACGCACATGGTGATGTGGGAGCAGGGCGCGCGGATACAGTTCACAGACATGGCCAGGCATTGATAGCCCGCAAAGCACTCGTGGTCCATACACCTTCAAGGGACCATTCAATAGAGAGAGGAATATGGACAGTTTATACAGTGTAAGCATGTATTATGTAGTATCACAGTTATCATGGAATGGTGCGTGTCATGTCTACTGCTCATCGGGGACGCACATGGGGATGTGGGGGCAGGGCGCGCGGATACAGCGCACAGACATGGCCAGGCAGTGAGAGCCCGCAGAGCACTCGTGGTCCATACACATTCAAGGGACCATTTAATAGAGAGAGGAATATGGACAGTTTATAAAGTGTAAGCATGTATTATGTAGTATCACAGTTATCATGGAATGGTGCGTGTCATGTCTACTGCTCATCGGGGACGCACATGGGGATGTGGGGGCAGGGCGCGCGGATACAGCGCACAGACATGGCCAGGCAGTGAGAGCCCGCAGAGCACTCGTGGTCCATACACATTCAAGGGACCATTCAATAGAGAGAGGAATATGGACAGTTTATACAGTGTAAGCATGTAATATGTAGTATCACAGTTATCATAGAATGGTGCGTGTCATGTCTACTGCTCATCGGGGACGCACATGGGGATGTGGGGGCAGGGCGCGCGGATACAGCGCACAGACATGGCCAGGCAGTGAGAGCCCGCAGAGCACTCGTGGTCCATACACATTCAAGGGACCATTCAATAGAGAGAGGGATATGAACAGTTTATACAGTGTAAGCATGTTCTATGTAGTATCACAGTCATCATAGAATTGTGCGTGTCATGTCTACTGCTCATCGGGGACGCACATGGGGATGTGGGGGCAGGGCGCGCGGATACAGCGCACAGACATGGCCAGGCAGTGAGAGCTCGCAGAGCACTCGTGGTCCATACATATTCAAGGGACCATTCAATAGAGAGAGGGATATGAACAGTTTATATAGTGTAAGCATGTTCTATGTAGTATCACAGTCATCATGGAATGGTGCGTGTCATGTCTACTGCTCATCGGGGACACACATGGGGATGTGGGGGCAGGGCGCGCGGATACAGCGCACAGACATGGCCAGGCAGTGAGAGCCCGCAGAGCACTCGTGGTCCATACACATTCAAGGGACCATTCAATAGAGAGAGGAATATGGAAAGTTTATACAGTGTAAGCATGTATTATGTAGTATCACAGTTATCATGGAATGGTGCGTGTCATGTCTACTGCTCATCGGGGACGCACATGGGGATGTGGGGGCAGGGCGCGCGGATACAGCGCACAGACATGGCCAGGCAGTGAGAGCCCGCAGAGCACTCGTGGTCCATACACACTCAAGAGACCATTCAGTAGAGAGAGGGATGTGAACAGTTTATATAGTGTAAGCATGTTCTATGTAGTATCACAGTCATCATGGAATGGTGCGTGTCATGTGTACTGCTCATTGGGGACGCACATGGGGATGTGGGGGCAGGGCGCGCGGATACAGCGCACAGACATGGTCAGGCATTGATAGCCCGCAGAGCACTCGTGGTCCATACACACTCAAGGGACCATTCAATAGAGAGAGGGATATGAACAGTTTATACAGTGTAAGCATGTTCTATGTAGTATCACAGTCATCATAGAATGGTGCGTGTCATGTCTACTGCTCATCGGGGACGCACATGGTGATGTGGGAGCAGGGCGCGCGGATACAGTTCACAGACATGGCCAGGCATTGATAGCCCGCAAAGCACTCGTGGTCCATACACCTTCAAGGGACCATTCAATAGAGAGAGGAATATGGACAGTTTATACAGTGTAAGCATGTATTATGTAGTATGACAGTTATCATGGAATGGTGCGTGTCATGTCTACTGCTCATCGGGGACGCACATGGGGATGTGGAGGCAGGGCGCGCGGATACAGCGCACAGACATGGCCAGGCAGTGAGAGCTCGCAGAGCACTCGTGGTCCATACACATTCAAGGGACCATTCAATAGAGAGAGGAATATGGACAGTTTATAAAGTGTAAGCATGTATTATGTAGTATCACAGTTATCATGGAATGGTGCGTGTCATGTCTACTGCTCATCGGGGACGCACATGGGGATGTGGGGGCAGGGCGCGCGGATACAGCGCACAGACATGGCCAGGCAGTGAGAGCCCGCAGAGCACTCGTGGTCCATACACATTCAAGGGACCATTCAATAGAGAGAGGAATATGGACAGTTTATACAGTGTAAGCATGTAATATGTAGTATCACAGTTATCATAGAATGGTGCGTGTCATGTCTACTGCTCATCGGGGACGCACATGGGGATGTGGGGGCAGGGCGCGCGGATACAGCGCACAGACATGGCCAGGCAGTGAGAGCCCGCAGAGCACTCGTGGTCCATACACATTCAAGGGACCATTCAATAGAGAGAGGGATATGAACAGTTTATACAGTGTAAGCATGTTCTATGTAGTATCACAGTCATCATAGAATTGTGCGTGTCATGTCTACTGCTCATCGGGGACGCACATGGGGATGTGGGGGCAGGGCGCGCGAATACAGCGCACAGACATGGCCAGGCAGTGAGAGCTCGCAGAGCACTCGTGGTCCATACACATTCAAGGGACCATTCAATAGAGAGAGGGATATGAACAGTTTATATAGTGTAAGCATGTTCTATGTAGTATCACAGTCATCATGGAATGGTGCGTGTCATGTCTACTGCTCATCGGGGACACACATGGGGATGTGGGGGCAGGGCGCGCGGATACAGCGCACAGACATGGCCAGGCAGTGAGAGCCCGCAGAGCACTCGTGGTCCATACACATTCAAGGGACCATTCAATAGAGAGAGGAATATGGAAAGTTTATACAGTGTAAGCATGTATTATGTAGTATCACAGTTATCATGGAATGGTGCGTGTCATGTCTACTGCTCATCGGGGACGCACATGGGGATGTGGGGGCAGGGCGCGCGGATACAGCGCACAGACATGGCCAGGCAGTGAGAGCCCGCAGAGCACTCGTGGTCCATACACACTCAAGAGACCATTCAGTAGAGAGAGGGATGTGAACAGTTTATATAGTGTAAGCATGTTCTATGTGGTATCACAGTCATCATGGAATGGTGCGTGTCATGTGTACTGCTCATTGGGGACGCACATGGGGATGTGGGGGCAGGGCGCGCGGATACAGCGCACAGACATGGTCAGGCATTGATAGCCCGCAGAGCACTCGTGGTCCATACACACTCAAGGGACCATTCAATAGAGAGAGGGATATGAACAGTTTATACAGTGTAAGCATGTTCTATGTAGTATCACAGTCATCATAGAATGGTGCGTGTCATGTCTACTGCTCATCGGGGACGCACATGGGGATGTGGGGGCAGGGCGCGCGGATACAGCTCACAGACATGGCCAGGCAGTGAGAGCCCGCAGAGCATTCGTGGTCCATACACACTCAAGAGACCATTCGATAGAGAGAGGGATATGAACAGTTTATACAGTGTAAGCATGTACTAAGTAGTATCACAGTCATCATGGAATGGTGCGTGTCATGTCTACTGCTCATTGGGGACGCACATGGGGATGTGGGGGCAGGGCGCGCGGATACAGCGCACAGACATGGCCAGGCAGTGAGAGCCCGCAGAGCACTCGTGGTCCATACACACTCAAGAGACCATTCAATAGAGAGAAGGATATGAACAGTTTATACAGTGTAAGCATGTTCTATGTAGTATCACAGTCATCATGGAATGGTGCGTGTCATGTCTACTGCTCATCGGGGACGCACATGGGGATGTGGGGGCAGGGCGCGCGGATACAGCGCACAGACATGGCCAGGCAGTGAGAGCCCGCAGAGCACTCGTGGTCCATACACACTCAAGAGACCATTCAATAGAGAGAGGGATCTGAACAGTTTATACAGTGTAAGCATGTTCTATGTAGTATCACAGTCATCATGGAATGGTGGGTGTCATGTCTACTGCTCATCGGGGACGCACATGGGGATGTGGGGGCAGGGCGCGCGGATACAGCGCACAGACATGGCCAGGCAGTGAGAGCCCGCAGAGCACTCGTGGTCCATACACATTCAAGGGACCATTCAATAGAGAGAGGAATATGGACAGTTTATACAGTGTAATCATGTATTATGTAGTATCACAGTTATCATGGAATGGTGCGTGTCATGTCAACAGCTCATCGGGGACGCACATGGTGATGTGGGAGCAGGGCGCGCGGATACAGTTCACAGACATGGCCAGGCATTGATAGCCCGCAGAGCACTGGTGACCCTCGCACACATCTGAAACGAAAATTGTTTCATGAATTGCTTCACTTTTTAGCCATTTATTACTTATGTTCGGAATCAACGGAACAGTTTCAAGCCAGTCTCTAAAATCTACGAGACACTCACCCTTCTCTTCCACCTCGGTAGTAGTCTGTACAGGGCTGCCGATCAGCTTGTCCTTGGTCTCCGGACAAATGGCGACACACTTTCCGGAATAAGGGTCCCTCTTGTAGCCATATTGACACTGACACTTGCCAGGCATACAAAACGCGAAGCACTTCTGAAAAAGAGAAGTAGAAAGAAAGAGAGGGAGAGAGAGGGAGAGGAAATAGAGAGAGGAAATGAGAGAAAGACAGAGACCCACCTTGTTCACGTCTTCACCGCATGTCGGTTCGCATAACGTAGCGCACTCGTTGAACTGTTCATAGGCAGGGCCTGTTTGAAGTTTAATTAATACATTAAACATCTTATCAAGACCGTTGTTCATCCACATTCATCGAAACCAAAAATGCCTGATGGATCCTTGCAAAGGAGATCGAATGAGACCGACAAGAGAACGTGTCGTCACCATCACTCTTTCTCCGCGCGCTCGAAGAACCTTTCGAAGACTACCGTGGTACTTAAAAGAAAGTCGTGAAAAAGAACGGAACCTACATTTTTCGTTTACCTTGTTTCTTGAATCTTTGAACGATTCAACAACCAGTTTGAGAAAGTATTGTGATTTGTTTTTTTGGAGATATTATTTTTATCAACTAGTAAAACTGAGTTTTTCAAACAAAAATCGAGAACTCACAATTCGGCGACTCTGACTGCGCGAGCGCCACTCCAGCCAGAAGAACGAAGACAATCTGAAAAAGTACAACATAGAAAAGAACAAAAAAATCTGTGAGTAACTGTTGATTCACACAATTCTCGCAGGCTGAAAGGGGTAAACATGCTAAAGAAGATCTATGAAGAGTCCGAGGAGAAAGTGTCAGAGGAGGGTGTGTGAAAAAGTGTAATCGAGAAAAGTGTGATGATAAACAGTGTAACCAGGAGTATAATATAATCAAAAATCTACATACCATTCGTTGCATGGTTAACTAGTCGAGATCGATGCGATCTTGCAGGTTTAAATCTCGCCAATACCGCCCGTTTATATAGGGTACTGTCTTTATTCATCAGCAACCACACACGTAAGAGAATGAGAAATAGCATGCGCAATTGTGAGAATCAGACACAGGCGCGCAAGTGAGTCATTTGCGTGTTTTACACAATTTTGTGTGGACAGTTGTGTTGTATTATATGTTTTGACTGGCTTTACCCGATGATTTCTTGACATCATATACATGAATAATGGATGTAAACATTTATGATGTAGTATCACAGTCATCATGGAATGGTGCGTGTCATGTCTACTGCTCATTGGGGACGCACATGGGGATGTGGGGGCAGGGCGCGCGGATACAGCGCACAGACATGGCCAGGCAGTGAGAGCCCGCAGAGCACTCGTGGTCCATACACACTCAAGAGACCATTCAATAGAGAGAGGGATATGAACAGTTTATACAGTGTAAGCAACTACTATGTAGTATCACAGTCATCATGGAATGGTGCGTGTCATTTCTACTGCTCATTGGGGACGCACATGGGGATGTGGGAGCAGGGCGCGCGGATACAGCGCACAGACATGGCCAGGCAGTGAGAGCCCGCAGAGCACTCGTGGTCCATACACACTCAAGAGACCATTCAGTAGAGAGAGGGATATGAACAGTTTATACAGAGTAAGCATGTTCTATGTAGTATCACAGTCATCATGGAATGGTGCGTGTCATGTCTACTGCTCATTGGGGACGCACATGGGGATGTGGGGGCAGGGCGCGCGGATACAGCGCACAGACATGGCCAGGCAGTGAGAGCCCGCAGAGCACTCGTGGTCCATACACACTCAAGAGACCATTCAATAGAGAGAGGGATAGGAACAGTTTATACAGTGTAAGCAACTACTATGTAGTATCACAGTCATCATGGAATGGTGCGTGTCATTTCTACTGCTCATTGGGGACGCACATGGGGATGTGGGAGCAGGGCGCGCGGATACAGCGCACAGACATGGCCAGGCAGTGAGAGCCCGCAGAGCACTCGTGGTCCATACACACTCAAGAGACCATTCAGTAGAGAGAGGGATATGAACAGTTTATACAGAGTAAGCATGTTCTATGTAGTATCACAGTCATCATGGAATGGTGCGTGTCATGTGTACTGCTCATTGGGGACGCACATGGGGATGTGGGGGCAGGGCGCGCGGATACAGCGCACAGACATGGCCGGGCAGTGAGAGCCCGCAGAGCACTCGTGGTCCATACACACTCAAGAGACCATTCAATAGAGAGAGAGGGATATGAACAGTTTATACAGTTTAAGCATGTTCTATGTAGTATCACAGTCATCATGGAATGGTGCGTGTCATGTCTACTGCTCATCGGGGACGCACATGGGGATGTGGGGGCAGGGCGCGCGGATACAGCGCACAGACATGGCCGGGCAGTGAGAGCCCGCAGAGCACTCGTGGTCCATACACACTCAAGAGACCATTCAATAGAGAGAGGGATATGAACAGTTTATACAGTGTAAGCATGTACTATGTAGTATCACAGTCATCATGGAATGGTGCGTGTCATGTCTACTGCTCATCGGGGACGCACATGGGGATGTGGGGGCAGGGCGCGCGGATACAGCGCACAGACATGGCCAGGCAGTGAGAGCCCGCAGAGCACTCGTGGTCCATACACATTCAAAGGACCATTCAATAGAGAGAGGGATATGAACAGTTTATATAGTGTAAGCATGTTCTATGTAGTATCACAGTCATCATGGAATGGTGCGTGTCATGTCTACTGCTCATCGGGGACGCACATGGGGATGTGGGGGCAGGGCGCGCGGATACAGCGCACAGACATGGCCGGGCAGTGAGAGCCCGCAGAGCACTCGTGGTCCATACACACTCAAGAGACCATTCAATAGAGAGAGGGATATGAACAGTTTATATAGTGTAAGCATGTTCTATGTAGTATCACAGTCATCATGGAATGGTGCGTGTCATGTCTACTGCTCATCGGGGACGCACATGGGGATGTGGGGGCAGGGCGCGCGGATACAGCGCACAGACATGGCCAGGCAGTGAGAGCCCGCAGAGCACTCGTGGTCCACACACATTCAAGGGACCATTCAATAGAGAGAGGAATATGGACAGTTTATACAGTGTAATCATGTATTATGTAGTATCACAGTTATCATGGAATGGTGCGTGTCATGTCAACAGCTCATCGGGGACGCACATGGGGATGTGGGGGCAGGGCGCGCGGATACAGTTCACAGACATGGCCAGGCATTGATAGCCCGCAGAGCACTGGTGACCCTCGCACACATCTGAAACGAAAATTGTTTCATGAATTGCTTCACTTTTTAGCCATTTATTACTTATGTTCGGAATCAACGGAACAGTTTCAAGCCAGTCTCTAAAATCTACGAGACACTCACCCTTCTCTTCCACCTCGGTAGTAGTCTGTACAGGGCTGCCGATCAGCTTGTCCTTGGTCTCCGGACAAATGGCGACACACTTTCCGGAAGAAGGGTCCCTCTTGTAGCCATATTGACACTGACACTTGCCAGGCATACAAAACGCGAAGCACTTCTGAAAAAGAGAAGTAGAAAGAAAGAGAGGGAGAGAGAGGGAGAGGAAATAGAGAGAGGAAATGAGAGAAAGACAGAGACCCACCTTGTTCACGTCTTCACCGCATGTCGGTTCGCAAAACGTAGCGCACTCGTTGAACTGTTCATAGGCAGGGCCTGTTTGAAGTTTAATTAATACATTAAACATCTTATCAAGACCGTTGTTCATCCACATTCATCGAAACCAAAAATGCCTGATGGATCCTTGCAAAGGAGATCGAATGAGATCGACAAGAGAACGTGTCGTCACCATCACTCTTTCTCCGCGCGCTCGAAGAACCTTTCGAAGACTACCGTGGTACTTAAAAGAAAGACGTGAAAAAGAACGGAACCTACATTTTTCGTTTACCTTGATTCTTGAATCTTTGAACGATTCAACAACCAGTTTGAGAAAGTATTGTGATTTGTTTTTTTGGAGATCTTATTTTTAGCAACTAGTAAAACTGAGTTTTTCAAACAAAAATCGAGAACTCACAATTCGGCGACTCTGACTGCGCGAGCGCCACTCCAGCCAGAAGAACGAAGACAATCTGAAAAAGTACAACATAGAAAAGAACAAAAAAATCTGTGAGTAACTGTTGATTCACACAATTCTCGCAGGCTGAAAGGGGTAAACATGCTAAAGAAGATCTATGAAGAGTCCGAGGAGAAAGTGTCAGAGGAGGGTGTGTGAAAAAGTGTAATCGAGAAAAGTGTGATGATAAACAGTGTAACCAGGAGTATAATATAATCAAAAATCTACATACCATTCGTTGCATGGTTAACTAGTCGAGATCGATGCGATCTTGCAGGTTTAAATCTCGCCAATACCGCCCGTTTATATAGGGTACTGTCTTTATTCATCAGCAACCACACACGTAAGAGAATGAGAAATAGCATGCGCAATTGTGAGAATCAGACACAGGCGCGCAAGTGAGTCATTTGCGTGTTTTACACAATTTTGTGTGGACAGTTGTGTTGTATTATATGTTTTGACTGGCTTTACCCGATGATTTCTTGACATCATATACATGAATAATGGATGTAAACATTTATGATGTAGTATCACAGTCATCATGGAATGGTGCGTGTCATGTCTACTGCTCATTGGGGACGCACATGGGGATGTGGGGGCAGGGCGCGCGGATACAGCGCACAGACATGGCCAGGCAGTGAGAGCCCGCAGAGCACTCGTGGTCCATACACACTCAAGAGACCATTCAATAGAGAGAGGGATATGAACAGTTTATACAGTGTAAGCAACTACTATGTAGTATCACAGTCATCATGGAATGGTGCGTGTCATTTCTACTGCTCATTGGGGACGCACATGGGGATGTGGGAGCAGGGCGCGCGGATACAGCGCACAGACATGGCCAGGCAGTGAGAGCCCGCAGAGCACTCGTGGTCCATACACACTCAAGAGACCATTCAGTAGAGAGAGGGATATGAACAGTTTATACAGAGTAAGCATGTTCTATGTAGTATCACAGTCATCATGGAATGGTGCGTGTCATGTGTACTGCTCATCGGGGACGAACATGGGGATGTGGGGGCAGGGCGCGCGGATACAGCGCACAGACATGGCCAGGCAGTGAGAGCCCGCAGAGCACTCGTGACCCTCGCACACATCTGAAACGAAAATTATTTCATGAATTGCTTCACCTTTTAGGCATTTATTACGTCCATATGCTCGGAATCAACGGAACAGTTTCAAACCAGTCTCTAAAATCTACGAGACACTCACCCTCCTCCTCCACCTCGGTAGTAGTCGGTACAGGGCTGCCGATCAGCTTGTCCTTGGTCTCCGGACAGATAGCGACACACTTTCCGGAAGAAGCATCCCTCTTGTAGCCATACTCACACTGACACTTGGCGGGCATGCACATCATGATGCAGGGCTGAAAAAGCACGGTTGGGAGAGGGGGGAGGTGAGAGAAAGAGAGGGACAGAGAGCGAGAAAGAGAGAGATACATAAAGAAAGAGAGAGAGAGAGAGAGAGAGAGAGAGAGAGAGAAGGGGGTTCTTAGCTACTCGGTAGAGCCTAACGCTTGTTCGGACCTCTGCGCTCTCCGTGAAAGCACACTATTTCGTCTTCCACTCGCGTGTTCGAGCCTCTACAGCATCGATAGACGAAAACAGGAACCTTGATCGAAGCGCGTTCGAGGCTCGATAGAGGGGTAACAAAAGGTTGATAGAGGGTACCTCGAACAGAGGCGACCCTCTATCAACCTTCTAACAACCCTCTATCGCTCGGATTGTAATGGGGTCATTCGTTAGGGTCAAACGCTCTTGTTTGGGTCTATCGATGCTATAGAGGCTCGAACACGTGAGTGGAAGACGAAATAGTGTGCTTTCACGGAGAGCGCAGAGGTCCGAACATGCGTTAGGGTCTGCCGAGTAGCTAAGAACCCATTAGAAAGAGATACATAGAGAGAGCGAGAGAGAGAGAGAGAGAGAGAGAGAGAGAGAGAGAGAGACTTACCCTGTTCTCGTCTTCTCCGCAAGTCGGCTCGCAAGCAGTTGCGCACTCGTTGAACTGCTCGTATTGAGGACCTGTAAATGAGTATGCACATGTACACAAAACTATTTCCAAACTAGCATCTAAAATGAACACGAGCCCTGACAATATTTCGCATGCCTTTTTGAAAAATACGGTTGATACGATTTCGCTCCCACTCTCTATTCTTTTTTCAATGTCTACTTCCGTATGCAATGTCCCTGAGATTTGGAAACTGGCGTATATAAAACCTCTTTATAAAAAGGGGGCTCGTGATGATCCACTCAACTACCGGCCTATCAGCCTTATAAGTAGTGTTGCGAAAGTTCTGGAACGCATATGCGTCAAGCAAATTACGGAATTTCTTGAGAGGAATTCGCTTCTCACACCTAGGCAATTTGGCTTTCGCAAGAATAGATCTACAAACGCTCAACTTATTGAGTGTCATAGTCACTGGTTGAAACACCTGTCTAATGGAATGGTTATCGATTGTATATACTTTGATTTCAATAAGGCATTCGATACTATTAATCACAACTTGCTATACAAAAAGTTGCATTCGCTGGGAATTCGCGGTAACGTATTGGGATGGATTAGAAGTTTCTTGACCGACCGTCGCCAACAAGTAATGGTCGGTGATGAGCTTTTCGTCTCCACGGCTTGTCAACTGTGGTGTACCACAGGGGTCTTGCCTAGGTCCCATACTGTTCAATGTATATATTAATGATATCATCTCCAATCTTCCCGATTCATGAAACAATTCATGAAACAATTTTCGTTTCAGATGTGTGCGAGGGTCACGAGTGCTCTGCGGGCTATCAATGCCTGGCCATGTCTGTGAACTGTATCCGCGCGCCCTGCCCCCACATATCCATGTGCGTCCCCGATGAGCAGTAGACATGACACGCACCATTCCATGATAACTGTGATACTACATACATAATACATGCTTACACTGTATAAACTGTTCATATCCCTCTCTCTGTTCTCTATTGAATGGTCCCTTGAATGTGTATGGACCACGAGTGCTCTGCGGGCTCTCACTGCCTGGCCATGTCTGTGCGCTGTATCCGCGCGCCCTGCCCCCACATCCCCATGTGCGTCCCCGAAGAGCAGTAGACATGACACGCACCATTCCATGATAACTGTGATACTACATACATAATACATGCTTACACTGTATAAACTGTTCATATCCCTCTCTCTATTCTCTATTGAATGGTCCCTTGAATGTGTATGGACCACGAGTGCTCTGCGGGCTCTCACTGCCTGGCCATGTCTGTGCGCTGTATCCGCGCGCCCTGCCCCCACATCCCCATGTGCGTCCCCGATGAGCAGTAGACATGACACGCACCATTCCATGATAACTGTGATACTACATACATAATACATGCTTACACTGTATAAACTGATCATATCCTTCTCTCTATTCTCTATTGAATGGTCCCTTGAATGTGTATGGACCACGAGTGCTCTGCGGGCTCTCACTGCCTGGCCATGTCTGTGCGCTGTATCTGTGCGCTGTTGAACGACGCGGCTGCAACGAGGATTAGAAGGAGACAAAGACGAGAAGGAACAACGAGAGAGAGGACAGCACAGTGGTTGACACTCACACGACAGCGACGCGAGTGATAGGAGTATAGAGATGGAGACCGCTAAGGTCCCAGAGCGGCTGACCATGGGAAGTGGAGGAGAAGAAATGATGAGTGGAGGAGGATTTGGAACGTGATAGAATGCGAGACAGACAGATTGACAGATCAGACATATTCAAATTAGCGAGATTCGCACAAGAAATTATGAATGATATGTAAACATGTAGTTTATCTGAGGAAATCTCATTGAGGCGATGCGTTCAGAATGTCTTGAAGTATTGGGACAGAGTGGAGTAGGCACGGCTGAAGAGGCTGGAGAATCTATCGTAGATCCGACCGCGAATCTGCTCGATGACGGTTTTCTTAAACGGATGCTGCTGGCAGTACTGAAAATGCGAGTGTTTTTTTCTTCTTTTTATATCTTTTCTTTGTTATTTCTTGTATCATACACTACTGTTTCCATCTATTCTATTCCTCCTCTCTTTTCTTCACCCACAACCCATACATATCTCTGCTTTATGGTTTATTTCTGACTTCGTCGATACTCGGTGCCGGCTTCATCCTGAGGGCTATTTGTTCAATCATCTCGATTGGACACAAGTTATCTCCAAGGATCACCAGCGCGCATTCGGGGATCTAGAATAGTTTTTACGACTACATACATACTACAATCGGAAAATAATTTGACCTGTACTTTTCTTTAGGATAACGATAAGAGGATTATGATACCAGATTACTTTGATAGGTAAGATAATCTGTAGTGCACTCACATGTTTGGTGAAAGGCTCGATCTCTGCTGTCTCGTTGGCGCGGTACATGAACTGAAAGTGTGACATGCACTTTCGGATCAGAACTTCTTAGCGGAAAGCTCATAACCTTCATGTTACTTCCCACACTGACGTTTCGGATTCTGCTATGTATATAGCTTTGGCTGTGTATATGATGCACTTGTAAGAGTCAGGCAGGAGAGGACTTTTTGAGTTTTCCTCGATGAGCTGTTAAGCGCGACTCACCCTGACATACGATGCGTTCTTGACGTCTGTGAACGTCTCTACGAGCACGCATGCCGAGTAGGCGGGGAATCCGCTTGGAACCACTGCCTGCTTGGCGCTCAGAGAAAACAGAAGAGCCGTGAGCGTCGTGTCGTGCTGCAACGTAGATTTCAGATCAAGCAAGGGTGTTTGTTGTTACTTTGAGCTCATTTTGCTACATATGTTAATTGGATATCACTATTGAACCACACACTAACATGATCGATCTATGAACATCACGTGAACATCCGGCGTGGCGGCAGGCTGAACAACTATAACAAAAAAACTGCCAAGCCCACTGACTACAGGTTGCGAGTGACACGCGAGTGGGTGTCATTTTGCGAGTGAGGAGCGAGTGGGTGTCATTTTGCGAGTGAGGAGCGAGTGAGACGCGAGTGGTTTGGTGCGAGAAGGGGAAAAGTGCGGGGAAGAAAGGCGTGCGAGTGGCGCGCGTGTCAGCAGCGAGTCGCGATCCACTCGCGTACCACTCGCAACCACTTTTCAAAGTTTTGGAACGGGTCTCGTCGCGATTGCCCTTCTTTGCATGTGAAATACGAAATCACACATGCACTTTCGGCTGTCATAGACCGCACTTTGTTTTGTTTTTCTCGGCAATATGTTTATGTATGTATCTACTGCATGTTAATTGAACTATTGAACGTCTAGTATGTTTCCGATTCAATATTCTCGTAGTGATTGTTTCCAATGTAGCATTTCAGTTTCGTCATATCTGTTTATGCTCCCAGTCGCTGCAATGACAGAACACCCGTCCTATTCCTATCATTACCTAGAGGACTGAAGGTAAGAGACTTTTATTATCGATCCAGAACGGTGTGTAAATCTTCACTAGACAAGACAACGAGCGGCAGAGCAGTTATGAATAGGTGAGATTGTGGTGTTTTGATGTTTTTCTAACGTTAGTTTGTCTGTCTAACTGATCTCATTTTGCAGTTGCGTCGTCTGTACACCGCCATCGTCACGATTCGCAGCTACCAGGAAATCAAACACACAGTCACCTTCAAGCAAGATCAAGATTATCTACGCATTCCCGCACACGTCTACGCTTTCATATACAAAAACTTACACAATTTGATGATTCAACGTGTTTTCAATGTGATAAACGTTTTTGAGTATATTCAAATGTGTTTGTTGGATATCAGGATGAATGGGGTACGAATGCAAAAGCGAGGGGGCGGGGTGGGAGAAAAAAAAAATAAAAGTGGGCGTGGCCTACGATCTGTGCTTGATCCGCGCGAGTGGCGAGCGACTCGCACGCGAGTCAACAGCGGGTCGTTGGCAGGAATGACAATTACTCGCTGTTCACCCGCGTGCGAGTCGCGTCTCACTCGCAACCTGTAGTCAATGATACAAGACAGATACGCAGCTGAATGTCATTCACACACCTGACACGGACAGCCCACGCACTTGTGGTAGCAGATTTTGATGTGATTAAAGAAGAACTCCGGGGAAAAGTAGAGTGCCGGGAGATCAGGGGAAATCATAGGTTGTGATTCCGATTCGGATAGTCAAAGTTTTGAGAAAAAAAAAACAAAAAAATTGCATATTGAATTATTCAGTCCGTTTTCTTTTTGGCAATAATATGCAAACGGGGGCGGGGCCTGATACCCACGCCCACTTTTGCATTGTGCAATCAGCCGATCAGCTGTTTGTTTGTTTTTGATGATTTAGTTGATTTTTTGTCGTTTTATTGGTTTTTTTGTATTAAATCCATGCATCAAGTGTATATGTAACTATATGTGGTTTTATAAACAAATGTTCATCACACAAATAATTTTTTAGGAGTTATTCTGTTTCGAAATGTCTCGATTTTTTTCGATTTTTGTTTCGCGTCCTTAGTTTCGTTGCTTTTTCATGTATGTTATGTTTTCTGCAATATGTGTCTTGAGTATCAACGCATGGAAATGTATTGACGACGTGTGTTTAGGTGATGCGCGTTGCGTTGCTGCACGTCATGTTCAGCGCGGCGCGGGCGGAGAAGCACTGAACGGGGCGCTCCCTCTGCAATCGATTCGTGCCCGTACAAGTCAGGACACTTATTCGCTGATAAAATAAAGCCATAATTG
This sequence comes from Rhabditoides inermis, assembly GCA_963966185.1. Lineage (NCBI taxonomy): Eukaryota > Metazoa > Nematoda > Chromadorea > Rhabditida > Rhabditidae > Rhabditoides > Rhabditoides inermis. Next base: position 1,193,620 of record CAWZYM010000283.1, read on the forward strand.
TAAGCTGAATCACCTTCATCGTATTACAAGTTTTCGTCAATAACTGTTCGAGAATAGTATGTCGTTTCTGAAACGTTTGCAACGCTTCATAGTGATTAGCTTGTTTTGTAGCGTTTTATAAATACATTATCATGTTGTCTTGTAGGATGAAGTGGATGAGGCGAGCATGACATGCAGAACGGCCGTGGGAAGGAAGAGAGGAGACGGCGAGGCGAGGAAGCGCGCATGGAAATAAAGATGGACAAGGAGATGTGAGGTGATTGTTTTTTTTAAGTCTTACATAATACAATTGAGTTATCGTTACCTGGTTAATGACTTCACAGTTTGTCGAATCACCTAACAAGTCATATTTGCCCGTTGTTGTCGTCGGTGGTGTTGATGCAGTGCGTTGCAGATCTCGACGGACCTCAGTTCGACGCGGACGCAGAATGAAGGAAGAAAGAAAACTGAGAGGGAAGAGAAGAAACAGAAGGCACACTAAAGTTTGATATGTGATAAACGATGATATGTGTACATGAATTGCGAACTATTCGGAAATCTTTGTTTCACTTTTACAGGATTGTTACACAGATGTCCATGTGAAAAGATGGTTGTAGTTAAAATAGGCTGTGGATGATACGATGGAAAGCATAAGTTTCAATTGCTAAATTTTCATTTCGTGGGGCAGTTCCATAGGGCAGCGCGAACTAGCCGTTCGTTTCCTTTTCTCGCACTTTTGTCTTGAGATGCACTGTTTTTCGCGCCAAAACATTGAATAGAGCGCGGCCCTTGTTCGCCCGGTTGACTCTTTCCCCGGAGTTCTTCTTTAAGCACCTATACACAACTTTTTTTTACGCTGAATCCGAATATGACCATAATTTTTTTTTCAAAATAGCATTTTGAAGAGGATTTGGCCCCGCACCGAATAGACTTCGGAGAGCGAGTATCCACTTATCCAGCCTTGTATCACGCATATTTTCGCATATCAAGGAATCTGTCCGCAGAAAATACAAACAATGTCATAGAATAAACGAGAATAAGGTTATCTCGTGCAAAGATATGAAAATCATGGTCAATAACGGCAAGAAGGTATTGGATGCGTTTGACAAATCGTTTGAAGGGACCGAAAAAAACAGACAACAATTGGCTGGATGAGACCGGTAGCCTTGGGTGAGATGTTCTTCACAACAACTGACTTTCGATCGATCGACAACCGGTCAGCGATCGACAACCGAGCGAGTGCTCGCTGTGATTCGAATTTACATAGTCATGTGAAATCGAGTTGGAGTGTCTAGTGGTGAGTATAAAAACTGCAAAAAAAACACTGGCAGCAGCGAGGATAGAATCATCGACCGTCATTTCCGATTTCCTTACTCACTAACCATTCCGCCGCGCTGCTGTTGTTTGACAGGTCGTTTTCAAGGGTAGTCTATTCGGTACGGGGCCAAATCTTCTTCAAAGTGCTATTTTGGAAAAGTTATGGTCATATTCGGATTGGAAAAGTTATGGTCATATTCGGAAAAGTTGTGTATAGGTGCTTAATTACATCAAAATCTGCCACCACAAGTGCGTGGCCTGTGTGAATGCAGACTGTGTTTCAAGCGACCATGCATCAGCACCCTTTTCCCACTTGCAAAGAAGGTAGATGAACAGAGTGACATCGTCCGCAGCGAAGCCAGAGCTTCTCTGGACAAGCGCCTTTGCTGCCAAGCCAGACGCCCTGTTCCACGGGTTCTTGTCGACCTCGAACCGGAAGCGAGTCTATGAGCCAAGCCGGTCGGCGATGGCTCCCACACCACATTTCTCCGAGAGACGGTATATCTGCTCGGATGATGCATCTGAACCGTCCAGAACTCTCCCAGATAGAGAAACATGCGAAATTCCCAATATCTTTTCACAAACACCCTGTAAACGGTGAACAAGCTCAAACGGCAAAGCATTCCACACGTTCGCTTTCCATCGACAATTTTCCCGACGATAGATGATCCCAGTGACCCACATTTATTAATATTCTCCGAAAAGTACGAATTTTCTCGTATATTGTAAAAGAACATATCGTTTTTAATGAAGACTGGGCGAGTGGGACTGATTCTATTCTAATGTAAGCAGAACTCGGAAAGAAGAGCGAATGAGTCTAGTTGACGATAGTTGCCGGTGCGAGAGTGTACTCGCAGAGAGCGCGTCGGACCCAGTGACACGGCACGTCGTTCATGTAGCAAATCCCACCGCACGAATAGCCATAGTAGTCGTTTGTCCACTGTAAGCATCTCTTCCTTCCAATCGCTCTCTCTCTATCTCTCTCCTCCCCCCTCTCTCTCTCTCTCTCTCTCTCTCTCTCTCTCTCTCTCTATCCGCCCACATGAGTGCATCTCTCGTCGTAGTCGCGGTTGGCATTGTTGGGCTCTCCTGGATTCCAGATATCTTCGGTCATCACTTTGTCTTCATCCCAGTTGCTCATCGTGCGCCACATAAAGTAGGGCTAAAGTTGAGTTGTGTTTGTGTGAGAGAGAAAGAGAGAGAGAGAGAGAGAGAGAGAGAGAGAGAGTACACACCTTTAGAGCCAACGGGTTTAGCCTAAGGTGCATCAATGAGGGCGCGCTGTGTTTCATGTAAGCGCCGAGTGCAGGGAAGCTAAAACTCCTCCTTCTCCCTATCCCTCTCTCGTTGAGCTCACTGTTTATAGAAGTCGCGGCCCGCGTCTCCGAATGTGTTACCCTCCAGCGGCGGAATGTATTGCAACAGTCCTAAATGGGTAGAATGACCGCGTCTTGGTCCGCCGCAGAATTCCGAATCTTTTCCGATACCCACTTCTCGCTTGATCCATTTCCACTTTCTTGGCGAACCGCGCTAATCGACCGCCGACTAGTTTGTTCGATAGAACGTCTTTGATCTGCGCGCAGAACTGAAACTTGCTGTTATAGATGGAAACGTATCTAGACAATACAGGATCACAGACAGTGAGTACACTGATGAGTACACTCTTTGCCCACCGTAAGTGCCAGGTCGATAGAGAACTGATCGTTTCCGTTGACAATGGACGCAGCAGAGTGCGGGTGTCGGTCCTGTGCGGAATACATGCGGAAGCAGCGCCTCTTCCCGTTCCAGTAGAACTCCATGAAGCCTTGCGCACAGTCAGAGTACACGGTATGGACTGGAAAGTCGGTTCGGCAATTTCGGCAGAAGATCGATACGGGTCAAAAGATTCATCATTAGAACTTTGGCTGATGTTTCGGATCGACTGCGCTCTTCCTACTACACTCCCTATCCGTGAACAGATTACACCATCTACATAACATACCAGGAGAAAGTCTTTGATATACATATATAGTTATGATAGTGCATGTGCAAACATATCATATACAGTATTCCAATGTATCACTCACTAGCGTCTTTTTTCAGCAATCTCGCGGCGCACAACACTGGCAACCACTCGCCGGGGAACGAATCGAACGTCCCGACACTCTGTAACATCTCTGTTTCTCTTATTGTTTCCTCTCTCTCTCTCTCTCTCTCTCTCTCTCTCTCTCTCTTTCTCTTTCTCTCTCTCTCTCTCTATCACACACACCACCCACCCCTCCCTCCATTTTCACAACGACATTGAGTCCCATCAAAGGATTGTTGCTGCGACGTTTCACGTCTTGAAGTTGATTAATCTGCAATTGTGAAAAATAAGTCGAGAATCAACCTTTCTTCTATCACCGATCCGTCGAGCTCCGTATTAATTTGAATGTCATTAGAATAGTCGTAAAACGCGGGCAGGCGAAGAGCAAACTGAAAAAAAGTGAAACCTAACTCAGGATTATGCGTGTTAGAACTGTATTCGGTGAGCAATATAGATAGGTTTATTACCGATAACATAGGGCTTTGCTATAGGAAGCAATACCCTCCAAGAACCCATCCGCGGACAAAACGCTAAACTTTTGCATATTTCGCCTCAAGTCTGTATTTTGTGTTATGTCTGCTCTGCCTGTGGGTAAACCATTAAAATTATGACATCATGTGAACGTTGTAGGTCAGCTTAGGTAAATGATCTCGCACGAACCGATCACAAATTTGCTGATAAAACATTGTCAAGAAACCAAGCAACGAAATGACTGTAGGGAAACACCCCGCACCAATACAACGAAAAGCGATACCGTGTTGGGAGGGTTGGTGGCTTTGCCGGTGTAGCGTTGCCATAGACGAGTGAACATCTCATATACCTGAACCGATGAGAGTGTACGGGAAATCAGACGTGCTCACCACCTCTTTGTATAGCTGGTGAATGCGGGTGGTGTCGAATTGCGCGCCTCGAACTATGGCCTGTCCCTGCATGTTCGAGCGCACCTCGCACGCAGAGTGGAGGTGGCGATGCTAAAACAGATACGCTACTACGTGTTGTCTAATTGGTTAACTGGTAGATATCGACGTCGATACAATTATTGAATAAAGCGAAATCTGTTTAAAAAAATCGCGTATTCGAGTAACTGAACAAACTGAACGCTTCCGGATGAGACTGCTCGCACAAGCGAGAGAGCACGCAAAAAGAACAGAAGCAGACAGTGTGTGTGTAGCGCGGGAATTCAAAATTCTGCGCTTACAAGGGAAGTTGCTCAGGTCCTCCGCTATGATTTTTAATCTGAAGGCATATTTCGAAAGCTATTGGTCTACTGATCAATGTTGTCTATGATCTTTTTTTTGCTGCGGAGCACGTCTTGACATAACAGAAAAAAAACGCACGTTTTCTCTTTGTTAAAGGGAGTGTACACTCTAAATTTCGAAGTAGAGTTAGCACCGGGATGTGAAAATATGTTGAAAATGATGTACTTTTGTCAATGCAACTATGTGTCGGAGAAACCTATAAGTCGATGAAAAATTCTGTTGAACATTGAAAATTGGCACCAATTGGCACCAATTTCTGCATTTTGATACATTTTGCGCTCAATTTTCACCAACTTGCAGACATTTTCAGCAATAAGTTGTATTGACAAAACTGAGTCGTTTTCAACATATTTTCACATCCCGGTGCTAACTCAACTTCGGAATTCAGAGTGTACACTCCCTTTAAGAAAGTCATTTTAAAGTGCGACTAGCGCTCCGAACCGTCAGAAATAGACAACTTCACTTAAAAACACAACACTCTTTCGCAATGATCTTCACTCCACGGATCATCATCCCATACCGATCGCGCATTGTGGACGGCGTGCGGGTTGTGGCTGGCCCAGACGCAGTACTGCTCGGTGCTGCTCTTCGAGTAGAACGTCGCCGGCACGCCCATCGTCGGCCAGAAAACCGTGCAGATCTCCGACAGGTGAGAGGCTGTGCGTTTCGTATTAGAGACCGTTGGTCGAAAACGAAGCAGAAAGCAACAGACACACACACAGACATCGTGAACCACTCACCTGAGGGCTTGGGTCGGCGAGTGCACACTGCGTAGGCCTTCTCGGAGGCAGACATACTCATCAACGAGCCCTTTTTGATGCGCGGCGCGTCCCACCGAGGACTCTCCTGCAATGTCAACAAGATACAGCGTTTCTTAGATGTAAATGCAATCGAAAGTCAGTATTTAAATTGGTGAAGAGTGATAGAAGGACTGATTAGCTCACAATGGCGCGGACGCTGATAGCTGTCTTGTCGCTGGTGTCGTTTCTGTACATGCGATGCGCGCCGTATAGATTCTCCACTGCCTCAGTCACATCGCCGTCCCACCATAACAGAGGGTACTTCCCGTCTACGCGACCTGAATAACTTAAAGTTGTCTACAAACCGCTAGGAAGCTCCGCCCACGCTGACACCTTTCGTGCGCCATCCACACCGCTCGCGCGCTATTCAATTTGCTGACCCCTATTGCCGCCGGCATTCGCCAGCCGCATCGGAAATGAGAGCGGTCTCTGTGAGCGCACTTACATTAAGACTGACAACGTGGCGCAGTGGATTCGTACCAATTACCAGAGATTCGTACCGATCACGCGCACCGAGTTCGATCTTTTTTTGCAATTTTAAGTTAAACACAAAGATTGTGTAGTTGAATGATTCAAAACCCAAATTCCTGTTCCAAAAAAGCTTCATTCATTCTTATAGAATCGGAGAGGACTTTAAGATTCGCAAATAAACGATCATGGCACGTCCAAAAGGAAATCACAATCACATTTCGCCGATTCTTCAGTTCAAAAATTCAGGCTTTTGGGCATCGAACAAGTCTCCAAGATCACATGTCGCGCGCAAGTACGTTGAATGAATACTCTGTTGAACCAATTTTATAGGATCCAAATGAAATCTAATGGCCAGAAGATCGACAATTGATCGCTTCAGTACGTTTCCAATTCTTGCGCTGGAGTCCATCGTGACTAACACTGATCCCGTGCAGAATAGCCGAATATGGAAGTCAGCGACGGTGGCTTGAGGCTTGAGGATTGTTTGAATATAGTTTTAATAGTTTCTTACCGTGTTGAGTACTTAACTTGTGCATCATAGAATACATAACAGTGCTTACGGTAGGATAGTTGAGTGGGATTTCACGTTACTGGTTTTCGCAGATTCAACAATATCAGATGGAAGTGAGTTCAAACTCCAAAAAAACTCTCTGAAAGAAGAGAGTTTTTTGGAGTTTGAACTCACTTTTTTGCTGCTCCGCAGAAACGAGTCATATGATGGCAAAAGACGATATTTGTGAGATGTACGCGACCCGTTGAGTCAGCCGTGGGTCGATCTGCTCTCAGTTCGACCTCATCCAGCACATCGATCATCCGACCCATCGCCACGGCCGCACCCTCGATCTCGTCTACAGCTCTCGCTGTGTAGACTCGTGATCCGTTACTGCTCCTCTTGGTAAATCGGACCATTTAGGAATCGCACTACGCACATCTATCCCTCGCATCACGTTGCCAACCACATGGAGGCGTGATTACGAGGCCGCCGACTATAATCGCATCAACTACCACATTGCTGCCAACCCGTGGTCGTCTTTCTTCCTCACCTCGCCCACTGCCGACACTATGTACTATGTACACCATGTTCACCGAGCTACTCCACCAAGCAATTGACCAGTACGTGCCGATGAAACGATGCTCCCCGAATGAAATCCGTGTACCTCCCTACCTCGTCAATATCACTGAACACCGCGAGCGTGTTTTTCAAGAATGGCTTGCTCTCCCCACTCCGACCAAGTACGAGGAGTGCGATCAGAAAACCAAGAAGTTGCTCGCAAAGTATAAGAAATCGGTGGAGCGTGCCATCGCCAGGAGTAGTGACAAGAATCGCTTCTACAACTCGCTTCTACAACAAAAACTGTCTCAGTTCTTCATCACCAGTCTCCATTCTACGCGACTCCGCCGGCCGCTTCGTCGTCAACGATTCTGCCAAAGCATCTCTCCTCGCCTCCGCCTTTCAGTCGGTTTTCACTGTAGACGACGGTTCATCTCCACCTTTTCCGCGTCAGTCAATGTCTACGTCGATGCCGTACTTTGCCCCGCACTAAATTTGCCGTCTCATTGAGAACTGGTCTCTCTCACACGCGCTCACTCCGGGTCGATTGCCCATGTTGTTCCTCAAGCGAGTTGCCGTTGCCATCGCGGAACCACTCGCCATGGTCTTCAATACCAGCATCTGTACTGGCATTGTTCCTTGTTTTTGGAAGTCCTCCTTTGTCACACCGATTCCTAAGGAGAAAGGAGCTACCGACCCTCTCAAGTTCCGCCCGATCTCCAGCACCTCTTTCGCTTGTCGGGTGTTCGAGCGCATTCTCAAGGAGTACATGGTCCGCCACATCTCTGCCCGCGACATTGTTCCCTCCGAACAGTTTGGCTTCGTTTCTCGAAAGTCCGCCGAGCTTCAGCTACTCGAATGTTTTGGACTGCCGCCGTCGACAGAAAGGAGGTCGTCGATGTCATCTACTTCGACTTCAGCAGAGCAATCGACAGGGTATCTCACCCTAAGATTTTGCTGAAGCTATCGTCTCTAGGGTTCAACCAAGCTATTGTCGAGTGGATTCGCAACTACATCACTGGTCGCACTTTCCAAGTCCGAATTGGCACATCTTTCTCCGACCCCTGTGACACCACCTCTGGTGTTCCACAGGGAACAGTTCTTGGTCCCGTGCTGTTCAACATCTACACGGCAGATCTCGTTCCTCTCATAAGGCCACACGCGACATGTCGAGTCTACGCAGACGATCTCAAGGTTTCCTATTCATTTCACCCTGGCGACGACTGCAGCCCACTATAGGCGGGAAAATGGTCCTCCATTTGGCAGCTACCACTTGCTCCTCACAAGATCTCTGCTTTACACATTGGCCGAAAGAATCCCTCTCACGTCTACACGGTCTCAGGCAGCAACATCACATCGGTTGACGAGGTGGTCAATCTAGGTTTCACCATCACATCTAACCTCCACTTCGGCAAACACTGCAACAAGGTCTTCGAGCTTTCAATCGGGCTTTCACCATCTATCGTTTTATCGTTTCGGCCAATCAGCAATTTCTCCTTGCCATCTATACCACATACATCTGTTCTTTCTGGAGTACGGTACGACAAGGCTTCAATCGCGCTGCTGGAAATGGTTCAAAACTATGTCACTCGTCTCATTTTGGATCGGTCTTCTCTCACAGATCTTCGTTCCTCGCAGCGCAACTCTATCATGGGTCTCCAATCTCTTCAACACCGGCGGCATATCAACGACATCGTGATGTTCTACAAGATTCTTGCGGGCTTCGTTGACGTAGATAAGGAGGGTCTCTTCGAACTGCGACCGTCGAGGCCTGCGTGGGAACGATCTACAAGTGGTCCGTCCTCGGTTTCGGCTCCTCACTCGGCAGCACGTCTTCAACGTGCGCGTTACCAAATTCTCTCACTTGCTTCCTAGTAGGTGTCTCAAGACATTGCCCCGTCTGCTGCATTATCCCCATCCGCTTTCAAACGGCGGCTCCACCTTTTGAGAAATGTTTCGCTGTATTTCTTTTTTTCTTCTCGCTTAGATTGTATTGGTTCTTGTCTGTTCATTATTCTTTTTTTCACGTGTTATTAATCAACCGTATGAATTATTTTTAGTGATTGGATCACTGTTGGCATGTGATGCGAAAATCGCTCTTCATGTTTACTTTTAGTATCATTTCGCGTTATTTGAAAGAGAAGGTTTCTGGAACTTCTGCTTATTTGAATTTTCGATTAGATATCGATCGATTACTACACCTTAGTCAATATTGGTTCAACGATAAAGTTGCGGGCAGACTCAATTCCTAGAGTCAGAAACAGGCTCAGATTTGTATCTGAGGGTCAGAGGTTCAGGTTTTGGGTCAGAATTGCCTCGGATTGTTTCTCCAGCCTCCGAAATAGAGTCAGATTGTTGCTTCCCGCCGAAAGGGGCCAAATTGCGATTTGTCTTGCTACGAAATTGGGAACATGATAACAGGCATTTTGCCAGTCAGTCAGGGTACCAGGGTCAGAAAAAACGCGCCAAGGATGGGCGGCCCGGAAAGCAGCCATAGACCCAGATTCGCTGTGAGACCAATCCCGAGTTTGCCACTTTTTCGGCGAGAAGCAACAATCTGACCTTCTACTTATCTGCGGCTGGGGAGAGATTCTGGAGCAAAATGTGAGACAAAATCTGACCCACTTTCCTACAGCTGACGGTTAGTACGTTTCCGTAACTCACGTATGACGCTTCTCATTTCGGAGAACGACTCTTTGATCAGCTGTCCAAGGTTGGCAGATGAGGAACAGGCTCGAATAGCCTCGTCGTACGAGCGCGGCATCTGAAAACATGATGTGGAGTGAGAGAACCAATAAGTAGAGAGATACTTATTCGTGAGCGTTAGTGGTAACATAACTGACATCATCGAGCATCTTGATGCAAAAGTGCTTGTGGGGGTGAAACCCATCGGGACAGTTGTTCTTCTCGACTGGAAACATTCGATAATCGATCAATAACTCGGGAAAGAGGCTCACAGAAGCGACAGCGGATTGAGCCAGCCGGCGCTGCGTTGTCGATGAACTGTAAACATGGCAATACGTTAACACTACCGTAACCGTTCCTCGTACCATCTACAGTACACATATATAAAATACCGTACCTCCTACCGCCTGCAGTACACATATACAGAATACAGTACCCGTACCGCCTACAGTACACCTATATAAGATACCGTACCCGTACCGCCTATAGTACACCTTTATAAAATACCGTACCCCGTACCGCCTACAGTACACATATATAAAATACCGTACCCCGTACTACCTACAGTACACTTTTATGAAATACCGTACCTTGTACCGCTTACAGTACACATATATAAAATACCGTACCCCGTACCAACTACAGTACACATTTATAAAATACCGTACCTTGTACCGCCTACAGTACACCTATAAAAGATACCGTACCCCGTACCAACTACAGTACACCTTTATAAAATACCGTACCTTGTACCGCCTACAGTACACCTATAAAAGATACCGTACCTGTGCGGCACCAAGATTGGAACCATGTGCTATCCGGCGGTTCAGTGGATTTATAACACAACACTTGATGATCCTATTTCCTACCAGTCCACCCTGGTTGGCACTATAGCGAGAGACGCCCATGAATGCCACAACAGCCTAATCCCCCACTCTCTCACCCCCTTACCCCCAATAACCACTACTTAGATGGAACCACATCCCCAAAATGTCCACACTACTCAAATACGCGAAACACGAACATGAGCACTATCATATTTATTGGTGGGTGGAAGGCGAGAGAGAAGAGCGAGAGGTCACTCTGCTCCGTGGAGGAACGGGGAACGACTCTTCTGTCCAGTTAGTGGCGGGGGCGGGGCCGCGCGCCATCGCGGTTCCAATGACCGCGACACTCCCGCGGCGGCAGATGAAGTCGGCGGCCGGCGAGCTGGACAGGAACCGGAAGGCGCGGAGAACATCGGAGCGGACCGGCGACGGCGAATCCTCGGACGGCAGCTGCTGGGCGACTCCTGGGTGGTCGTTGTCGATCTGCTTCTCCGGGATTCCTCGATGAGTGATGTCGTCTCCTCGTCTCGTTGTCTCCGCGCAACCTTCTTCACACCATCGTCTGTTCTCTCGCTTTTTGAGCCCCACGCAGATGTGATATGACAATCGGAGGAGTCGGGTGGCACAAGGACATGATGAGATCAACATGCCATCTTCCTTGCATCGACACATGTCGATTCACGAACCTTTGTGGCTCATTCTGTGTTTTACACTCACTTTCTGCAAAAAGAACTTCAAATGACCAAATGCCCCATTTTCGTCCAATCCGTTATCTGCGTGGTTTCTCACCAAAAATGACTACGAATAAATCATTACATAATATCAACATAGTGCCTCTCTATCACCGCACCGCTATCGCGCTATCACTGTGTGCGACGCGATATGATCTCGTGCTGACTGTGAGAGGCTCTCTACGATCAGCGGGACGAGAAGCGTTGTATCTCGTATCTTCCCATTGATCAGATGGGATCCTCCGCCGCCGGCCTATCTGCTGTCACTGTGATATTTGTTGTTGCTTTTGCGGCGTTGGCTCTTTGAGATAGAGTGACAACAAATAAGAATACTGTCCTGGAAACCTTGCAGATACGACGTATCTTGCATTGTGAGAAAAAAAAGGGGTTGTACGAAATACATAGAGGGTTCCTTATATACCATAACATCGTTGTCGTATTTTAGAGACACGCGATAGCGCACGGAATGACGACTTTCACTATAAAGAACACTATAGCCACTAGTACAGCCACGCTTCCAATAATTGTAGGAAGGTTTCGTACAAATGCCAGAATGGAAATGGCAAAGCTGGGTGTCTCTATCGTCTCCGTTCGCACTACTTCGCCGTCGACTGTCGTTCCGAGAATGCTTCCAATCTCGTCTGCACCGGCATAGTGCAGAATTCCGTCCAGTTGGATGGCTGTCCTCTTTCCACCGCATCTCAGAGTGCAGGAGAACTTGCCCTCCGGCTGGCTGGACTTGAACCTTACAGTGTTGACGGTGCCTTTCGGCTCGCATCTGATCGTGTCTGTCAGCTGGCCGTTGCAGACCAGCTGTGCCGTGGTCGTTGTGTCCGTGTCGGAGGCGCAGGTGATGTTCACGTGGGCGCCACTCACACATGAGTAGCAACCACTGAGGTGTCCGTAAGACACTACAGTGCATCTGGAAACTGATTGCTCGGTTCTTGTTTTCAGATCCTTGTCCAGATTGACCTGCAGATGCACGTTGTTGTGCATTGTGCGGAAGATTGGCAGCCTGCCAGCTTTGGACTGCAGGATCTCAAAGTGCCTTCCAATCAGCGGCAGTCGGCTGCTCTCATCTTCTACCAGCTTCGAATAGTCAACTGGCTTTTCGCACGTGCACACCGCCGTGTCCTCTGCCGGGTTGCATCTGCATGTCTCGCGGTATGAGCACTTGTTGAATTGATCACAGAGCAGTAGGGGTGTTGGCAGCGTTGACCTCGCTAGCGCCAGCTTCTCCCTGAATGCAACAAACGTGTGGAGCATGTATCGTATTGGCTCAGTCGTTGCTTCAATCACGGTGATATTACTTCTCTCTAGCACTGCTGTTCCTCCGTTGTCTACTATGAGAGTGTGATTTGCTATTTTTCCTGCTCGTACCACCTCCACGTTTATCACCGCCTGTCTGTCGAAATTCTCGCACTCAAACAATTCGACTGGGTCCGACACCGTTGGCACGACGTAGTTGGTCACAAATAGGCATCCGGGTGTGGGCAGCAGGCATCCACATTGCAGAAACCCGCAAGATTCCATACAGTAAGACGCGCCTACGTGACCCGCTGCCTGTGTCAGCTCGGGAATCACAGTGCTCGTGTTGACAGCTGCACACTTCTGAGCGGTGCATAGCGAGTTGCCCGCACATCGCTTCACGCTTGCGGTGTGGAGAGAGACGTTCTTTGTGTACATGACAGATCCCGGGACACACTTGCTGTCCACATAGGACAGCCGGTACACATGTTTCTCCGCGTCTGCGCCTTCTCCACCGATATGCAAGCATATCTCTCTCACTGTCGGAGTGAACATCAGCTCTACTGTCTTCCTTATCTTGCACTTGTTCCATGCGCACTGTTCCTCGCTGTGCGCAATGGGGATCGAGAGATCACATGCCTGTGCGATGGATAGGAGGGTGATCGTCGCTGCTACGAGTAGCATGCGATTCGGCGGAGTGCCTGTGCTCGCCATCCATGTTCTCATTTCAATATCGCCTGCGCGACCCTCTCGTCTCATGGACCCGAGTACCCTCCGGTGCAGAGGCGGCGTCTCTGATCCGATCAGTCCCTCTGTCTGCGCGCGCTCTCGCCTCGCTTCCATCCACTTGCGATGGGGGCAAAACACGCACCAGCACACAGCTACTCCCAGGAGAGTAAAGAACGCACAAACGTAAATTAGGAACAGACGGGTGTTACAATGGGGGTTCAACAGAATATGAGCAATGCATGTAACGCACTTCACTGTCTTGCAGTAATCCTTGGCGGGGCACGTCTTGGAGACTATCTGAGAGTGTGACTTTCCGACGCGTCTCCACTTCACAACGTGAGCTGTCGTTATCACGCTGATTGGGAGAATCACCTCCGTCTCATTCCCCGCTTCCAGACTGTGCAGGCAGTAGTGTTTCGAACACACATCGTATCTGCCCGAAGGCATCTTGTCTCGAAGGGTCACACCCGTTTCCGTGCAAACGATTACTGTGTCGTTTCCGGATTCGGTCACGTGCCGATCATCTGTCTCGAACGGATCGTGAGATTTGATGTAATCAGTATGACTGTCCGCATCACCTCCTGGGCTGTCCACTACTCGATTGGAATCTTGCCAGCGGATCTCATTGCCATTCGTTGCCAGCCGGTTGCGCAATTGAGTGCCCCTCATTAATCCAGCGAGATATGCCCTTTGGCTTCTCAAGTCACCATCTAGCCACTCGTCATTTGATGTTTCGTTGATCGGAGAGAGAGTGGTGACTGCTTTTGCCGGTGACTTCGTCGTGGATTGAATGTTTCCGATTCTCCTTGTTTCCGCACTACTCGCAGCCGTACTTGGCGGCTTTGTAGTTTGTGCGTGAGGAGAGAGAGAGAGGAGCGAGGTCATTGCGGTCGCGCGAGTCTTGGAGGAGTGCGGGGTCGACTGCCCCGGTGGCAATGTTGTCTCCCACTTTCGCACTTCCTCGTTGTAGTCTCGCATTGCGTTCGCAGGGAAGAAGAGGGCGAACAATGACAAAACCGTAATCAGCGCGGCCGCACGGTTGATTTTGACCGGCTTCTGTTTCGGCTTTGGCTGCGGTCTCTCGATCTCGTCCCGCCCTTCCTTCTGTCCCGTGACCAGTGCCGTCGGCCACTCAAGGCGCGACGTGTTCTTATCCCTGACCATATTACCCACCATGTTTTCATCCACGGTGTTTACTTGAGCCGTGTTCACCGATACGAAGTTCACGTCACTGACTGTGTTTTGTCCGACAATCATTCGGCCAAAAATCGTTGAAATGACCATCGCACCCGAAGGCAACACCACGCGGCTCGCTGGGTCGACGACGTGCCAGAACACGTCTGCCCCGAGCAGGATGCCGGGCTTGCGCGCCTCCTCGTTGTTCGTCTCCATGCCCAACTTATTCAGTTCATTCAGGTCTTTTTTGTTGAGTTTAGAACTGCGCACAGGATTTGTGATTTTTTTCTTAGTGAGCAGTTTGCACTCCATTCTCTTTCCACTGGGGAGGAGGAATGTAGTCGGGCGCAGAGAGGATTCCTCCTTGACGGATACGCCGCCGAACACCGACAGGTGCAACGTCGTCTCCTCCAGCGAGGGTAGGCCGAGCTCGTTAGCAAGGCCCTCGTCAATGAAAGATCTCTCTGCTCCGCTGTCGAGCAGTACATCGACTGGCACCTCCTTTCCCAAGTGGGATAGAACACGGGCTCGCACGACCATCAGTCTGCCCGAGCCGCCTGCCACGTGATTGACAGCGAGCCTTTTCCAGAATGGCTTCTTCTTGTTCTGTTCATTGGAAGAGGTCTCATTGCTGCTGTCCTGGATTTGGCTTTTCTGTTCCTTGTCACACATGGAGGTGTGATGCGAGCGACTGCAATGTCTGCACTTGGAAGACTTGCACTGTTTTGCCACATGCGAATCAGAGAGGCAGTTGAAACATAATCTCAGCTCAGCCACTCTTCTCCGGCGTTCCTCCGGAGTTCTGTACTTCTTGCACTCGCCGGACCAGTGGTTGCTCATTGAACAGTATTTGCATGTCTTGTTGGCAGTGTTTGCGCTGGTAGTGAACACGACCGACTCGGTCTCGCGTTCTGCGGTCTTCCCTTCTGCCCTCTCAAACTCCTTTTCTTCCATTCTGTAGATGATCAATTCGATCTCTCTTAGGAGCTCGTCTACATCGTCCTTATCGAGCATATCGTCCACCAACTCCAGCTTGTCCCAGACAATGTCTGGGAATTTCCTTTTGATGGTTGTAAATAGGAAGGGGTTCTGGGTGGGTGCGAACTCGGCGAGTGACGCCACGAGCGCCACGAGCTCGTCGTGCATTGCACGCAGATCAGCCGGTTTTTTTGAAGTCACTGGCTTCAGACTGGTTATCTTATCATGATAGATCTGACGCTGCCGTTCAGGCCTTGCGTACGTTCTCTGCAGGTGGGAAACGGCGTCGTGGTATCTCTCGCCCGATGCGGGGAAACGGCGGATGGCTGCGAGAGCAGGCCCGGAAAGACTAGATGTCAGAGCCGTCATCTTGACGACAGACTCGCCCTCACGGCGGTGTACCAACTCGTTGAACACTGCCCAAAATCTTGCCCACTCGCTGTAATCCCCCGAAAACACGGGAATTTCCAGCTTTTGAGACTTGGCCAGGACCACCGCCAGATCGAGCGCGCGCGGGGCGACGGCATTGTCTGTCCTCCTCGGAGGGCGGACAGGCGTGGTCTCTGCTGCCGCTGGCGCGATCGCGGGTGCGACGCGCATTGCGGCTGTCGCCGATGCCATCTGCTCCCTGGCAGTGACTGACCTGCGAACCGCTCGCTTTACGGTGGCCGGCGTGTGTATTGTGGTCTCGTCAGATTCATCTGCACCCGTGCCCTCACTCTCTTCACTGGCGTCGGTGAAGAGGCTCTCTTCCAACACCAGACCCTCGAGGAATTTCGGGTGTTCGACTGCGGTGGCAGAGGGATCGAGCACCGTGACTATGTTGTTCAGTTCATCGATTCGCCTTCTCATCCTTGCCACCACATTGGTCGCGGAGTTGATCATGCGCATGGCCGAGTCTTTGATTGCGATGAACTCGTGTCGGCATGCGTTCTTCTCTTTTGCTGGCTTCGCAGAGAACAGCGTGTCTGTGCCATTCACATAGTCACACGCTTCTCGGCACTGCGCCTCCAGTGCCACAGTCGCCATCACAATCTCGGTCAACTTTTCCTTCATCTTCTTGAGGCTAGGCAAGGGAGTCTGCTTTCCGTACTTCTTCTCTAGTTTCACAATGTTTGCCTCCACCTTGCTGATCTTTCGCTTTGTTGCGAGACAGCCGACCGTAAAGGCCGGCGGGGGCACAGCTGCCATGTTGATGTCTGCGCTCTCTCACTCTTTCTGTTTCGCTATCTCCTCAGCAATCAGGCGATGACCGAGTCACAAAGAGGCGTGCGAAAAAACTCGTTAAGACAAACAATAGTTCTCTTTTGTTTCCACAGTCAGCCTTTGCAGGCGAGTGGCTACAGTTGGCTGAAGTTGCGAGCCTCTTCCACAGTCAGCCTTTGCAGGCGAGTGGCTACAGTTGGCTCAAGTTGCGAGTCTTCTTCCACAGTCAGCCTTTGCAGGCGAGTGGCTACAGTTGACTCAAGATGCGAGCCTCTTCCACAGTCAGCCTTTGCAGGCGAGTGGCTACAGTTGGCTCAAGTTGCGAGTCTTCTTCCACAGTCAGCCTTTGCAGGCGAGTGGCTACAGTTGACTCAAGTTGCAAGCCTCTTCCACAGTCAGCCTTTGCAGGCGAGTGGCTACAGTTGGCTGAAGATGCGAGCCTCTTCCACAGTCAGCCTTTGCAGGCGAGTGGCTACAGTTGGCTCGAGTTGCGAGTCTTCTTCCACAGTCAGCCTTTGCAGGCGAGTGGCTACAGTTGACTCGAGTTGTACCGAATAGTTTGTCCAATCGTTATGTCTACCAAAGATTTTTCCTACTTCGTGGTGGAACGAAAGAGGAAAGAAAACAACAGGGTACGAATCTCCGGACTCACAGTCTCCTTTTTTGCTACGCGGGACGGAAGACGCTTCGTAGATCTCACGGAAGTCACTTCTCGTTCGGCGGTTGCAGGTGTGCTCGGAGCTGTGCGCGCGGCGGTCGGCTAGCTTGTTACAATGACCCTCTCTAGCCGTGCCAACCCCGCAGCCTCGCCTTATCATAAATCTTGCGCGCCCGCTGCCTGTCAGGCAGTCGGGTCGTAAGGCCTGACCCTGTGTTGCGCCACCGTGTGTTGCGCCATCCGGTCAGCGATCGCACAGTGCAAATACCGACTATCAGGCGACGCATGCCGCCAGAGATGCAGAATGTGATACTGCAACCCTGGGATACAGTAATCCGCGCGCGTGTACTCAGCGTGAAACAAAGCTGAAATGCGGATGATAGTAGTCTAGTGCGGTAGTTACCAGCAACGACGCTCCTCGGTCGTCCGGTGACTCGGCGTGCCACTCGCCGACGTCATCTACCTGTGGGGTACGGCTCGAACCGGCCGGTTCCGGCCCTCACCTACCCCGACCCCTAGCCGTGCGTTCTGCAAAGTGCACGGTGTGTCTGTGCTGTGCCAGACGGGTCAGTGTGTGTGTGTGTTAGACTAGCTAGTTTAGTTGCACACTTCCGATGTGTGCTCCTCTCTCGTATCCTCGTGCGTGATCACTGTGCAGGTGCAGCAGTGCTTGTTGTGAGTGTGCGTGACACTCCCCTCGGGGCATGACCACTCCCAATCAGTGGTTTGACCCCAGCCGGCGTTGCGGCGGCAGTGCGAGATCGGTGATCAAGTCGGCCGCTCGACACGTGCCTGTGCATGTGAACATGCGTGTGAATGTGGTGATTTCAAATTCAAGCGGTGCTGCGATTCAAGAACTTTAGGTGCGCGAGAGTGATGATACAACCGAGCCGCGACAAAATGAAATCAGAACATACACGAGTGACGTCAAAAGAACCGCAAAATTGTACGCAGAGGAAGATTCACCCGTCGGTGAAACGAGAGTTAGACATACTATCACTGTATCAAATCAATATTAGAATACTGCGATCGCACAATATTCGATAACGGCACACGCGCTGTTGAGGAAAGATCAAAAGACGCTAAAGAGCGACAAGTGAAGTGTAGAATGCTCATCGGGAGCAACGCGGAATAGCGACCAGAAAGAATGGAATTTGGCCGATGCACCATGTGCGGCACCAAGATTGGAACCATGTGCTATCCGGCGGTTCAGTGGATTTATAACACAACACTTGATGATCCTATTTCCTACCAGTCCACCCTGGTTGGCACTATAGCGAGAGACGCCCATGAATGCCACAACAGCCTAATCCCCCACTCTCTCACCCCCTTACCCCCAATAACCACTACTTAGATGGAACCACATCCCCAAAATGTCCACACTACTCAAATACGCGAAACACGAACATGAGCACTATCATATTTATTGGTGGGTGGAAGGCGAGAGAGAAGAGCCAGAGGTCACTCTGCTCCGTGGAGGAACGGGGAACGACTCTTCTGTCCAGTTAGTGGCGGGGGCGGGGCCGCGCGCCATCGCGGTTCCAATGACCGCGACAGTACCCGTGCCGCCTACAGTACACCTTTTTAAAACACCTTACCTTGTTCCGCCTAGTGTACACTTTTATAAGATACTGTACCCGTACCGCCTACAGTACACCTTCTTTAAAATACCGTACCCCGTACCGCCTACAGTATACCTGTCCGACGTATCCGGGATTGATGCGGGCGCAGTGCCGTTTGTTCTGCACCGGGTTGCCGCTGAACGGGTAGTCGCGGTCGCAGTGCTGCTTATTCTCGTTGAACGTGCCCGGAGCGGAGTACCTGGAAGAGATGGGTGAACGGAACCTTTGACAGTGGCAGCATTGTAGACAGTCTCACCTCTCGGCGGTGGCGCACTGTGTGGACAGGTCCCCGGTGAGCAAGCCGTTGAACGACGCGGCTGCAAGGTGGATTAGAAGGAGAACAATACAAATACGAGAAGGAACAACGAGAGAGAGAGAGGACAGCACAGTGGTTGACACTCACACGATAGCGACGCGAGTGATAGGAGAATAGAGATGGAGACCGCTAAGGTCCCAGAGCGGCTGACCATGGGAAGTGGAGGAGAAGAAATGATGAGTGGAGGGGGATTTGGAACGTGATAGAATGCGAGACAGACAGATTGACAGGTCAGACATATTCAAATTAGCGAGATTCGCACAAGAAATTATGAATGATATGTAAACATGTAGTTTCTCTGAGAAAATCTCATTGAGGCGATGCGTTCAGAATGTCTTGAAGTATTGTGACAGGGTGGAGTAGGCACGGCTGAAGAGGCTGGAGAATCTATCGTAGATCCGACCGCGAATCTGCTCGATGACGGTTTTCTTAAACGGATGCTGCTGACAGTACTGAAAATGTGAATGTTTTTTTTTCTTTTCATATCTTTCCATTGTTATTTTATTGGTTTATTTCTGACCTCTTCGATACTCGGCGCCGGCTTCATCTTGAGGGCTATTTGTTCAATCATCTCGATTGGACACAAGTTGTCTCCAAGGATCACCAGCGCGCATTCGGGGATCTAGAATAGTTTTTAGGACTACATACATACTACAATCGGAAAGTAAGTTGACCTGTACTTTTCTTTAGGATAACGATAAGATAATACATCGACCTTCGTTTTTCCAGGATTATGATACCAGATTACTTTGATAGGTAAGATAATCTGTAGTGCTCTCACATGTTTGGTGAACGGCTCGAACTCTGCTGTCTCGTTGGCGCGGTACATGAACTGAAAGTGTGACACATGCACTTTTGGATCAGAACTTCTTAGCGGAAAACACATATACTTCATGTTACCTCCCACACCGACGTTTCGGATATATAGCTTTGACTGTGTATATGATGCACTTGTAAGAGTCAAGCAGGAGAGAACGAGTTTTTCTCTATGAGCTGTTCCGCGCGACTCAACCTGACATACGAGGCGTTCTTGACGTCTGTGAATGTCTCCACTAGTAGGAACCACAACGTGAGTTGCAGAGAGCCCGGCGAAATCATGTAACATTTTCTCACTGGACACATGACGTGCTCTAATTAGCATAGAACGATTCGCCATTTCGCGCTGATTCTAACGGTATCTTATTTATGGGATCATGTACCCTGTAAAGTAGTTAAAATCGGTAAAAAGTGATACGATGACGTCATATTTCTTTGATCTAGCCGCCATCGCTCAAAGTGAGTATCGAAAAATGCCAACATAAGAGACGTATTTCAACGAGTACGTATTGATTACAGTCCAACAAAACCTAGTGGTACTAATATAAACGAATATGTTCATTATTTAACTATCGATGACGTCATCAGTGCTTTGATCTAGCCGCCCTCTGTCGCACTTTCCCCAAATATTTGAAAATCTCATTGTGGTCCCTACTCCACTAGCACGCATGCCGAGTAGGCGGGGAATCCGCCGGTAACCACTGCCTGCTTGGCGCTCAGAGAATACAGAAGAGCCGTGAGCGTCGTGTCGTGCTGCAACGTAGATTTCAGATCAAGCAAGGGTTTTTGTTGTGAGCTCATTTGCTACATATGTTTATTGGGTATCACTAGTGAACAACACAATAACATGATCGACTCTGAACATCACGTAAACATCCGCCGTGGCGGCAGGCTGAACAACTATAACAAAAAAAACTGCCAAGCCATACAAGACAGATACGCAGCTGAATGTCATTCACACACCTGACACGGACAGCCCACGCACTTGTGTTTGCAGATTTTGATGTGATTAAAGAAGAACTCCGGGGAAAAGTAGAGTGCCGGGAGATCAGGGGAAATCATAGGTTGTGATTCCGATTCGGATAGTCAAAGTTTTGATAAAAAAAAAACAAAAAATTGCATATTGAATTATTCAGTCCGTTTTCTTTTTGGCAATAATATGCAAACGGGGGCGGGGCCTGATACCCACGCCCACTTTTGCATTGTGCAATCAGCCGATCAGCTGTTTGTTTGTTTTTGATGATTTAGTTGATTTTTTGTCGTTTTATTGGTTTTTTTTGTATTAAATCCATGCATCAAGTGTATATGTAACTATATGTGGTTTTATAAACAAATGTTCATCACACAAATAATTTTTTAGGAGTTATTCTGTTTCGAAATGTCTCGATTTTTTTCGATTTTTGTTTCGCGTCCTTAGTTTCGTTGCTTTTTCATGTATGTTATGTTTTCTGCAATATGTGTCTTGAGTATCAACGCATGGAAATGTATTGACGACGTGTGTTTAGGTGATGCGCGTTGCGTTGCTGCACGTCATGTTCAGCGCGGCGCGGGCGGAGAAGCACTGAACGGGGCGCTCCCTCTGCAATCGATTCGTGCCCGTACAAGTCAGGACACTTATTCGCTGATAAAATAAAGCCATAATTGTAAGCTGAATCACCTTCATCGTATTACAAGTTTTCGTCAATAACTGTTCAAGAATAGTATGTCGTTTCTGAAACGTTTGCAACGCTTCATAGTGATTAGCTTGTTTTGTAGCGTTTTATAAATACATTATCATGTTGTCTTGTAGGATGAAGTGGATGAGGCGAGCATGACATGCAGAACGGCCGTGGGAAGGAAGAGAGGAGACGGCGAGGCGAGGAAGCGCGCATGGAAATAAAGATGGACAAGGAGATGTGAGGTGAGTGTTTTTAGTCTTACATAATACAATTGAGTTATCGTTACCTGGTTAATGACTTCACAGTTTGTCGAATCACCTAACAAGTCATATTTGCCCGTTGTTGTCGTCGGTGGTGTTGATGCAGTGCGTTGCAGATCTCGACGGACCTCAGTTCGACGCGGACGCAGAATGAAGGAAGAAAGAAAAGTGAGAGGGAAGAGAAGAAACAGAAGGCACACTAAAGTTTTCAATAGAGAATAGAGAGAGGGATATGATCAGTTTATACAGTGTAAGCATGTATTATGTATGTAGTATCACAGTTATCATGGAATGGTGCGTGTCATGTCTACTGCTCATCGGGGACGCACATGGGGATGTGGGGGCAGGGCGCGCGGATACAGCGAACAGACATGGCCAGGCAGGGAGATCCCGCAGAGCACTCGTGGTCCATACACATTCAAGGGACCATTCAATAGAGAGAGGAATATGGACAGTTTATACAGTAAGCATGTATTATGTAGTATCACCGCTATCGTGGAATGGTGCGTGTCATGTCTACTGCTCATCGGGGACGCACATGGGGATGTGGGGGCAGGGCGCGCGGGTACAGCGCACAGACATGGCCAGGCAGTGAGAGCCCGTAGAGCACTCGTGGTCCATACACATTCAAAGGACCATTCAATAGAGAGAGGAATATGAACAGTTTATACAGTGTAAGCATGTATTATGTAATTTCACAGTTATCATGGAATGGTGCGTGTCATGTCTACTTCTCATCGGGGACGCACATGGGGATGTGGGGGCAGGGCGCGCGGATATAGCGCACAGACATGGCCAGGCAGTGAGATCCCGCAGAGCACTCGTGGTCCATACACATTCAAGGGACCATTCAATAGAGAGAGGAATATGGACAGTTTATACAGTAAGCATGTATTATGTAGTATCACATTTATCATGGAATGGTGCGTGTCATGTCTACTGCTCATCGGGGACGCACATAGGGATGTGGGGGCAGGGCGCGCGGATACTGCGCACAGACATGGCCAGGCAGTGAGATCCCGCAGAGCACTCGTGGTCCATACACATTCAAGGGACCATTCAATAGAGAGAGGAATATGGACAGTTTATACAGTAAGCATGTATTATGTAGTATCACAGTTATCATGGAATGGTGCGTGTCATGTCTACTGCTCATCGGGGACGCACATGGGGATGTGGGGGCAGGGCGCGCGGATACAGCGCACAGACATGGCCAGACAGTGAGATCCCGCAGAGCACTCGTGGTCCATACACATGCAAGGGACCATTCAATAGAGAGAGGAATATGGACAGTTTATACAGTAAGCATGTATTATGTAGTATCACAGTTATCATGGAATGGTGCGTGTCATGTCTACTGCTCATCGGGAACGCACATGGGGATGTGGGGGCAGGGCGCGCGGATACAGCGCACAGACATGGCCAGGCAGTGAGAGCCCGTAGAGCACTCGTGGTCCATACACATTTAAGGGACCATTTATTAGAGAATGAAATATGAACAGTTTATACAGTGTGAGAAAGTATTATGTAGTATCACAGTTATCATGGAATGGTGCGTGTCATGTCTACTGCTCATCGGGGACGCACATGGGGATGTGGGGGCAGGGCGCGCAGATACAGCGAACAGACATGGCCAGGCAGTGAGATCCCGCAGAGCACTCGTGGTCCATACACATTCAAGGGACCATTCAATAGAGAGAGGAATATGGACAGTTTATACAGTAAGCATGTATTATGTAGTATCACATTTATCATGGAATGGTGCGTGTCATGTCTACTGCTCATCGGGGACGCACATGGGGATGTGGGGGCAGGGCGCGCGGATATAGCGCACAGACATGGCCAGGCAGTGAGATCCCGCAGAGCACTCGTGGTCCATACACATTCAAGGGACCATTCAATAGAGAGAGGAATATGGACAGTTTATACAGTAAGCATGTATTATGTAGTATCACAGTTATCATGGAATGGTGCGTGTCATGTCTACTGCTCATCGGGGACGCACATGGGGATGTGGGGGCAGGGCGTGCGGATACAGCGCACAGACATGGCCAGGCAGTGAGATCCCGCAGAGCACTCTTGGTCCATACACATTCAAGGGACCATTCAATAGAGAGAGGAATATGGACAGTTTATACAGTAAGCATGTATTATGTAGTATCACAGTTATCATGGAATGGTGCGTGTCATGTCTACTGCTCATCGGGGACGCACATGGGGATGTGGGGGCAGGGCGCGCGGATACAGCGCACAGACGTGGCCAGGCAGTGAGATCCCGCAGAGCACTCGTGGTCCATACACATTCAAGGGACCATTCAATAGAGAGAGGAATATGGACAGTTTATACAGTAAGCATGTATTATGTAGTATCACAGTTATCATGGAATGGTGCGTGTCATGTCTACTGCTCATCGGGGACGCACATGGGGATGTGGGCGCAGGGCGCGCGGATACAGCGCACAGACATGGCCAGGCAGTGAGATCCCGCCGAGCACTCGTGGTCCATACACATTCAAGGGACCATTCAATAGAGAGAGGAATATGGACAGTTTATACAGTAAGCATGTATTATGTAGTATCACAGTTATCATGGAATGGTGCGTGTCATGTCTACTGCTCATCGGGAACGCACATGGGGATGTGGGGGCAGGGCGCGCGGATACAGCGCACAGACATGGCCAGGCAGTGAGAGCCCGCAGAGCACTCGTGGTCCATACACAGTCAAGGGACCATTCAATAGAGAATAGAGAGTAGGATATGAACAGTTTGTACAGTGTAAGCATGTATTATGCAGTATCACAGATATCATGGAATGGTGCGTGTCATGTCTACTGCTCATCGGGGACGCACATGAGGATGTGGGGGCAGGGCGCGCGGATACAGCGCACAGACATGGCCAGGCAGTGAGAGCCCGCAGAGCACTCGTGGTCCATACACATTCAAGGGACCATTCAATAGAGAGAGGACTATGAACAGTATATACAATGTAAGCATGTACTATGCAGTATCACAGATATCATGGAATGGTGCGTGTCATGTCTACTGCTCATCGGGGACGCACATGGGGATGTGGGGGCAAGGCGCGCGGATACAGCGCACAGACATGGCCAGGCAGTGAGAGCCCGCAGAGCACTCGTGGTCCATACACATTCAAGGGACCATTCAATAGAGAGAGGACTATGAACAGTTTATACAGTGTAAGCATGTATTATGCAGTATCACAGATATCATGGAATGGTGCGTGTCATGTCTACTGCTCATCGGGGACGCACATGGGGATGTGGGGGCAGGGCGCGCGGATACAGCGCACAGACATGGCCAGGCAGTGAGAGCCCGCAGAGCACTCGTGGTCCATACACATTCAAGGGACCATTCAATAGAGAGAGGACTATGAACAGTTTATACAGTGTAAGCATGTATTATGCAGTATCACAGATATTGCGATGTTCCGGATTATTAGACAACAACAAAGTGTGGATAAGTTTGAAGTAACAAGTTGAACAAAACCAGTTTCGACTCCTATTCTAGACTGGAATTGTTTTAATTGGACAGCGCGGCGGAGTCTCATCAGTAGGAACCGCTAGACAAACACATAACATGCAAACGTACAACAACACGACATAAATGTTTAGTGTAGAACTTGTCAGAAGAGAAGAGGAAGAAGGGAATATAGAATCCATATAGGCGAAATAGTCGAAGCGAGTGAAAAGACAAGTAGACAGTGAATATGCAGCGGCTGCGAGCGTGAGTGGTCAGTATGGCACGGGTCAGGTCAAGGGAATGAGAGAGAGGGAAGGAAGTGGGCATGAGGGGGCGGGTCGGACTGACCCCGCACGCCACTGTTCCCGCCCGATCAGCGAATGATAGCGAGAACGTCGTGTATGTACTAATGCAATCTTATCACGGCCCATCTGGCCATGTGTTATGACCCCAATCGATGTAATAGAGGGACGCGGCTGCTGCGAAGGCCCGCTCTCTCATCAGTGTATAGCGCACACCACCAAGCGCATGTTGTGACTGCCAATAAAGATCTTCTGGCCCGTGTTGTCACTGTGGACGAAAGATACGACTAACCATCGTATTGCATGGAGCTTCTACCTGCCAAATTCACGTCGTCGGAACTGTATTCCATCTGTTCAACGTCGCTGTAATTTGGAAAAGATCTCGGGTACCGCTACACCCGCATTCCGTCCGCCCGGAGCCACCATCTACACTCCTCCGGAGACAAACGGAGCAGCACTGTGAGTCCCACCTGGTCGATTTCTGCCTCTCGACAACTTATTGTGCTGTGGTTATTCGTTGTACTATCTGGTCGGATGGTCAGGGGTGGTCATCTCGACAACAACGTATAACGCCGGACGCAGTCTATAAAATTGGCCTGCAGTCTACAATGCTATATTCGAATTACGTCATTTCACTGACCATCTCCTTATTTCTATATCCCCCGTATTCTGGACTTGAACCACCCAGAATAGCCGCGTGAGTGTCCCAGCACGCATGCCGAGTCCCCTTTCCCTGCCACACTTGACTATATTCCGAGTGATACGACCCCAGTCCCATTGCCGCCGAGCTATATTGATGCAGAGACGAGCAGAGATAAAGAGCCCTCGCCTCATCACCCCTGGTACCGACCAGAGGGATCGCCAAGGAGCGAAGCCGTGCGAGCACCGTCCCCCTAGATATTAGAGTAGACGGGGACAGGTCGCGGTGAGCCATTTAGTTAGTACACTGTCTTGTAGTCGTCGTCAGTAGTACACTATTGCTCAGTCCGTTAGGTTCATGAATACTCCGCTTCATTGTACCTGTATCTTGGATAGTCACAATGTATAAGTGTTGTGCATGGCTTAGATCTGAGATCATGTTAGAGGGGTGGGATGCGATGGTCCGGATTATGTATGCACTAATGCAATCTTATCACGGCCCATCTGGCCATGTGTTATGACCCCAATCGATGTAATAGAGGGGCGCGGCTGCTGCGAAGGCCCGCTCTCTCATCAGTGTATAGCGCACACCACCAAGCGCATGTTGTGACTGCCAATAAAGATCTTCTGGCCCGTGTTGTCACTGTGGACGAAGGATACGACTAACCATCGTATTGCAATTTCATGGAATGGTGCGTGTCATGTCTACTGCTCATCGGGGACGCACATGGGGATGTGGGGGCAGGGCGCGCGGATACAGCGCACAGACATGGCCAGGCAGTGAGAGCCCGCAGAGCACTCGTGGTCCATACACATTCAAGGGACCATTCAATAGAGAGAGGACTATGAACAGTTTATACAGTGTAAGCATGTATTATGCAGTATCACAGATATCATAGAATGGTGCGTGTCATGTCTACTGCTCATCGGGGACGCACATGGGGATGTGGGGGCAGGGCGCGCGGATACAGCGCACAGACATGGCCAGGCAGTGAGAGCCCGCAGAGCACTCGTGGTCCATACACATTCGAGGGACCATTCAATAGAGAGAGGACTATGAACAGTTTATACAGTGTAAGCATGTATTATGCAGTATCACAGATATCATAGAATGGTGCGTGTCATGTATACTGCTCATCGGGGACGCACATCGGGATGTGGGGGCAGGGCGCGCGGATACAGCTCACAGACATGGCCAGGCATTGAAAGCCCGCAGAGCACTCGTGACCCTCGCACACATCTGAAACGAAAATTATTTCATGAATTGCTTCACCTTTTAGGCATTAATTACGTCCATATGCTCGGAATCAACGGAACAGTTTCAAACCAGTCTCTAAAATCTACGAAACACTCACCCTCCTCCTCCACCTCGGTAGTAGTCTGTACAGGGCTGCCGATCAGCTTGTCCTTGGTCTCCAAACAGATAGCGACACACTTTCCGGAAGAAGGATCCCTCTTGTAGCCAGACTCACACTGACACTTGCCAAGCGTACAAAATTTGAAGCAATCCTGAAAAAAGTAGAGAGAAAGAGAGGGAGGGAGAGATAGAGTGAAACAGAGAGAAAAAATGAGAATAAGAGAGAGACCCACCTTGTTCACGTCTTCACCGCAAGTCGGTTCGCATAACGTAGCGCACTCGTTGAACTGTTCATAGGCAGGGCCTGTTTGAAGTTTAATTAAGACATTAAACACCTTATCAAGACCGTTGTTTTTCCACGTTCATCGAAACCAAAAATGCCTGATGGATCCTTGCAAAGGAGATCGAATGAGACCGACAAGAGAACGTGTCGTCACCAGCACTCTTTCTCTGCGCGCTCGAAGAACCTTTCGAAGACTACCGTGGTAAAAGAAAGACGTGAAAAAGAACGGAACCTACATTTCTCGTTTACCTTGATTCTTGAATCTTTGAACGATTCAACAACCAGTTTGAGAAAGTATTGTCATTTGTTTTTTTGGAGATATTATTTTTATCAACTAGTAAAACGGAGTTTTTCAAACGAAAAACGAGAACTCACAATTCGGCGACTCTGGCTGCGCGAGCGCCACTCCAGCCAGAAGAACGAAGACAATCTGAAACAAGAACTTAAAAAAACGGAATTGAGAAAAAATCAGTGAATAAATGTTGGTTCACGCAATTCTTGCAGGCTAAAAGGATGAAACATGCTAAAGACAATATATGAAGAGTCCGAGGAGTGTTTGAAAAAGTGTAATCAATAAAAGTGTAATAAGAGCCTGGGGCGCGGCTCAGTGGATAGAGCGTTCGTCTCTCAATCTCACGGTCGCTGGTTCGATCCCCCTCGGAGTCAACCATTCTTGCGAAATTCACCCAGCCCCTGTGGTGTGGCAAACAACTCTCATGGTAGCCAGAAGGCGTCACAGCACCATCTACGGACTCAAGAACGGAATTCAAGACGTCCGACGCCACCCAACCCAACTACCTCTGCTGACGTCGTCGTAATCCAAGAACCCTATCTTGTTCTCGACTAGGAGGACCCCGGATTCAACCGGCTAAACAAAAAAAAATAAGAAAAAGAAAGTCTACATACCATCCGTTGCATGGTTAATTAGTCGAGATCGATGCGATCTTGCAGGCTTGAATCTCGCCAATACCGTCCGTTTAAAAAGGGTACTGCCTTTATTCATCAGCAATCACACACTCGTGAGAGAATGCGAAACAACACGCGCCTTTGTGAGAATCAGACATAGGTGCGCAAGTGAGTCATTCGCGTGTTTCACACAATTTTGTGTGGACAATTGTGTTGTATTATGTTTTGACTGGCTTTACCCGATGATTTCTTGACATCATATACATGAATAATGGATGTAAACGTTTATGATGTAGTATCACAGTTATCATGGAATGGTGCGTGTCATGTCTACTGCTCATCGGGGACGCACATGGGGATGTGGGGGCAGGGCGCGCGGATACAGCGCACAGACATGGCCAGGCAGTAAGAGCCCGCAGAGCACTCGTGGTCCATACACATTCAAGGGACCATTCAATAGAGAATAGAGAATATGAACAGTTTATACAGTGTAAGCATGTATTATGTAGTATCACGGTTATCATGGAATGGTGCGTGTCATGTCTACTGCTCATCGGGGACGCACATGGGGATGTGGGGGCAGGGCGCGCGGATACAGCGCACAGACATGGCCAGGCAGTGAGAGCCCGCAGAGCACTCGTGGTCCATACACATTCAAGGGACCATTCATTAGAGAGAAGAATATGAACAGTTTATACAGTGTAAGCATGCATTATGAAGTATCACAGTTATCATGGAATGGTGCGTGTCATGTCTACTGCTCATCGGGGACGCACATGGGGATGTGGGGGCAGGGCGCGCGGATACAGCGCACAGACATGGCCAGGCAGTGAGAGCCCGCAGAGCACTCGTGGTCCATCCACATTCAAGGGAACATTCAATAGAGAGAGGAATATGAACAGTTTATACAGTGTAAGCATGTATTATGTAGTATCACAGTTGTCATTGAATGGTGCGTGTCATGTCTACTGCTCATCGGGGACGCACATAGGGATGTGGGGGCAGGGCGCGCGGATACAGCGCACAGACATGGCCAGGCAGTGAGAGCCCGCAGAGCACTCGTGGTCCATACACATTCAAGGGACCAATCAATAGAGAATAGAGAGAGGGATATGAACAGTTCATACAGTGTAAGCATGTACTATGTAGTATCACAGTTATCATGGAATGGTGCGTGTCATGTCTACTGCTCATCGGGGACGCACATAGGGATGTGGGGGCAGGGCGCGCGGATACAGCGCACAGACATGGCCAGGCAGTGAGAGCCCGCAGAGCACTCGTGGTCCATACACATTCAAGGGACCATTCAATAGAGAGAGGGATATGAACAGTTTATACAGTGTAAGCATGTATTATGTAGTATCACAGTTGTCATGGAATGGTGCGTGTCATGTCTACTGCTCATTGGGGACG
Source organism: Rhabditoides inermis (assembly GCA_963966185.1). NCBI lineage: Eukaryota > Metazoa > Nematoda > Chromadorea > Rhabditida > Rhabditidae > Rhabditoides > Rhabditoides inermis. Next base: position 1,223,852 of record CAWZYM010000283.1, read on the forward strand.
CACATGGGGATGTGGGGGCAGGGCGCGCGGATACAGCGCACAGACATGGCCAGGCAGTGAGAGCCCGCAGAGCACTCGTGGTCCATACACATTCAAGGGACCATTCAATAGAGAGAGGGATATGAACAGTTTATACAGTGTAAGCATGTATTATGAAGTATCACAGTTATCATGGAATGGTGCGTGTCATGTCTACTGCTCATCGGGGACGCACATGGGGATGTGGGGGCAGGGCGCGCGGATACAGCGCACAGACATGGCCAGGCAGTGAGAGCCCGCAGAGCACTCGTGGTCCATACACATTCAAGGGACCATTCAATAGAGAGAGGGATATGAACAGTTCATACAGTGTAAGCATGTATGATGTAGTGTCACAGTTGTCATTGAATGGTGCGTGTCATGTCTACTGCTCATCGGGGACGCACATAGGGATGTAGGGGCAGGGCGCGCGGATACAGCGCACAGACATGGCCAGGATGTGAGAGCCCGCAGAGCACTCGTGGTCCATACACATTCAAGGGACCATTCAATAGAGAATAGAGAGAGGGATATGAACAGTTTATACAGTGTAAGCATGTATTATGTAGTATCACAGTTGTCATGGAATGGTGCGTGTCATGTCTACTGCTCATTGGGGACGCACATGGGGATGTGGGGGCAGGGCGCGCGGATACAGCGCACAGACATGGCCAGGCAGTGAGAGCCCGCAGAGCACTCGTGGTCCATACACATTCAAGGGACCATTCAATAGAGAGAGGGATATGAACAGTTTATACAGTGTAAGCATGTATTATGAAGTATCACAGTTATCATGGAATGGTGCGTGTCATGTCTACTGCTCATCGGGGACGCACATGGGGATGTGGGGGCAGGGCGCGCGGATACAGCGCACAGACATGGCCAGGCAGTGAGAGCCCGCAGAGCACTCGTGGTCCATACACATTCAAGGGACCATTCAATAGAGAGAGGGATATGAACAGTTCATACAGTGTAAGCATGTATGATGTAGTGTCACAGTTGTCATTGAATGGTGCGTGTCATGTCTACTGCTCATCGGGGACGCACATAGGGATGTAGGGGCAGGGCGCGCGGATACAGCGCACAGACATGGCCAGGCAGTGAGAGCCCGCAGAGCACTCGTGGTCCATACACATTCAAGGGACCATTCAATAGAGAATAGAGAGAGGGATATGAACAGTTTATACAGTGTAAGCATGTATTATGTAGTATCTAGTATCACAGTTGTCATTGAATGGTGCGTGTCATGTCTACTGCTCATCGGGGACGCACATAGGGATGTAGGGGCAGGGCGCGCGGATACAGCGCACAGACATGGCCAGGCAGTGAGAGCCCGCAGAGCACTCGTGGTCCATACACATTCAAGGGACCATTCAATAGAGAGAGGAATATGGACAGTTTATACAGTGTAAGCATGTATTATGTAGTATCACAGTTGTCATGGAATGGTGCGTGTCATGTCTACTGCTCATTGGGGACGCACATGGGGATGTGGGGGCAGGGCGCGCGGATACAGCGCACAGACATGGCCAGGCAGTGAGAGCCCGCAGAGCACTCGTGGTCCATACACATTCAAGGGACCATTCAATAGAGAGAGGAATATGAACAGTTTATACAGTGTAAGCATGTATTATGTAGTATCACAGTTGTCATGGAATGGTGCGTGTCATGTCTACTGCTCATTGGGGACGCACATGGGGATGTGGGGGCAGGGCGCGCGGATACAGCGCACAGACATGGCCAGGCAGTGAGAGCCCGCAGAGCACTCGTGGTCCATACACATTCAAGGGACCATTCAATAGAGAGAGGGATATGAACAGTTTATACAGTGTAAGCATGTATTATGAAGTATCACAGTTATCATGGAATGGTGCGTGTCATGTCTACTGCTCATCGGGGACGCACATGGGGATGTGGGGGCAGGGCGCGCGGATACAGCGCACAGACATGGCCAGGCAGTGAGAGCCCGCAGAGCACTCGTGGTCCATACACATTCAAGGGACCATTCAATAGAGAGAGGGATATGAACAGTTCATACAGTGTAAGCATGTATGATGTAGTGTCACAGTTGTCATTGAATGGTGCGTGTCATGTCTACTGCTCATCGGGGACGCACATAGGGATGTAGGGGCAGGGCGCGCGGATACAGCGCACAGACATGGCCAGGATGTGAGAGCCCGCAGAGCACTCGTGGTCCATACACATTCAAGGGACCATTCAATAGAGAATAGAGAGAGGGATATGAACAGTTTATACAGTGTAAGCATGTATTATGTAGTATCACAGTTGTCATGGAATGGTGCGTGTCATGTCTACTGCTCATTGGGGACGCACATGGGGATGTGGGGGCAGGGCGCGCGGATACAGCGCACAGACATGGCCAGGCAGTGAGAGCCCGCAGAGCACTCGTGGTCCATACACATTCAAGGGACCATTCAATAGAGAGAGGGATATGAACAGTTTATACAGTGTAAGCATGTATTATGAAGTATCACAGTTATCATGGAATGGTGCGTGTCATGTCTACTGCTCATCGGGGACGCACATGGGGATGTGGGGGCAGGGCGCGCGGATACAGCGCACAGACATGGCCAGGCAGTGAGAGCCCGCAGAGCACTCGTGGTCCATACACATTCAAGGGACCATTCAATAGAGAGAGGGATATGAACAGTTCATACAGTGTAAGCATGTATGATGTAGTGTCACAGTTGTCATTGAATGGTGCGTGTCATGTCTACTGCTCATCGGGGACGCACATAGGGATGTAGGGGCAGGGCGCGCGGATACAGCGCACAGACATGGCCAGGCAGTGAGAGCCCGCAGAGCACTCGTGGTCCATACACATTCAAGGGACCATTCAATAGAGAATAGAGAGAGGGATATGAACAGTTTATACAGTGTAAGCATGTATTATGTAGTATCTAGTATCACAGTTGTCATTGAATGGTGCGTGTCATGTCTACTGCTCATCGGGGACGCACATAGGGATGTAGGGGCAGGGCGCGCGGATACAGCGCACAGACATGGCCAGGCAGTGAGAGCCCGCAGAGCACTCGTGGTCCATACACATTCAAGGGACCATTCAATAGAGAGAGGAATATGGACAGTTTATACAGTGTAAGAATGTATTATGTAGTATCACAGTTATCATGGAATGGTGCGTGTCATGTCTACTGCTCATCGGGGAGGCACATGGGGATGTGGGGGCAGGGCGCGCGGATACAGCGCACAGACATGGCCAGGCAGTGAGAGCCCGCAGAGCACTCGTGGTCCATACACATTCAAGGGACCATTCATTAGAGAGAAGAATATGAACAGTTTATACAGTGTAAGCATGTATTATGAAGTATCACAGTTATCATGGAATGGTGCGTGTCATGTCTACAGCTCATCGGGGACGCACATGGGGATGTGGGGGCAGGGCGCGCGGATACAGCGCACAGACATGGCCAGGCAGTGAGAGCCCGCAAAGCACTCGTGGTCCATACACATTCAAGGGACCAATCATTAGAGAGAAGAATATGAACAGTTTATACAGTGTAAGCATGTTTCATGTAGTATCACAGTTATCATGGAATGGTGCGTGTCATGTCTACTGCTCATCGGGGACGCACATGGGGATGTGGGGCAGGACGCGCGGATACAGCGCACAGACATGGCCAGGCAGTGAGAGCCAGCAGAGCACTCGTGGTCCATACACATTCAAGGGACCATTCATTAGAGAGAAGAATATGAACAGTTTATACAGTGTAAGCATGTATTATGAAGTATCACAGTTATCATGGAATGGTGCGTGTCATGTCTACTGCTCATCGGGGACGCACATGGGGATGTGGGGGCAGGGCGCGCGGATACAGCGCACAGACATGGCCAGGCAGTGAGAGCCCGCAGAGCACTCGTGGTCCATACACATTCAAGAGACCATTCATTAGAGAGAAGAATATGAACAGTTTATACAGTGTAAGCATGTTTCATGTAGTATCACAGTTATCATGGAATGGTGCGTGTCATGTCTACAGCTCATCGGGGACGCACATGGGGATGTGGGGGCAGGGCGCGCGGATACAGCGCACAGACATGGCCAGGCAGTGAGAGCCCGCAGAGCACTCGTGGTCCATAACATTCAAGGGACCATTCATTAGAGAGAAGAATATGAACAGTTTATACAGTGTAAGCATGTATTATGAAGTATCACAGTTATCATGGAATGGTGCGTGTCATGTCTACTGCTCATCGGGGACGCACATGGGGATGTGGGGGCAGGGCGCGCGGATACAGCGCACAGACATGGCCAGGCAGTGATAGCCCGCAGAGCACTCGTGGTCCATACACATTCAAGGGGCCATTCATTAGAGAGAAGAATATGAACAGTTTATACAGTGTAAGCATGTATTATGAAGTATCACAGTTATCATGGAATGGTGCGTGTCATGTCTACTGCTCATCGGGGACGCACATGGGGATGTGGGGGCAGGGCGCGCGGATACAGCGCACAAACATGGCCAGGCAGTGAGAGCCCGCAGAGCACTCGTGGTCCATACACATTCAAAGGACCATTCAATAGAGAATAGAGAGAGGAATATGAACAGTTTATACAATGCAAGCATGTATCATGTAGTATCACAGTTATCATGGAATGGTGCGTGTCATGTCTACTGCTCATCGGGGACGCACATGGGGATGTGGGGGCAGGGCGCGCGGATACAGCGCACAGACATGGCCAGGCAGTGAGAGCCCGCAGAGCACTCGTGGTCCATACACATTCAAGGGACCATTCAATAGAGAATAGAGAGAGGAATATGAACAGTTTATACAATGCAAGCATGTATCATGTAGTATCACAGTTATCATGGAATGGTGCGTGTCATGTCTACTGCTCATCGGGGACGCACATGGGGATGTGGGGGCAGGGCGCGCGGATACAGCGCACAGACATGGCCAGGCAGTGAGAGCCCGCAGAGCACTCGTGGTCCATACACATTCAAGGGACCATTCAATAGAGAATAGAGAGAGAAATATGAACAGTTTATACAATGCAAGCATGTATCATGTAGTATCACAGTTATCATGGAATGGTGCGTGTCATGTCTACTGCTCATCGGGGACGCACATGGGGATGTGGGGGCAGGGCGCGCGGATACAGCGCACAGACATAGCCAGGCAGTGAGAGCCCGCAGAGCACTCGTGACCCTCGCACACATCTTAAATAGAAAGAGTTTGTTAATTTGTTTTACCTTGTGTTTTACTAACAACTAACAAATTTCTGGTTGAGTGATTACGTCAATACCTTCGGAATCCGAAGCAGTCTCTTCACTCACCTTTCTCCTCCACCTCGGTAGTAGTCTGTACAGGGCTGCCGATCAGCTTGTCCTTAGTCTCCGGACAGATGGCGACACACTTTCCGGAAGACGGGTCTCTCTTGTAGCCAGACTCACACTGACACTTGGCGGGCATACACATCATGATGCAGGGCTGAAAAAGCAGGGTTGGGAGAGAGGGGAGGGGAGAGAAAGAGAGGGACAGAGAGAAAGAGAGAGAGAGAGAGAGAGAGAGGGGAAGGGGGAGAGAGGGGAGAGAGAGAGAGACTTACCCTGTTCTCGTCTTCACCGCAAGTCGGCTCGCAAGCAGTGGCGCACTCGTTGAACTGCTCGTATTCAGGACCTGCAAATGAGTATGTGTTTGTGTTTTAATTTCAAAAAATTTAATTGCAACCATATAATTCTCAAAGGAGGAACTCACATTTCTGCGATTTCTGCGGTTGCGCAAGTGCCACTCCAGCCAGGAGAACGAAAACAATCTGGAAAACTTTATATGAAAATACAATTATAGTATAGACCAAGATTAATGAAAGAATGCTGGTTCTCATCGGAAAAAGACCAAGAAATGATTCGATTGAGTAAGATACATAGGATAAGGACTGAGTGCGACAAAAGTGTAAAAATAAAACCTACCATTCGCTGCATGGTAGATTAGTCGAGACCGATGCGATATTGCACACTGAATTGTGGCCATTACCGGCCGTTTATATAGCCCGCCGCCGTTTTTTTTTCGTTCGCCGATCACGCAATGAGAGAATGCGAAATAGAGTGCGAAAACGAGAGAGACAGACGCCAATGCACGAGTGAGTCAGCCAATTCGCGTGTTTCACACACTTTGCTCAGTCTCTCTCTCTCTCCCTCCCTCCCTCGACTTGTATTCTTTCGCTCTCTTCATCGAGAGAACTTCCTAGGAAAGATCAATCCGAGACAATCACGTGTTTATTTGAGTAGTGACATTGAAAGACATAGTACATGCAAATACAATAATCTTTCGTGCAAAATTGTAAAGACCACTTAGTGACCGACGATCATCCGGTTACTGTATCTCTGGAGCATGTGTTTTCTGTTTTGACTCTGCCGTTCCCGTTGAATTCTTGATTCCCATGAATAATGCCGATCGAAAGTGGTCCTGAAAACAATGGAAAACATGATCGCTTGGTTTCTATGATCGGCTGATCAGCTGTTGTGAACTGTGGCTGGTGTATGGACTATCGTATACCTTGCAGCTCTAAAAACGTGAAAATGAAAGCATGCTACTTAAGTTACGGTCAGTCTCTTCATAACACTACCGAATGCCTCCGAACTTCGGAATTGCCTTTCGAATCGTCCTCAGAACACTTCCGAATTGCCTTCGAAATACTCCCGAATACCCCCAAACACTTCGGAGTGCCTTGCTATGCCTTCGAAACACTCTCGAATAGCTTTTGAAGAGACTGACCACACCTTCAGAACAGCGGCTACAAATCATCGAGACGATACCATGTACGGAACGCCTGATAGTGCATCTGTGATAAGTTGACCGGCGGCGCGATAGTGAGACGCATTGATTAGGGGCGCTTTGATACAATGAGCGCGCTTTTCTATAAACCACCGAAGGACGCGCCCGGAGTGAGGCAGCGGAGGACCGCCAAGGTAAATTTCTGTTCTCAAAATCATTCGCGCCGCTGTGGTGTGAATCAGAGAAGTCAGAGAGATTCAGAATGTCTTGGAATACTTCAAAGGCGAATCATAATTAATGTTGAAAATGACATGCGCGATGTGATGTTTCATGACGTTTCTTCCCATGATCCAATCCCAATGTCCAATGTTATCATATTGTGTGCGTATGCGCTGTACATAAACATTTCCGCAACGCGATGCTGACGACAAGTATGAGGAAGAGAAGATCCACACCCCCGATCACATCTGGGAGGAGCACAGGAAGCAGAGAGAAGAAGGTTGTAGGATATGCAGGTATGTTTCTGTGAAACAGGAACACATTGACAACCTCTTTTGATCGATATTTGATGTAATTTTTCTACTGGCAGATACATTATAGTTTCTATCCAATTTACATTCCAGCGTGTGGCTTCCACTCGGACTCGTCACCTTTTCCATTCTCTATTTCTTCTTTTCAACTACCTATGAGACGCATCGGTTCCGGTGAGCGAGTTTTGTTGTTCGGTTCGCCAACGCAAACACGCAAACACCGTCGAATGATCTCTGTGTAGCTCTGTTAGTAGCCAAAACTTCCGTTTACGATTATCGTGCGACCCACATACTAATATAGCGAGTTTCAACGAGGAAACAAAGTATTTGAGGTTTGAACCCGAAAATGAAATAGTTGTAGCGAGTAGCAACGCGGAAGTAAATAGCTTGTAGTCGGCTTGTCAAAAAAGACAGTAGGAATTTCAGTGAAACAGGTTTTTTGGGGAGGGGGTGGAAGCAGATTCAATATCTGCGGGCTCTCAAAAAGATCTCAGGACGCGCATTCTGATGAGAGAGATTCTCACAAAAAACGCATTTTCGATCTAGTCAGTTCTCGCCTTAAGAGTAGGAGTAATCGTTCCTTTCCCAGCCTGCCCACTCCCCCTCTCCTCACCGGTGCTCTGTCCGTGAACGGCCATCTCACTCGACCGGTCAGGCTGCTCAACCATCAGCTCACAGGACCGGAGAGCATGCTGGTCGAGGCAGGTGCGTGAATATAGTTTTCTTAAATAAAGTAGGTGGAACTATTTCGGACACAAATGATGCAGTTAGAGGAGAATAATCATGTAAAGGCGTTTCATTTCTCGGATTGCAACAAAAGTACGAAATTACGGTACTATATAATATATCGGGCCCCGTACTTCTGACTTCTGACTCCTGACAGAACTTTTACTACAATGGGATAGGGGCCTGTGGTCGTCATGCAGCAATAAAATCCGACGAAAAGAGTTTCCAGACACGCTCTACATCTCGACAGCCGACGGGAAGGTGGTCAAGTCGGTGGGCGGAGTGATCACCGCCACTATCAGTCTACGGGACGAGAAAAAGTGCGGGGTGAGTGGTTGAACCGTTACCTGCTAATACATTCACCGTGCTTCCGTCACTTTATATTGACGACTTGCGCAAGGGATGAAGGTCGAGGCATCTTACATGTCTTGTTGCGTGAGATGTCCGTACTTCTCATCGCAATCTGCGTGCTGTTGTATAGTGTATATATGGATGCTACACACAACTGTCTTCCATCCCTTGCAGTTTCTCGATTCCGAGCCCCGCTGTGGCTACGCGATGGGCATACGGCGATTGGACAGCGAGCGACTGGTGGTAGTCGACGCGTACGGCAGCCTCGTAGTTGTCAACTTCCAAGACGGTGTGTGGGGTTTCTACTATTTAACTTTTAATAGTTTTTTCTTCAATGTTTTTATAGTGAATTGATGGATAATCAATAAAATTGATTTGTAACGATTCAGGTTCCAAGCGCTCCGTCCTCTCTCCAGCCACCGTTGTCGACGGCAAACCGATCACATTCCTGAATGATATCGATGTGATCAACGAGAATGAGGTAAGAGATTTCTCATTTCAGACAGAGAAATTATTCATAACAAAAAACTTTTTCACAGGTTCTTGTCACGGAATCGTCGACGAAATGGCAGCGCCGACACTACAACTACGCGCGATTCGAGAATCTGCCGAATGGACGGTGGGTTTTATGATGAAGTGTTTATTTCCACGGCAAGGAAGAAGTGATAACGATGGCAAGCATGAAAAATATATGGATAAACAAGGCTAACCCTAGGCTGACCAGTGCAAGTGGTCAGCTACTTATTGGGGGGAACTAAAAATTGTTTTGATTTTTTTAATTTAGAGTGCTCTACTCGCTCACGCAACCCCACAGTGAGGAAATATCACGAATACCACTGAACACATAACATGTGTACAACAAATGTGAAATGTATTTCAGTGTTCTCCGGGTAAACCTGTCCACTGGTTTCGTGTCAGTGCTGGTCGATGGCATCGCGTACCCGAAGGGAATTCAGATCCTGCCGGGTGGGGAGGAGTTCCTTCTCGGGTCTTTGACCACTGCCACCATATACAAGTGAGTGATGTGCATTTTCATCACTTACAGTCGTTATAATCCAAGGATCTGTCTTGTTTTCGGCTGAGAACAATTGGTACAGCTATATCCTTGTTACTCTCTATGAGTAGTGAGATAAACGCAATACCAACAATAAAAAAACTTACATGAAAGAAAACGTCATAAAAAAACAGTTTGAAAAAACACACAGAACTATGACACAGCACGCGTAGTGAATGACAACACAGCGTCGTTGGTAGTGTCAGTCGTGTCTTCTCCATACTCGAATCTCTACTCAGCATTCAGAGTCTCCCTGTCCACGGGCGCTTCCTCAGTGTGGGCGGAGAACCTTCCGGGGCTGCCCGCCAACATACGACTCAACGACGACCGGGAGACGTTATGGGTGGCAATGGATCAGGCAAGTACTGAAGGAGGAGTTGATCTCTCCTTCCTTCTCTCTCTCTCTCTCTCTCTCTCTCTCTCTCTCTCTCTCTCTTTCTCCTTCAATTTTGCTTTCTCTCCTTTTCTGGGCGGACGTTATTCAAGGTGGTGAGTCATTTCTAGTGGGTTCTAAAATCCATGATAACTAAAATATACCCTGTCAGGCCCGTTTCGGCTCGTCCTACTCTCTTGTCGATATCCTCTCCGAGTGGCCGCTATTCAGGAAGTTCATTATGATGGTGAGTCTTTTTGGGATGTCTGAGAGTTTGAAGGGAAGTTGGTAGTTGTTAGCTTTACAGAAAAACAAAAAGGCGGATCATTGGAAGAGATTCCATTTCTCGCAAAACATACAGGCAGTGAAACGTAAGTAATTCGTAAACAAATTCCTCTCTACAAATCTCTACGAATCATTTTGTAACGCTGAATACTTCGATCAGAATTTACATGGCTCGCAATTGTGTTTTCAATATTTGTCTATTGTATTCGTTCAATCCACTCACATTGCAAAACGTAAATATTATCGAAAGTATTTCTCCTTACCTAGTAAACTATTTTCTTGTCGAAAACTAGAAGGACAACAAATTGACATTATCCATCATGAAACAAAAATATGCCCAGACTACATACGAAACGTAACGTGAAATAAAATGTATAATCATATTTCTCTCACTTTCCTTTTCCACTTATTTTTGTGATACTCTGTTCGAATCATGTCATCTCTCTTCTTCTCTCAGATTCGCGCCGAAAAGTAGACCACAAACTCTGAATAAAATAAAATGCATGGCGAAAACTCGGAATCGGAAAGTAAGAAGATATCTCTCTGCATCAGTTAAACACCACATCTTCTCATGTGATATCAGGTCGTCCCGAACTCTCTTCTTCACTCGGAGGCGCGGCGCTGGTCCACGCCGCACAGTCTCGCAGTGAAGATGGATCTGCAAGGAAAGGTGGGGGAGATCCGTCCATCATTGTTTTTCCTATCTATCTCTATGTACGGAACTGACAGATAGACAGACATGAAAGGAAGAGAAAGGAAAAGAGAGAGCAACAGAGAGAGAGAGAGGGAGAGAGGGAGAGAGAGGGAGAGAGAGAGCTGTTGCAGTTCCTCTCCTCCCTGCACGACCCGCGCGGCCACCACACCAGGTCCCTCTCTGAGGTCCGCGAATCTCACGAAGTTGTCTACCTCGCCTCCAGCACCGCGCACTTCATTGGACGAGTCGACATGAACAGATTGTTGTGATGCAGATTGTAGTCGTGTTTGATGTGTACCGATAGAAGATGTTTTCATATTCTTTTTTTCGTTGTTATTTGTTGAGTTCTGCGATATGAACAGATGGGAACGATGATTTTGCACGTTCTGATTATGTTATGAGCATGTATCAAGGAATTTCAACATAAACATTGTCTTATTGAGAAACACACAAGTGAACATGGTAACACGAGTAACCGATTCACCTGCTCAATCTATGAAACTTTTTTCGTAAACTAATTACTAATGTGGTGACAAACCGTTTTCGCGTTGATTACGGCGAACCTTATTTCTTATTAATGAAAAAGCGACATGAATCATTATCACATGAATGTGAATGAGGGAGTTGTATTAAATGGTTTCAATATAGGGTTTCGAATACAATATTCATTACAATCTTACTAAACTTTAGTAATACTTGTTTGCGTATGTTTTATCACCACATGTTTCGAAACACTTTATCTTTCACTGCACAAATACTAACGCATTCTGCTTTCGCCAGTCACAATTTGAATAATTCACGTGTCTCGTGAGAAATCGTACAATTCGGGGTATCCGGGGTAGGCTTCCGCCGCAAGCTGGAGCCACTCTTATCACCATATCAGTGACCTCGCCAACCGATAGGCGCGTCATGTGCGCATAATGACTACGGCCCGCTATCGCCCGCTCATTCTTATAAACTGCTGAACCAAGTATCCCTTTCACTCACTCTCTCCTCTCTCTCCAACCGCCACTCGCTCCTCCTACCTAGTCCCAATCGGCGATGCTGTCTCGCCCGCGCGCGGTGAGTTCCTTCCCTTCCTTTCTCTCTCTCTCTCTCTCTCTCTCTCTCTCTCTCTCTCTCTCTCTCCCCCTCCCTCTCTCTCTCCCTTCCGTCTCCATGATTTGCCTTTCGGCTTTCGTCGCCCTCCGCCACAACACCTTTGTTTGTCGTCGTCCCCTCTCCCTCCCGTATCGCTACCACAACCACACAATATCGATTCGGTGGTCAAATCGAATAATTACAATCAAAACATCGTCTGGGTCACAACCACTTTGCCAGCCATCGGGTCGTAAAACAGTGATCGTTTGATGCAAACAACACATTTCCAAAACTGCTATCGAACATCTGACCGACTGAGTTAGTGAATGATCGTTCAGTTCGACCTTGTTCTCATCTTCCTCCTCGCTCTCTATGCAGTCTGTCTCGCGCTGCCGGTGGATAGGGAAGGATCGGGTGAGTTCGATAATGTCTAGTTTTCATATTGGTCTGATCTGCCCTTGCTCTGGACAGCATATGCGACTATGTCACTCAAACATTATATTTCAGGCATGTCCGAGCTGGAGGCTAACAACGTCACGCTAGAAGTGGGAGACCTCGACGTGGACGATCAGTGTGAGTTAAGCTTTTTTTTTAATTAAGGTTTAGGTAAAGAAAAAATCTAAAGAAAGATCTGCGCATGTTGATTACCATTTTGTCAAAATTTCGTCAAAATTTCGGAGATTAGGAAGTAGGAAAGAGAGCGGTGAAATAACTATGGACACCATGGATATTTCTGATATGTGATGTGCTATTCGATCGGTGTACTCTATCGTGACTTTTGAACTTTGCCGATAAACCCTGAACTCTCTTTCCATACACTGATTTATTTTAGTCTCCTTGAACTAATACTGTGTGCATGGCAAACTTTCTATTTACATTTCACACTCCACACTAACTATTTACATTTCACACTCCACACTAAGCACTTGGATTGTCAGAATATAGCAAAGATGATGCATTTTGTAAATTGGACCATATACGATTCGATTCAACATTGAAAAACAGAGAACAGACTCTATTTAAGTGCGTACTGTCAGTACCCTACAATGACGTTTGCGAGATACAAGCGTGTGTGTTTAGGTCATCACATTACTCGCATTGCACACCAACAAACACAGTCACAACCGCTCTGTGTGTATCGCATGCCTACTCTCGCGAGCCTGTTTCGTCGCGAACAACAACTGCCATCAAGATGCCCTCGATAGTTCAACGTACTACGTACCAACCTATACGGTTGCATAATAACACGTGATGACAGAGATCATGATTTATCTCAAAACGTACTTGTGGCATGTCGCAACTGCGTTGTTTTGTATTCTTGAGGACTGTATGGGTAAAACGAATGTGACTAGTGTTTGGACCAATTTATCGACCAGATTTCTGGTCGAATGACCGGCCAAAATAAAACCAATGACCGGTTATTTTCTGGTTGGCCAGAGAAATGACCGGCCAAAATAAACCGGTTTTGAGAAATCTGGCCAAACCAGAACCAGAACCAGAAATTTCTGGTTTTCAAAAAACCAGAAATTTCTGGTTTTGTAGTTTGTACCTCTGGTTCTTTGGACCGGTCAATATCATTTCTCGATTCTCGAATGAGATGAGGTATGATGAGGACATTTCATGGCTAAATGACAATGAGACGTCACATTTCTCGAACGACCGCCAAACCAAAACCAGTACTGGCCAAATGAAAACCAGAACCAGAAATTTCTGGTTTTTTCGACCGAAAACCAGAAATATCTGGTCCGGCCAATGACCTGGTCAATTTTTTCTGGTTTTAAATGACGCTGGTTTTGAAAAGGGCGCCAAATTTCTGGTTAACCAGAAATAAACCGGTAATTTGGTCCAAACACTAAATGTGACTTAAAAAAACATCGAATGAAAAAATGTCGGTGTTTGCAGGTCCTGCCAACTCCTCGTGGGTGCAGTGTTCCTTCCACTGCGAGCCCTCCTGCGGCGCCTCTCTCCCTCCCACCTGCGACCCCGGCTGCGGGGAGCCGCGCTGCCAGTGCGACTCGGGATTCCAACGCGACGCCAACGACACCTGCGTCCTGCTGTGCTGACCGCGTCCGGATTCTGACGTGACGTCAACCCGAATCGCGTTGACGTCGCGAAATTCTGATTTTGCATGCCCTACAACCTTCTATGCCGTTAGATCGCACAGTTATAGCACCATTGTAGATAGTAGCCGTCTTTCTCTCCGCTTTCTCTCTTTCTCTGTTCCACTCTCCACCGTCGGGTCTTTCTTCTATGATACCATGCTATTGTATATCCATTCTACGTGTGTGCATGTTTGTTTGTATATGCCGTGTATTACATAAAGACCTGTTCGAAAAACGTCTTCCCTCTTGCCATTTCAATCACTTTCGAAATGCGACCAGTGTTCGAGTGATATACGTTTCCGGAGAGAGAGAGAGAGAGAGAGAGAGAGAGAGAGAGCGAGAGAGAGAGAGAGAGAGAGAGAGAGAGAGAGAGGGCCGGGGTGCAGACAAGAGAGCGAGACCGCTATCCTTTCCCTTTCTTTAGCATACCAGTTTCTGTGCCGCGGCGGCGTGAGTGCAAGCTCCTCTCTCCGGTTAGTAATTAATTCTGCAGAACGCTTGCATTGGCCGCCTGATGAATCGCTGCCGATTTCCTCTCTTGTTTTCCACAAGTTCGCACCCGAGATCCTCCTCCCGCTACCGTCACTACGTGTCCTTTCACCATTACACCCCGCGCCGCTGATATAAGGAGCGTCGCTGACGAACGCCTTCTTTCCCACTTGTTTTCACTTGTCTCACCTGACACCGTGTACCTTTGCTTCTCGCAACCTTTTTCCGAGTTCGCACACCTTATGCCACTTCTCCGTGTTCCGCATCTGATCTGTGAATTCTTGCGCCACCTTGGGTGGCAACGTTGACACAGCGGGGCGCCGAAAATATCAAGCGCAATTTATTTTGCGACCCTGTATTCCCATCTCTCTCACCTTTTCCCTTCCCTGCTGAACCCATGCTCATTGCTCATTGCTCACATCATACCGCGCCATGGATGATCGCGATAGCCTTATAGAGGTGCCCAGGTATAGTACTAAGTATTCGTAATTAATTTGCATCATCCTAATTTGCATAATTTGCAGCCTTCCTATGGAGGCGTTGGCGATCTGCCTAGGCAGGCACCCGAAGAGAACACTACTCGTTGACGCACTTGTTCTACTGCCAATCATATCGTATTTCCTGTTCTATCCGGTCAGTATTCATTCATTATCGAATCAAATCCATTCGGAATCGCAAACATGACAGAGATGGTCGTACATGTTTACGCCTGAAGGAACAATACAAAATGTAAATACAAAAGTATATAATTTCGAAATCACCCAGGTCAACATCGAGACGGACGTGCGTCGTGGATTCGCGCAGAGAAACGGACGGTCGACGAGCGAATTCAATGTGAGTATGAAGTATGAGAGTCTCTCTTTTTTCATCGCAAGTTGGTGTTGGACTTTTTCTAGAAACAGTTTAAATTTGACTATACTTTTGCAAGTGCAAGTGTCTTTTTCTTACTGTCACGTGGTATGGCAACACTCCATACACAGTAGTTGATCGATCACAGTTACACAGCTGTCTGATTAGACTAGACTCTCTCTCTCTCTCTCATTGCCCTGAGGGCATTTGATAGACAGACCGGTTTGACTCTGCGAGTAGCACTCACTCTCACTCAGTGTCATATGGTCGAGTGCTCGAGTGCATTCTTCCCATTGTCCATTCGCCGACGAACCCAATCGAAAGTCAATAGAAAAATGGAAACATAACATGAATCATTTGTTCAGTGAACGGCAAAACACAGCGGTTCCCGACCCCGAAATAGTTAGTAGTCAGACATCAGGTTTCTGAATACAAGAATATTGAAATAGAAATTACAAATTTTTAGTCTACTCTCTTTGTGATGTAAACTATTTATAAACAAAAAAACACTATTCAGGTGTTTGCCGACTTTTTCAACATCACCTACGAGGGCCTGGAGATTTGGGGCGTTTTGATCACGTCGAAAAAGGGCGCCAACGACTCGCTCATCTACCTCAACGATCACGTCATCGCAGAGGTATTGCGAAATCGTTCGCGAAATAGGATCACTTCCGAATACCTGTCGCAAACTAGTGAGACAACCTGCAAATATGTGTTAGCTGATCATTTTTCCCCCATGTTTTCTTCTAGGTGGATCGTCTCAACCATCTCATCACGAATTTTTCGACCACCCTGAACGGGGAAAGTGTTCACTTCAACGATACGCACACCGGCACCAAGATCAACTACGTGTTCGAGGGGTACAAGGTACGCGGCAGGATACGTTTTACTCGATTGCGATACTCTTCACCTATTGAGATTAGTTTCGGAATTGTATAGTGATACGTTACACTGTAAGTGTTTGACGATAGCCTACGGTTTACGGATCACATAGATCTCATTTCGTCTTTGCGGACACGTTGCACTCTTCTGTCTTACGTGTTGTTTCTCTTTTTTTCTCAATCATCCATGACAGTTTTCATTTCACACAGATCTCTAACTCCTGAGTGCGTTCCCAAGTCGCATTCATCAATCAAAGACGTCTCTGTTTACTCTAGCCCTGCCCTATGCGATTTGGTCGAGACAAGAACAAGACGTGAAAAAATAGCGGTATGTGAAATAGGGCATGATAGCATCGTGCAACGGGGTGAGCCGTTCACATGACTGCCTCATGCTGACAGAGCACTTCAATCACATCAAATCAAAGTACAGTAACCCATCTCAATACAGTAGTATTTACAATTACAGTACGCCAATGACCTGTCCGCTTTCGTGCCGGGAATCAACCTCACCTATCCGGTCGTGGATGCGGCAGGTTTGTGAAGTATCGGTTAAAAACCAATAGACATCATAATCTTACAGGACACAAATTCTTCATTGGATCTCACTTCTTTGGTGTAAACACGCATCTACCATATGAAGAGAGGGTTAGTTTGTTTTTATAACAATGATCAGTTGACACAAGTCTATTACACTCTGCTCGTTTGTGAAAAATATGAGATTCGCACCATTCTCATTATGAAGTGTACTACACAAGTACGTTTGGAGTTGTTTATTACTTTTTTGTTGCCATATCGTAGTCCGTAAGAACCGGTAAACATTGCGTACACAAATGAATCAGGTAAAATAGGTGTCCTATTGGATGCATCTATAAAAAAATAAACGCCTAAAGAATCACATGCGCATTCTTCCAAAAATACATAGTTGTTGTAATCTTTTGATGTTCTTAGTTTTGCGATGAAATTCCGTGCCTAAACTGAAGAAAATATCATCATTTATCGAAAACAAACAAAAACTGTTTATCGAACACATTTGAGAAGGAAGAGTAGAACAAAGTCATGAAAAGGGAAAACAGTTCAAAAACGTGTGAGCCGTGTTTGCGACAGGCGCATATGTATTTATGAACAGAGCCGGCGACGGGAGGACGCTTCCGAATAATGTCATTATTATTCGAAGATAGTTTGAACCTGATTCAGGAGAACCGCGAGATCGAGACGTGCAAGTACATCTCGCTGTGGTACATGAGTGAGGCGACCACGTGGGAGGAGAAGCAGAAGCTGCGCGCGGTCGAGGTGCGCATCTCTTTCTTTCTCTCTCTCTCTCTCTCTCTCTCTCTCTCTCAATATCAGTGTCTCGAATATGTTTATCTCATGCTTTCACTTTTCTTCCTCCTTTTATCGCCCACTGTTTCCTCTTTGATTGATAGTTCGTAAAAACCATAGATCTGCACAAACTTCTCTATCACTCATTTTCCTCCTTTTCCAGTTGGGTCTCTTCGAAATCAGCCAGGCGGACGATTTCTCGGATAGTATTTCGTTCATTTTGTATGGAGATCAGGTAGGGAGAGGGGAGAGAGAGGGAGAGAAATAAGGAGAGAGGAAGATAGGGAGAGAAAGAAAGAGAGATAGAAAGAAAGATAGAGAGAGAGAGAGAGAGAGAGAGAGACCCCTTCCAGGTTGCCAACTCGGAGATGCTTCGCGGAACCCTCGTCACAGTGAAGCTGTTTGTTATCGGAGTCACACTTATGGTAATTTCGTCAGTATCATCATACATAATTTATTATTCACATTCAAGGTCATCTTCATGATGTGCATGTTCAAGCGTCTTACATACTACAGCCAGGTTGGTCACTCTGATTGAGTACTCAATTTTCTTCGCAACACTCACTTATGCAAAAACTGACTTATTTAAACATTGCTAAAAAAGAAACAAGTTTCTTTTCAGTTCTGGATGATCCTTTCCGGAATCGGCGCGCCGTTCATCGCCACTGCCACCACGTTCGGTGAGTAATACTTGAAAGTGAAAATTTATGTTTAACAAAATGTATTCGATTCATCAAAAGGACATCTATGAATCTCGATTTCTCGAATTCTCGATCATAAAATGGTTTATGATAATGTGAATACTGACTGATGAGTGAGATCTCCTCATGCATTATCGCAGCTATGAATGCGTCCAACAAAAGTTTCATCTGAAACGTAACTAAACAGTGATGGTTCCGAACTACAAAAACATCATTATTCGTTTTTCGAGTTTTCGAATGTTGTTCGAACTTTATATCCTAACACAATGATTGAGAAAGAGTACTTGCCACTTCGCAGAAAGTCACAGTTCGCAGGTTGTAAATACAAGCTAAGTAAAATAGATTGTAGGTGAGGTAGTCATATTCGTTTCCAGATAAATTATTCAAACTTCAACCTTAACTTCAACAATTCGTGTTTGCAGGCATCCTTGGCTGGTCGGGATTCGGCTTCAACTCTATCATGTGCATCACTCCCTTCTTGGTTCTGGGCATAGGAGTCGACGACGCGTTTCTACTTCTCCACTGCTGGAGGAGAACCAACAGGAGCGATCCCAAGTGGGAACGACTCTCTCTCTCTCTCTCCCTCTCCCTCTCTCCCTCTCCCTCTCTCTCTCTCCCTCTCTCTCTCTCTCTCTTTCTCTCTCTCTCTCTCTCTCTCTCTCTCTCTTAACTCTCCTTTCAGACCCGCCATCTCGAAGGTTCTCACTGAGATCGGTCCCTCCATGGCTATCACTTCCATCACTAATACCATGGCTTTCGGAGTCGGCATGCTCAGCCCGACACCGCAGGTGATTTGATTTGAACATCATCATTATTTATAGTAAAATTCTTGTAGTACAGCTATACCACGATATATAATTTGTCTAATTTGTCAACCCCTGCCGTGTCGACCCGCGTTGCAATTGCCTATCGAAAAAGAAGGATAATCAGCGCGAATGGGGTTGTCGCAAAGAAGCGATCGGATCCGCTTAAACCACGGATGATAAACAGCAAAAAAGGGTGCGCGGCTAAAGTAGAATTGTCCAGGCACGATCTTCGAAATCCAAAAAGAGTTTTCTGAATACGTTTCGCGCGTGTAATATTATTTAAAAAAAACGACACAACGTGTTAATTCGAGATCAGGATAAATTGGTATATCTGAAAATAATATCAGAATCAGAATAATATGAAGAGAATCAAACGAAAAGAGTCATGATTTCGACATACAAACGCAAAATAAAAAAAGATACACTAATCATAGTTGATCAGCCCCTTCTATATCGAATCCCACCCCCGTGTCGACTCACTTTGCCTATCCATAGGCGTGCCTTCAAAAGAGGGAGAAAATCAGCTTGAATGGAGTTGTGAGAAAGAAGCTATTGGATACGCTTGAACCACGGATGATAAACTGATAAACATTGAAAAAGTGGCGCGGCGAAAATAGCAACATCCCAGCACGATTTTCAAAATCCCGACAGCCATTTTCTGAATACGTTTTCGCACTCAATGTTATCAGAAAAACGACACAATGAACTAATGCGACACTAGGACGGAAAAAAACAGTGAACGTGAAATAATGCAACTTTTGCAGTATTTTCTAAATTGTGCGTGTAGTACGTGACATACTGATCAACGGTGGTCGGTGTCTTCAAAGAATACGTCCAAAATGGGTACTGAAAACAATAGCGCCTTTCAGATGTCGTCGTTCTGTCTATGCACGGCGATCGCTGTTCTGCTCGACTTTGTCTTCGAGTTCCTCATATTCGTCCCGGTCATGGTCATCTTCTACGACGAGAGGGAGACGGAGAAGAAGCCGAGGAGCGAGAGGTGGGGTTTCATTTGGAATCGTCAAACATTATACATAGATTATTAGATAGTTCATGGTGTATTGATCAGTAGAGAGGGAGAGAGAGAGAGAAACAAAGAGAGAGAGAGAGAGAGAGAGAGAGAGAGAGAGAGATAGAGACTCCCCCTCCAGCCCGTTCACATGGCGCTCGTTCTCCCGTCTGCTTGTCCACCCTGCGATGCGCCTGCTGGTCGTCGCTCTCACTGCCGGGCTCTACGTGGTCGCGTACTTTGGAGTCGCCAAGCTACATCCCACATTCGATCCCAGCAAGGTGCGTCGATGAACAGACAACCCACTATTTCCACTTCTAATGTTCAAAACACTGTAAACTATGTGATCAAAACAACGATCTTCTCATCGGATACAAATTCACGTTGTTGTTGTTTTTTTCAAAATCGATCTTTGATATGACTTCAGGAAAGAAGCTGTGCAGGCATTAAAAATAATCGCGGATCACGATTTCTTGTTGCAGACGTTCCCTACCGACTCTAAACTGGCCGACTCTATCCACGCATTCGACGCGGTGCAACTCGAGTACGTCCCGGTGAACTTCATCACCACCAAGGTCGGCGCACTGTTCGTCAGCTGGAATCTATTCAAACTCACATAATACGATTCGTAATACGTTGAAAATCGTCATATGTTTCACGAGTCAATTTCCTTCCAGTAGCTGTGATTGATTCAATGCAAACGTTGCAGAAAATAAGTTCTTTTCTCTTCAGGTGCCCGACATCGCGGACCCGTCCGCTATGGCCGAGTTCGAGGCGATGATCAATCGGATCGAGCGCCGGCCGCACTGCTACGGGGAGGAAAGGACGCAGATAGCGATCAGGGACTTTGTTAGAGTCAGTATCTTCTACGTGATGTTTCCATTGACGATGACTGAAAATAAGACATTGATTGTTGGTTCTACATACTTATTTTTGCTTTGCTTCTACATAATGACATCGTACGCGTCTATATGCTTCAGATGAACCAGATCGTATAGTTTACACATTGCAGTACGAAGCGGCCGCGAACCGCACTCCTTCGTGGCAGGACATCCCGAAGTACCTGGACGACAGACACCTCACCGACAAGAACATCGTGCACTGGCACAGGGACGAGAAGTGAGTGGGACAGAGCAAACGATTTATCCGACATTCTCCCGAAACCTATTAGGATCATATTACACTATCAAAACATTGCATCAGTAGCTACATCGTTTTCATGAGAAATTGACGTAGTAGTCCGCGAAAGCTAGCAGTTTGCTATGTGAACGAATCAATACATGCATCAGTGAGGTTCTACAAATCCGGGGAAAAAAACAACCATCGCTACATCGTTGCGCGTTGCCATTACAATTAGTGGAAGCTGGGCGTGCCGGTTCTTCGTTGTTCTTCCGTGTTGTTGATCATTGCACGCACGCATCAAAGACCAGCGAAATCGCGCAAAAAGCAACGAAACCGCTTGAACGGTTCGCGTCACGCGACGATTCATAATGGGAACGCGAAACATTTAGGATACGTTCCTATCATCTAATGGGTAATTTACAGTACGTTTCGCAATGATACGTTTCAGCGGGTTGGTGGTGATGGACACACTCAACTTCATCGTGGTCTGCAGGGGAACGCCTAACTGGAACGAGGTAGGGGAAAACAGTCTTTTCACATTTGTTGTTCTCAAATTCACCGCATGTTATCTGACCACACGAAAACTAATGATAAAATTAACATGTATGACAAACTTTTTTTAATTGCAGCGCGCGTTCCGTCTGGAAGAGGCGCGCCATATCGTGGATGACTTCCCACAGTTCGGAACAACCATATTCGACTATGACTCCACCATCTACGATCTCATTATCAGCGTCAAGGTGCGTCTTCTACATGAACTCTCTATCTTTCTCTTTCATGTTCCTTCTATCATATTCAACCTAACATAGTTTAGTAGTTTAGTCCCTTTCCGTGAGACTATATCATTGGCAGAAGACAGTATTGCGAAATCGCGCGGGAACCGTGATGACTCATTTCAGCGGGAGCTCATCAAGGCAGTCGTCATCACGTTCGCGTGCATGTCGGTGGCGTGCGCGTTCCTCATTCCCTCGGTCGCCGGGGCGAGCATCGCCACGATTAGCATGCTCAGCATCAGCTATAGTGGGTTGATACTGATAGTGACTAGTAGAGTACTACGAGTTGTACTTGTACTGCTTTAGTAGGTTACCAAGAGTATTTTTTTCGGAAAATCATGCTTTGAAAACCATAGAGAGAGAAAAAGAGAGAGAGAGAGAGAGAGAGAGAGAGAGAGAGAGAGAGAGAGAGAGAGCAGTGAATGAGACAATGAGGACCATTCCAGCCCTGCTCGGTCTCCTTTCCCACTGGGGCCAGAACCTCGACCCGGTCACCATGATCAATGTGCTCATGGCCATCGGCTTCTCGGTGGACTTCTCCGCCCACATCTGCTACCACTTCCACATTCTCATCAAGGTATGATCACATGAACCATGTTATTGCGTTCTATTGGTCATACGTTTCAAGAAAATGATATCAATAGCGTTTTGCGCTCACAACTAATCGAATCTCGTAATTCGTAATCGAACGTGTTCAACAACAACAAAAAAAACTATCGACACAAAAATATTGGAAGTAATTGATTTAAAGCCAATGTCAAGAACACAGAAACGGCGATACAACAGAACGGGTTTAGTGTGCCAAAATATATCTCATTTTCTTTGCTTCTGACTCACTGACTCTGAATTTATGAATTCCATATGA
Organism: Rhabditoides inermis; assembly: GCA_963966185.1. Taxonomy (NCBI): domain Eukaryota; kingdom Metazoa; phylum Nematoda; class Chromadorea; order Rhabditida; family Rhabditidae; genus Rhabditoides; species Rhabditoides inermis. The sequence goes on from CAWZYM010000283.1 coordinate 1,246,636, forward strand.
CGTTGTTTGAGGAGCGGCGCGGCGGCTCGCGAGCAGAGAACATTGAGGCAGTCCTCACCGCGGTGGGGCGGCCGATGCTCGAGGTGAACATATCATCTCTCCGTCTCTCGACTCCCCTTTCCGTTCTCATCCATGCACCTCTTTAACTTTCATTTGAACCGCGATTTCTCGACTTATAAGTTTGGGCGTACCGGGGTCAGTTTTGTCATGAGATGCAGTGCTCGCGGTCGACTCTGGTCTGCGTGACCTGATCTCTCCCGTCCCTCACCTTTCAGATGTGTCTCCCTGGAGTTCTCTTCGCAACAATGGTTGACTCGTCCAATTCACATTGCAGGCCTCCCTGTCCACTCTGATCTGCATGCTTCCTCTTTTCTTCGTGCCAGTCTACATCATCGTCTCGTTCGCCAAGACTGTGTCGCTGGTCGCGTCGCTGGGTGGGTATCTCGTATGTCTGTCTCTTTCTCTATTCATCTCATTCCATTCAATAAGAATACAGTATACCAACTCCTTCAGGCCTAATCCACGGTGTGCTGATCATCCCGTGCCTTCTCTCGTTCATCCCCGTGCCCTGCTCCCCCTCTCTTCCTTCTTCCTCCTCCTCTTCCACTGACACATCCCTCCTCCCGCCGTCGGCAGCCCCCTCCCTCACCCCCTCACTCGGGGGAGACAAGGCCGAGACGGAGCGGATGCTGCCAGAGGAGCAGTGATCGAGCGCTCACTTCAACGCTCCATGAATCATCTGGAGTACATTGTTTCCTTATCTCTCCGTAGATCTTCTGGCTGCTTGTGTGAATGTGGCCATTTGTTGAGGTGTGGACAGCCAATGTTGCTACAGGTCCTTCAAAGTTATGTGACTGACATGTGACTTTTGTTACCACTAGAATATTCTGAGGACCAGTGATTATTAACAGTTTATCAATTTGTTGCCATCTCCTGTGACGACTAGCAAATTTCATTTGTCCATCCAATCACATGTGATTTTTGTTGCCTTCGCTTCGACAAGCGTTCCTAGTAGATACTCCCAGTAGACGAGTACGTATTTGTGTGTTTGTATGTTTGTCCCAAGTTTATGTGTTTGTATGTTTGTCCTATTTTGTGCCGATTACGAGTACTTGTTGAGTGACTTGAATGTATAATAAAGAGTTGAAATGTTCAAGATGGTGTTGATGTTGGAAGAAGAAGAATGATGATTCATAGTGTTAGTGAGTAACTGTTAACCGAAATAGTGGCTGCTAATCGACGCACCGAATCGATGCGTTTTCCGTTGCTTCTGCAGAAGACAGAACTGCATCAATCAAGTATAACTCTGACCTTTTTAGCGCAACTGCCAGGGTTAGAGTGGTTTGTGATTCGAGAGAAGCAGGGGCATACTAACCATGAAGTCGCCAAAGAAAAGCATTCCAGGTCCAGGATGAGGGCACAAAAACGAAGGGCGGACAGTAGACCGGTTCGGGGAGTGTTTTTCGACGCCACGACGCGCGCCCTATAAAAGCAACCCACTACGATGGCACCGCATCCGACTCGCATTTCAGTTTCCTATCAGCTAATCATTATCCTTCCACTTTCAATCGACGCTGTTTCAGTAATGTCCGACCCCAAGGCCGAGGCCTACGAGACGGAGCAGGTGAAGAAGTTCGCCTTCTTCGGCGTCGCCGTCTCGACGGTCGCCACGCTGACCGCCATTGTGGCTGTGCCGATGCTGTGCATGTACATGCAGAACGTGCAGTCCTCCCTCCAGGACGAGATCAACTTCTGCCGCACCCGCGCCGAGACCCTCCGCGGAGAGTACACCAAGGTACAGAGAGAGGGAGGGAGGAGAGGGGGAAACTAACGAACAATTTCAGCTCGACTCTCACCGTCAGGGAGAGAAGGAGCGCGAGAAGCGTCAGGCCAGCTACCAGTGCTGCTCTTGCGGAATTGGAGAGGCCGGACCCGCTGGAGCCCCCGGACAGGACGGAGCCCCCGGAAACGACGGACGCCCCGGACAGCCCGGAGCTCCCGGACCCGATGCTCCCGATGACAAGGCTGTGCCCACCGCTGACGACTTCTGCTTCGACTGCCCCGCCGGACCCCCCGGACCCGCTGGAAACCCCGGACCCAAGGGACCCAACGGACAGCCCGGACAGCCTGGAGAGTCTGGACCTCAGGGACGCCCCGGACAGCCTGGAGCCCCCGGACCTCAGGGACCTCCCGGAGCTCCCGGAAACGACGGACAGCCCGGACAGCCCGGAAAGCCCGGACAGACCCGCACCGTGCCCTCTCCTCCCGGACCCCCCGGACAGCCCGGAGAGCCCGGACCCCAGGGACCCCCCGGACAGGACGGACGCCCCGGAAACGCCGGAAGGCCCGGACAGCCCGGACAGCCCGGAGAGCCTGGACAGGACGGACAGCCCGGAAACCCCGGATCTGCTGGAGAGCCCGGAGCTCCCGGACAGGACGGAGCCAAGGGAAGCTGCGACCACTGCCCCCCTCCCCGCACCGCCCCCGGATATTAAGCCATTCAAGGAACATTTCTCTTATTGTTTCATCACATGGAATGATAAAGAGCTGCATCACAATTTTCATTTTATGATTGGGGTGACATTACAAACAATTTTTTGTATCATTCATGGTTTAAAAAGAGTATTTGACGGGAGGTGTTAAAACATCAACAGTCGCAGAAACAGTGAGTAGGATTCACGGTTTGAACGGAGCGGGCAGGAAGTAGGGCGGAAAGCGGGCCTGCCGAGGGCACTTGGTCTCCGAGATGCACGGGCGAGACGTAGGTGGTGCCTCTCCACGGCAGTCGTGGGCCGCTGCAGTCAGATTCTGAAAAGAACCCTTTCAAAAAGAGGGCGAATTGAGTGTAGATGGTTCAGCACTTCTTATAGCTTTCTCTTTTCTGGTGATTTTCAATATTTAGAGCAATACCCTAGGATGTCAGTCACTGCGAGAAATGTGATGTGCAAACGCAGATTTCGACGGTATTCACACATGCACTCACCATCCGAGCTATGTACGACCACGGCTCAGGCAGGTCCACGTGGTGCTTGTGCGTATTTTCGAAGATTGCCTAGAAAAAAAAACACTTTTTTTCGTATCACAAAGTGATTGAACATGGTTCCAGATGGATAACTGTACCATAATCTCCCGCAGTCTGGCTCGGCACGCGACCGTCCTAGTCTGCTCGCCTCTGCCGCAGTCGGTGGAGCACGCGCTCCACTCGGAAGTGAACCACGTCATAGCGGCTCTGAAACCGTTTACTTTAGTATTGATATTAATTTCAATTTCATTCTCAACACCCTCGGTTTACTTTACCTCATCTTTTCCGGCGCCTTCTCTCCGGTCGCCGCCTCGCACTGCTCGATGAGGTGCTCCACCCCCTGCCCATCCACGCATCGCACGTCGCGCACCTCCACGAGATCCACAGGCATGTCCTGAGTTGTAAGAAATTCTCTATGAAGGCATTTTCGAAACCTGCTTACAGCGTTTGTGTATGATTTGTGTAATTTTGCTCATGTGTAGTTAATTTAAAGTTTTGTAATTGAGTGTGTAATGTTTGAAAAAAGAGACAAAGAGAGACAGAAAAAGAGAGTACAATTGTTTTGTGCGTTCGCCTACCTCGTTCTCCATTTGTGTCCACTCTCCCGTGGTGAAGTGCAGTCCGTCGCACGCGGGCATTTCGCAAGATTTGACTGTCGGGATCTCACTCTGACCAGGACAGTAGCCGTCGATCTTCGAAGCGGGATTACTTGTGATGGCTGAAGCGAATTCATATTCTCTCTCTCTCTCTCTCCCTCCCCCTCTCTCTCTCTCTCTAATTCTCCCTCCCTCCCTCCCTCGCTCTCCCCTCTCTCTCTATCACCCTCCCTCCCCCTCTCTCTCTTTTTCTCTGTCTCTCCCTCCCTCCCTCCCTCCCTCCCTCTCTCTCCCCCCTCTCTCTCCTTCTCCCTCCCTCCCTCTCTCTCTCCCTCTCTCTCTCTCTCTCTCTCTCTCCCTCCCTCCCTCTCTCCCTCTATCTCTCTCTCTCTCCCTCCCCCCTCACACTCATGTGGCAGCACGCACTCCACCCTCCTCGTCTGTGTCCCGTTGCCGCACTCGACACTGCATGGGGACCACTCCGAGATGAACGGGGAGCCGCACGCGGGACTGTAAGGCAATTGTAATTTTTGTTTTGAAGATTTGTAATGTAACAAGATCTCATAATTCTTTGACGTTGACGATTGGGGGTTCGACGAAGACGCGCGTTAACATGTCATTGTTTTGATACCAATAACCAATAACAAATACACTCTATCCATCTTTTCATCTCACCGTCGACACGGCTGAATGAAATCGGGCGGCTGTTCGAGACAGAAGATCTCCTTGACACGGTACGGGGCACCGGTAGTGGCGTTCTGGAAGATTCCTATTTCAGGAGAGAGGGAGAGAGAGACAGAGAGAGAGAGAGAGAGAGAGAGAGAGAGAGAGAGAGGAGAAAGAAGGTAGAGAGAGAGAGGGGAGAGAGATATATGTAGGTACTCACAATCCGTACGCAGACCACCGCCCGCATCTGTGTGCCTTCCCCGCATAGTTGGGAGCATGGGCCCCACTCTCCTGTCAGCCAGCGAGCCTCACGTGCCGAGATCTGAAGAGATGGAAAACAAAACTTTTTTTTCCGAATTGAAGAACATTCATTTTTGGTTTGGTATAAGGAAATGAAACGCGAAGTGTTGATATTCCGCACGGAACAATTGTTGTCAAACCTTTTCTTTGATTTCCGCTGGAAGAGAGAAGGCAGACAACGCGAGTGTTGACAGTAACAGTAAGTGCATCCTGCAAAAAACATTATCATTGTAGCAAACAAAATAAAAACTATACAACAGACACACGAATAAGACTGATTGTGTCGAGTCGAGTACACGAGACTATTTTTTTATCGTATCACAACTTAGAGGTCATGTTGCGTCACTAGCCGTACGTGATCTGTGATGTTGTCTTGACCAGTGTTCAATACACAATCAGTTCGCAACCTATTCGCAACAAACAGTGCACTTTCTGTTGTGCAGGTGGTCTGGAAGGAACTGGTGCGAAAGTGCAAGTTGTCTGTAGGAAAGAAGTTCCGAAAACGTGGTGTTCCTGTCACAAACAACGTCACACGATCAACACTCTGCACTTTTGCAGTCAACACGCAGTAAACACCTTGAAGGTTCTATAAAATGGAGCCGCGCGGAGCGGATCAATTGTCTGCGCAGACTATTTTCTTGAATACTAGACGTCTACCATACAACCACAAATGTCCTTTTCCATTCTCCCATTCTACAGCGAGGCTAATGTCTTCATCACGGGAGGCACCGGGTTTTTGGGCAAGGTAGGGTTGATCATCAAATAACCATAGTTTTCTCACACATTTTCTCACAAAAAACAACTATTCGCTCGGACCGTTGCCAACTTGGGAAGCAGTGATGAAGAATACTATAAAATAATTTATCGTTATGAAAGGGAAGTTTCAGGCTCTGATCGAAAAGCTGCTCTACTCCATCCACGACCTGGGTACAGTGTACGTTCTGATGCGGGCCTCCAAGGGGAAGACAGCGGCGGAGAGAGTGGAGGAGTTCAAGAGAGACTACGTGTTCGGCAGGCTGCGAAGAGATCGGTGAGCAGTTTATCTTATCTTTCTGTCAATATAAAAGTAGAAGTGTTTACATAAAACATTTTACTGTGTCATTCGAGCATTCGGAATATGATTGGGAGATGATAAGTATTAGTACGTTTCAGTCCGCGCGCTCTCTCGAAGATCGTGGCCATCGAGGGGGACATCGCCCTTCCCCATCTCGGTATCAGTGTCGACGACAGACGGCTGCTGGCAGAGAATGTGGGTGGTTTTCAAACTTTGATTGAAGCCGGATACTGATAAAAATTGAGGTTACGTTTTACATAACGCAAATAATAGACAAAAAATAATACTTTAATAATAATGAGCATGTTTTCACGTCATTAATACAAAACAAAACACAACCACTCGTTTAGGTGCACATCGTCTTTCACGCGGCAGCCATGATCAAGTTCAACGAGCCGATACAGGTGGGGGGAGAGAATCACAATTCTCTCTCTCGCTTTCTCTCTCCACCCTCTCTCTCTCTCTTTCTCTCTCTCTTTCTCTCTCTCTCTCTCTCTCTCTCTCTCTCTCTTCTTTTTCTCTTTCTCTTTCTCTCTCACGCTCAGTCTCCTCTATCTTTCCAGGTGGCCGCCAATCTCAACCTGCGCGCCACTGTCCGGGTGACGGAGCTCTGCCGCGAGATGCGGCGGTTCAAGGTGGGTACTCATAGTACGATCGGTGTTTCAAGTAGTGATAATACTATCCTAATAATACTATCCTTGAAAAGGAACCATTGCATAAGCTATTCATTAACGTATTTGTCGACTACGTGAAACGTATATCTCTAAAGCCTAATCGTAGCCTCGTGTTGAGCGTGTGTGGTTTTGTTGGATTTTGAAACACGTCTTCGAGGAAGTGGTGCGTGAACGAACGAGTGTGATAGTTATTGTCGGCTTTTACATGTACTCAACTTTTCACGTTACATCGACATGTAATCACTCCTACGTTTCTCATGACAGTGAAGTGGCTAGATGAGAAATGTGATGTAATTGTGCTGATTTGTGATGTAATTGTGTTAAACGCGTTTTTAAGGAAAACAAATTTCATCGATAAGCGATTACTTTATTGATTTATTGATTACTTGCAGGTTCTGGTGCACTGCTCGACCGCATTCTCCAACACAGACCACGCGATCATCGAGGAGAGGGTGTACCCGAGCAGGTGAGAAAGCTCTCTCTCACTCTGTAGGTCTGTCTGTCTTTCTTTTTATCTCTCTATCCCTCTCTCCCTCATTCCCTATCTCTTTTTTTTTGTTTTTTTCTACATAATCTTTTTATATCTACTGTCTACTGATAGAAAAAAGTGAAGTAGAAGTGATAAGTGACGTCACTCCAGGATCTCGGTGGAAGACTTCCTCCTCGACATGGATACTCTCTCAGAGGAGGAGCTGCGCAGGCGGACGCCGGAGTACCTGGGAAAGAAGGCCAATACGTACATCATGACAAAGGCACTGGCGGAGGTGGGTGAAATATATTGGATTCCATTGGATCATTAGGTCATTAGAGAATAGTAGACAATTTAACATAAATGTTATATATGTTCATACCATAGTCATCAATGACGAATTATTTACATGGTGATAACAAAGTGCATCAGTACGTTTCCAGAACGCTATCGACTCGTGCGGTCTGCCCTCCATCATCGTGCGTCCGTCCCTTGTGTGTGGGGCAGTGTCCGAGCCGCACCCCGGATGGATAGAGGGCATGAGCAGTGTGAACAACTTCACCGTGCCGGTGAGTGATTAAAATACCTGCATATCCCGGTGGTTCTTGTTGCGGCTTGAGGATATGGATAGGTTGAATTGAATAAAAATGGACAGTAAGAATAATGAGCAGCGTCAACAACTTCATCGTGCCGGTTAGTAGAGGATTCACGGGAAAACTTCTGTACTGTGAGCTTGACGTGCGTAATATATGAACATTTTCACCGTCCCGGTGGTATCATCTTTGTCAGATTGAAACTCGACGTGTTGTTTTGACACGTGTTTGTGTACTTTGCAATCAACGGGTTTCTCCCAAAATGGCCGGTTTTGACTGGCGTTGACTAGAGTAATGATAATGAGAACATCGGTAATCAACAAGAAGGAACTCCCATTTGTCATTGGAACTTCAGTGACAAATTGTGCAGAAAACAACTGATACGTTTCATACCAATCATATATGTCCAGTGCCAGATAGTGAAGTCAATACGTTTATGTAACATGAATTACAGTAACAAAAACAAAAACAAAAACAACAACAACAACAACCTTCAGATAGCTACTGGCCAGCTGCACGACCTGCATGGAGTCGAGTCGGGGGTGGGCGATGTGATTCCAGTGGACGTGAGTGTGAACGGGATGATCGCCGCGGCTAGCTATGCTGTCAACTGGTGGGTGGTTGGATTTTTCTAAAAGCGCGGTCAGTCTCTTCTATATATGAAAAGTTATCAGAAGTTATTCGAAGGCGTTGCAAGGCTATCGCAAGTATTTCGAAGACGTTTGAGTAGTTTGAAGGCATATCGCAAGGCAAATCGGGAGTAGTTTGAAGCTCGAAGTCGTTGGAAGATACTTAGATACTGACCTCTACTTGAACATTTAGGAATATGAATACAACGAATACTTCTGAACTGGACATCATGAGTAGTTTCTCTGACAGAAGAACTTTGAGAAGAGCTTTCCCCAGCGCTTGCGCATACGTTTCACGCTCCACGAGAATTGGTAAATGTGGTTAATCGGCGATCGTCTGTATAATTATTGCATCATTGCTATTCCCTATAAGTAATTCGATAAACGCAATACCATCCAAAAAATCTGGAACATTATCTGATACATCAACACCTCTCCGTTTCCAGCCTCTCCACCTCCACTCCAGTCATCAACCTCGCCTCCTCGGCACTCAATCCACTCCACTGGGAGGAGTACAGGAAGGTTAGCTGCGAATTGTTTCCCATATTACATGAGTTCCGCGGTATCCAAGTACTATGGATGATGTTATCGTCTATGCAATCAAATCAAATCAAATGTTTTTTTTTCCAGAATCGCTTATTCATGTACATATTGCACGCATGAAAGACGTGCAAACCATTTCAATTTCAGGTGGTGAACCAGTTCTTCAACAACTTCCCCACCAGCAAGGCGGTGGACCGACCGCATTTGACCATGCATGAGAGGTGGGGTGACTGTGATGGTTTCGGAGTTACTGTCTAGGTACAGTAGTAAATTGTATGAGGGGATGAGAGAAGGAAAGAGAGAGGAGAGAGAGAGGAGGGGAGGGAGGGAGAGAGAGAGAAAGAGAGAGAGAGAAAAAAAGAGAGACAGAGAGAGAGAGAGAGAGAGAGAGAGAGAGAGAGAGAGAAAGAGAGACAGAGAGTCATTGCAGCGGCCTGGCGTTCGAGGCTGCGTTCTTTCTCCGACACACCGTGCCCGCGAGGGTCAAACACACACTCATGCGGGTGGCTGGCATGAAGACGCCGTGGGTACTCTCTCTCTCTCTCTCTCTCTCTCTCTCTCTCTCTCTTTCTCTCTCTCTCTCTCTCTCTCTCTCTCTCTCACCCCCCCCCCCCATTCCAGCTCCGCCCGCTCGCGTGCCTACCTCTCCAAGATGGCGCAGACTGTTCGTGGAATGACCACGTGTGAGTGGCTGATCCGTGGAGACAACCTCGTGGAGATGTGGGAGGCGCTGGATGAGACGGACCAGAAGGTGAGTGAGGAGTGGGGAAGGGTTGCCTTTGTAATCATTACACAAGCACATGTGTTCTTTTTCGCCTACACACTAATACGTTGAATCTGATTATAGGTTAGAAATTGTTTGCAGATCTTCCCGTTCGACATTCGCACGCTTTCGTGGACAGACTATCTCGCGGACTATTGCATGGGTGAGCTTTCTCTTCCTTTCTTCCTCTCTTCTTCTCTCTTTTTTTCTCTCTCTTTCTCTCTCCCTCCTCCTCCTCCTTTTTTTCTACCACCTTCTTCTTTCCAGGCGCTCGCCAACTACTCATCGGCGATAGTCTGTCCGACAAAGATGTGAGCATCGCCAGAGGGAAGATGGAGAAGTGAGTGAAAGTATCCAATCAAATTTCACTTCACTCGGTTCTATTGTTGCAAATACGTGATTTGACGAGTCAGATTTGTTTCGACAGAACACAAGAGTCATACCGTTAGAGCATCGTATTCGAACAGCAATTGTGGCGCAGCGTTGGATTCGGACTCGGAATTCCATTGCTGTTGCAGGTTCCGTCTGCACTCGCTCTTCAAGCTCATCGCTCTTTTTGCAACGCCAGCGACGCTCTACGCGTTGCTAACGTGAGCATTGTGGAAGTCTAAAATACAAAAGGAAAGCTGATTTTTTTTCAGAAGGCACTCCCTCCGCCGTGCGCTCACTCTCAGTCTACTATCGGCACTTGTTGTCAAGGTATGTCTTACACTTACGTACATATGTGAACTAAATACTATTTATTGAACAAAAATACAGTAAAAATTGACAGAATTTTCTACTTTTCAGCTCTTCGGACGACCCACTCGCTCCTCCCACGTCGCCCTTCGATCACTCGAATACTACCAGAACATCTACCACCACTTCCAGGCCAAGGGGAGACTACTCGAGGACTGAGGAAACTTGTGTAACTCCTGATAATATTAGTAATAATAAGTGAATGTTATGTTTGTTTGCGGGGAAAGGCACTCGAAAACTGAGGAAACTTGTGTAACCCCTAATAATATTAATAATAATTAGTAAGTGCTATGTGTGTGACTCAATGTTGTTTGCAATAAAGTATATGTTTGTCTCGTCACATGATTATGATTTCGATGATAACGTAATCAGTAATTGGTTTGAAATGTCAGTCGTGATCCTTCAAAATGGTAGAAACGTTCTGCAGTGCTGGCAAAAACGCGATTCGCAGTGTTCTTGCTGTTTTGTATGCTGCTTGCAACTTGTGCGGTAAGCGTTTTTTTTGTAAAATGAATAAAATGTCAAAAACAGAGATTTCTGCTGCCGCCGCGCCCGAAAACCACAACGGACGCTACTGGGCAGGTATAATATAACGTTTTTGTACACACAATCAAAACGTTATTTTATTTATTTTTGTATTACAGACTGGTGAACCAGCGGAATACTGCTGCGGCTGTTGGGGCTTCCCCTCCCATCATCCATGCCAAGAATGCTGCAAAAACGTGACCGAATAAACTAGCTCTCCGATGCAAATAACTATAGGTGCATTTGCACTTGACAGTACTATATTCAAGATATTATATGTATAAACGTTTTACTCAAGTTCAAACAGTGAAAATGCACTTCGTAATGTGGACAGCAATAGAGATCAACAATGGGTAGTACGGGAGAATGGGGTTGGGGCAGACTCGTAGCAAACGGGAAACAGTTACATTTGGCTGTGCGGGGAAAGCACCCTGTGTGTGAGTGGCTAGGATATGGAAGAGAGTAGTCAGTGATTTGGCTGGAGAATTGGCTTCTCCGATTTTTGACACAGTTGGTGGGAAAACGTGGGAAACGTAGTGATAGTATGTCAGAGTCCCACGCCTGACTCTGATTGGAGGAAATGGGTGGGAAATGTAGTGATAGTATGTCAGCCACTCTGAAGCAACGGTCAGTTCTTTGAAGACGTTGAGAAGGGCTTGTGAGACTGGACGCGGCCTATATGAACATGTTGAGGGGCCAGCACAGGGGTGTCTTCCGAGGCTGTCCGCTCGCGCGCGCGATAGCTGTCACCGCGAGCAGCTTGAGTTGGAAGGAGAGCTCGCGAGAGAAGCTGAAAGAGGAAGTAGACGCTACACTCGGTATATTTGCATGCCACTTGAAACTTGATAGCAACGTTTTTTTTAAAGCATACCTCAATACTTCGTGTTCCAACCGCGCGATCTCGCGGTCGCTGCCCTCCAGCACACACTGCCACGAATCCCTGGAAAATGTTCGGTATATTTAATTTGTTAATTTTTTTTTACACACTCTCTCTCTCTCTCTCTCTTACACACACATTACACTTTTTTCAGGCATTTACATGTTCAGAATTTTAGAATATTCAAAGATGCTTCCCGATGAAGGAAAACGTGAGAAAATGGGATAGAATGTCAAAGAGAGAGGGAAGAGATAGCGAGGGGTGGTGTCATGTTTTCTTTACACAGTTGTGGACGTGGTCGGGCGAGTAGTCATGTTATGAGAGATGGCTGGCGAGGCCAATGGTCGGCCGACGGCCTCGGTCATTATTAGAGATGGCTGCCGGGGAATGAGGTAATCATTGTTTTGCTATGCGGCCGCATTGTGACAATCATCATTCCAACCGATGGTTACTTCCCGATAGGCTATTGCAAGGAATACTTTGTATTTTGTGCTTTGAGCTATGAGTTCGTGAACATTAACGTGATAATAATAAAGTATAAAACTTTTATTACATAAATTACATTGAATACTCACCTGTTTGGGTCCAAGGCGATACAGCGCGCGATCGTATTCCTCGTGTTGTTTTGAATGAGGAACGGGTCTCCTGGGAGAAAGGGATTAGAGAAACGAAGCTATTTGTGAGCGGGCGCAGAGACAGCAAATGGATTGTTTGTTTTTGTACTTGCGCGTCTTGGGAAAGGAATGGTCACTTTTTCTCACCTGGTATGAAGTAGCCCACTAGCTCGTCGTTCCAGTCGATAACCGATTGCAGGGGAGATGGTGGCTTCTGTAATGTTGTTGTTTATTGACTCGTGTTTTGTTTGTTTTTGTTCACCTTTCTGAGTGAGAATGGCGACCACGACATTCGCACGTCAGCTAACACAAGTATTCTGAAAATGTAGAATGTAATCGAACAATCGAATCATCATTTGGACCACCTAGTACAACATTACTTTCGTTTTTAATGACGTGAAACAGTATCACAGGTGAAGTTAATAAATTCATGACTGCTTCACAACTCCGACACCCTTTTGTAAATGAGATGTTCGAAAATTTGGCTTCTGGCATTCGGTGTTCTAAACCACTCGCTATACTCAAAACGATTTCAATTACTAAACAAAGTAGTAAAATATGATAAGATGAAGTGTTGGTAACGACTACAAACAACAAAACAAATATAGGTTTTTTTCAGGGAGATAGTTGGGGCCTCTGTGCATTTGACTGCAGAAATGAAGATACTCATTTTCCGCGCGGGACCACGCACCGGGCAGTCGGTGAAAATGATATCTTGCGTCGAGAAATGAGCATGCGCTTTCAAAATTGCAGCCTGCGAGATCATTTTCACCCACTGCCCGGTGTGTGGTCCCGCGCGGATAATGAGTATCTTCATTTCTGTAGTCAAATGCACAGAGGCCCCAACTATCTCCTTGAAGAAAACTATAAAAACACTCGCCTCCTTCCGTACGACTCCATGACCCAGACGGGGTTGCCGCAACACAGGTTTTCGCACCAGACATCGAACAGTGGGAAGTCACTCGAATCCGTCACCTGCAGGGGAAGATAGACCTAACCAGAGACATTGAGATGGTGGTGTTCAGCCGATGTACCGCAAAATAAACAGTTTTATTCCGACGTTTCGCCTTTATGGCATCATCAGGAAAAGCATTACCTACAAAAATACAATGTAACAATGTAATAAAATCTGACAACAATATAACCAGAGACATACCTAACCGGAAACGTACATAGCAAATCAGTGTGTATGTGGCTCGAAGTGATAGCATTTCACCTTTTTTGTTGACTACAAAACGTTTCAGTTTCTGATGAGATGTGGTGTTCAGCCGATGTACCGCGATAGAAACAGTTTTATTCCGACGTTTCGCCTTTATGGAATCATCAGGGAAAGCATTACCTCAAACTTGGGTAATTAAACCGTTTTAAAAAGTTTTAGTTTCTGTTTCGTCGACCCTATCGTGTTCGGTTGACTGTACGTGTTGCGTCTTTCTCTCTGAACAAGTGAGCTTTTCTGCTTGAATGCGGCCGAAAGGAGCCGTCTACAAGGCTATTTGTCGCATCTATTTTCATTCAACTGCCTCAATTTGCTTTTTCTCCGCTTCTCTCCCTCTCTTTTAACACCTCCGCACTCACTCTGAGTTCCCGCAGGCCATTTTAATTTCCTCCGTCAGAAAAATGTTCATCTCCTTCTTTGGGTGTGCATTGTGGGAAAGTGATGAGGGAGAGGGGTGAGAGAGAGGGAGAGAGAGAGAGAGGGGGGGGGAACAACTCTAGCTGTGAATGTGCTCCATGCATTTCTGAATGTATCCTGTCACGCAAGTTTTCTTGGGATAAACGTTTTTGTCATGTGCTTGTTTTTGTGTGTGTGACAACAATACGAAAACGAGCATTCAGCTCCTGAAAAGAGAACGGATGGTGGTATCATTACCATCAACGATATGAAGCGCCCTTTTTTCTAAAAACAGTTATAGTACGCAGTGTACGCACCCATTATGAAGGAGAAAGAGACTATAGGTTGGGGAAAGGAGAAGGAAAGGTCGAGGTTATGCCACTATTCTATATAATGTGTGTATGCGGGAAAGAAGGAGAGAGGGGAGAGAGAGAGAGAGAGAGAGAGAGAGAGAGAGAGAGAGAGAGCCACGCTCGAGTGATCGGCATATTGGACGTACGTCTGTGTGGGTTTCCTGGGTAAAGCACATGAGTGAGTATATGAGCCCCTGGTCTCTGGCCCTCCTTCTCCCTTCCTTCCTTCTATAGGAATCGGACCCCCGCTGGCCGCGCACCAAATAACATTATGGAATTGAAAGACAAACACACTCCCCCATCGATTCTGGCCAGCCCTCAGGGCAAATGATTGTGTGTATATGGAGTATGCAAATGCCCAGCGCGCGCGAAGAACGAAGAGGGGACGCGTGTTAGAGAGAGAGAGAGAGAGAGAGAGAGAGAGAGAGAGAGGGAGAGTGGAGAGGGCACAGAGAGGCAGACGAGTCCATTACGCGGGTCCCCTCGACAAGTGGCTTGGCAGCGAGAAGAAGAAATTGAGAGCGGCGGATCGCACTCACCCCGCAAAACATACTAACGAGAGAGAAAGAGAGAGAGAGAGAGAGAGAGAGAAGAGAGAGAGAGAGAGAGAGAGAAGAGAGAGAGAGAGAGAAGAGAGAGAGAGAGAGAGAGAGAGAGAGAGAGAGAAGAGAGAGAGAGAGAGAAGAGAGAGAGAGAGAGAGAGAGAGAGAGAGAGAGAGTTTGCTGAATTCGTCTTGCATCATTGCGCAGCGCATTTTCCTCGTCTCGGGACTCGGGTCAATTTCCATTTCGACATTGCCCAGCCCACCGCTCGCGTAATTCCATTGTACTAGTATCGCATTACTATTCTCCTCTATCCCTCTCTCTCTCTCTCTCTTTCTCTATCCCCCTCCCTCCCTACTCTCTTTATCTATTCCCTCCCCTCTCTCCCCTCTCTTCACGGGAAAGAGCTGCACTTGTGTGTCACATATGAAATGTTCGGATATTTGAGGGGAAAGAGAAAGAGATTGGAAAGCTTCTCTCTCAAGATTGGAATGAAACGCGACATGGAATGAATGATAAAAATGTAGCAAGCATGAGAATTTTGAGGAGCTTGAAGGACAAGGCAAGAGAGAGAGAGAGAGAGAGAGAGAGAGAGAGAGAGAGACTCCCTCGGGGCAAATTACACCTGTCCATCGCGGCTCGTCGCTGACAAATGGCGGGTCTCCCGGCGGCTCAAAGAAACTAGCCGCGCCATTCACGCATGTTACAGCAGGGGAACAGGTAGATCAAGCAGGTAATCAGGTAAACAAGTTAACAAGTCAACACACCTGCATGTCGGTGCCTGTCCGAATCAATTTTAGGTTGCCGCTGGCGGAAAAGTAGAATAGAACTTGTGACTTGGACGGAACGAGGAACGACGTTTTGTCAAACATCTGTAAAAAAAACGTTGCACTTTATGAACGCGAAGCGATTAAATGAACAATGGACAATGGAGACAGGAAAAGGCAGACAGAAAGAAAATAGTGAGATACATGGAGAGAGGAGAGGAGAGGAGAGGAGAGGAAGACGCACCCTCGCCATTTCCTCCTCTTCCTCGTGCTCGCTGTGCTCGTCTACATCTCTGGAAGTGGACGGTCGCATCACGACGTTTGTCTCCTCGTTCACAAGCATCTGAAGAATTCTGGTTTAGGTACAGGTCTCTAAAAAGTAAAAACGTCGGGAAGTGATATTACGTTTCAAAGTTTTGAAATAGTGAAAACACTCGTAAAATTGATAATAATCATACGATAGCTGATCATAGCGAAAGTTCTTTTGTTTACTCGCTTGATGTGTGATTACACTGATCGAGACCCGCGCGAGCTGTCACCCATCAATCAGTGGGGGTGAGATGAGAGAGTGCGGGGTGGTAATGGAGAGAGTACGCAAAAAGACGACGACGACAGAAAGTAATTGGCAGGGAGGTGTTTCGGCTGAGGTGGGGCAGTAATGCGCCCATGGGGAATCGGCGGCACCGCCGCTGAATTTCGGATTCAGATGAGGGGAGAAAAAATATCGCCATACCAACCGCCTTTCTCGCGCGAGCGTGGGAGAGCGTGGGAGAGCCGCGTGTGAGATAGCGGGAAGGTTGAACGTATAGTTGGAGACTACAGATTGTAGTGCACCTTCAGTGAATGGTACTATACTACACGGATGCACAGCAAAGGACGGATAGAAAAGGTTCAGAAAGGCTACCTCTTTATAGTTCTCGGGAGGCGGAGGGAAACTGTCCGAAGGGGTATGGTCGAAGCGACTCACAGCCGATCCGTTCATCTACGACGATTCAAGTAAAGATCAATGAGTATCTTCTCCGATCAAGAATGCAATGGTACAGGATGTCCCCAACTTACCAGTAGTGTCTGTCCTGCTCTTTCCGAGTGACGCAGTCGATTGGCGGACGTGGTGGCTGTGTCGGAGGAGGGTTCGAAGGAGCGCAACGAAATGCGCTCGTGCTCGCACATGCACGCGGGGTTAGAATGAGAGAGGGCGGGGAGAAGCGGCCCTGGCCCCGCCCACACTGTGGTGGACATCGTTAGCGATGCGAGAGGAGGGAGGGGGGGGAGGGGGAGAGGGCAGAAGATGGAGCGGTCTGAATAACGAAGCGGCAGGATTGCGATACCACTGACTGAGCGGCATGAATGGACACATGATTTCTGAGAGAGAAACGTCAACCGCGAGATGAGTAAGCCCCGAGTTTTGAGTGTTTCTATAAACATCAGCCATAGAATTAATCATTGTAATATGATAAATATGACCATAGATCACACTGTTTTATTTCTTGTTACAAGATTTATATAATAAAATGAAGAAGAAAAAACATGGTAGTGTTTGGTGGTAGCACCATAGTGTTGGTAAGAAATATATTCATGCGCACAACGTGCGTCACTTTCCGATTTGCGAGCTGCCCTGAGGCGCGTTCTCCCGTTGTCAGCTGTCTTTTTCTTCATTTTTGATGTTCTCTCCGGAAGCCCTTGATTTCGCGGTCGTCTATTGATTGTTCATGACTCACCCCATTGTTTATGACGCAATATTTCTTGATTATCGATTTCTGATGTCACTCCGTGCGGTTTGTGCACTCCAACGTCATGTGTGCACTTGATCGACTCCTGATCTTGTTTCCACTCTTATGAAATACTAATTCATTCTGTTTCAGTGTGAATGTCGGTATGAGCGGCACGATGAGTTTTGCTTCACCCAACGGCGACCACGACCCACCGCGCTCCATGAACCTCAGCTGTGAGTTTTATTGTTTTGTATTTCTAATAGTTGTTACAAACAATACGTTTATTATGAAATTATGATATTTTCATCGACGTGTTTAGTTCGCCTTTGGACGCCTTTGGACAGAAGAGGTGGTATTCTGGCAATGCCAATGATGGTTGTTCCATGCTTCTTAATCACGTGGTTCTCTATGATATAGATTATTTTGTATACAATGTCTAATGTTTCAGTGAAGTCGGGGCGTCGCGCGAACGGCGCGGGCGACAACGAGCCTCTCGCCAGGTTCACTGAGGCAAAGAAGGTAGGAGGTGTAATCGATAGAGTTCGAGTATTGTTATTGCATCAATCGAGTATTACTATCGTAAGCAACAATTTGACAGAAAATGGACAGCTCAACATAATTCTACAATGATACAGAGAGCTAGTCCGTTTTCATGTTCTTACAGTTACAGAGCATGATCTAAAGTACATGTACATGTTCTGCTTTTGCAGGTTCTGGGTGAGATCTTCACCGAACTGGGCGGCTATGTGGACGAGCTGGAGACAATGTACAAGGGTGGGTGGCACTCTTATATTTTTGTTACCACTCGGAATTCGGAATGGCAAACATACTTACTTGAATACTTGAATGCTCCTTCAGCTTGCAACCGCGGAGCCCATCTTTCGCCAACGTTTGCGAAACGAAATAGCTCATAACATTCTCGTAGGTTTTTGCTGCGCCGAATAGAAGTTACAGGTGCATCGTTCACTAATCGGGCGTTTGCATAGGTGTACATTTGTGGAAGTGGATGTGTTCTTTAGAACCAATATTGGAAGTTCGGCTTCATGATTATGATTACACACAACCCGGAGGGATGACGCCTATGCCGATACGCGGGGATTAACTAATATGTCTGCTCTATGTTTTCTATGGTCTATCGTTATTAATTTCTCATGATTAGACTTACTTTATGATTTCAGTCATGGTTCTAAGCTATAACAAATACAAATGCCATATTGCCAGCGATTTTGAGACGATTTGATTGATTTC
Organism: Rhabditoides inermis; assembly: GCA_963966185.1. Taxonomy (NCBI): domain Eukaryota; kingdom Metazoa; phylum Nematoda; class Chromadorea; order Rhabditida; family Rhabditidae; genus Rhabditoides; species Rhabditoides inermis. Next base: position 1,264,934 of record CAWZYM010000283.1, read on the forward strand.
GGATTGATTGCAGAGATTCGCGAGAACAAGCCGGCGCTGCTCGGCGAGGAGAAGTTCGAGGAGGTGAGTGACTTATTTCTTTTTCGTTTTTTTTATTGTTTTGTTCCTTCAGTATTGTGCTTGTCTCTTGTTCTTGCACTTCTCTTTTGCTTGTTCACTTTGTCTTGTTGCCTTGTTCATAAAGTGTCGTCTATCCATCTCCCGTGTGTTGTAGGTGAACCGTCTGCGCGACTCGATCCAGACCATCATGGACACGTTCCGCCGCGACAACATGAAGGTCGTCTTCTTCGGACGGTCAGTTCTCTCTCTCTCTTTCTCTCTCCCTATCTCTTTGTTTCCTCGATGTTATCTTCCTGAATTTTCTAGTAAATTGTTGCAACGAAAAACCGATCCATAAATGTGGTCCTTTGTTAGTGACGAAAAAGTTCACATTATTGGTAACGCCAATAATTCACTGCTAACTATGACCTGCAACGTAATGTTTCCGTTTTTTGAATGTGAGATGTGTACGGTATGCGTATGTGTGACTGAGATTGTATAATAAACATATCACAAATACTTCAGTGCGAACTATCACGTGGAGCGGTCTGATGTGTGTGGTTGTGAAGAAGTAGGAGAAGTGTACTGATGTAAATGTACTGTTTGCATGTTGCAGCACGTCAAACGGCAAGTCTACGACGATCAACGCGATGCTGCACGCCAAGGTGCTGCCGCAGGGCATGGGACACACCACCTGCTGCTTCCTCCAGGTACGCGCGGTGGATATTAATTGATTGTTCATCTACTTGTCTTATTTTGTTTAGTTAGTGATGAGGCCTGATGAGTGATGTGCCATCCATTGAATAGCTCTGTTTCTGCACGACGTATGAATCTGTTGAAACGTACAAGAGATTTGTTTCTTCATTCGTGCATTACTCATTTCTCTTGTTGACGTTCTCAACTTCCTTGATTTCAAAGTTTCTGACGATGTATTCAACGTTAAGTAAACTATATTGAATAATTCTGTTTTGCATGATGTAATGAATCTGTTGTAAATCATTTGTCTGAGAACAGGGTGTTATGTTGCTACTGTAAGATCGCGTGTGTGCAACTTTCTCCATTGCAGGTGGAGGGCACGTCAGAAGACAAGGGCTACCTCATGCTCGACGACAACAAGGACCAGCTCAACATGGAAAACGTGGGTGGTCCTTACCTGTTTGTTATTGACCATGTTAACGAAGCGTGAGGAGTCTGTTTCGTGATGGATGGTCTGGAATGGTATCAATGTAGTCTTATGTAATTCTTTCAGTTGAGCAAGCTGGCTCACGCCATGTCGACTGAGAACTCTGGTCTGCCGTCGATGGGACAGGACTCGCTGCTCAGGTATCGATTTATCGATTGATTCAGGATCTATGTATTAATTTCACAGACTCCTCTTGGCGAGAGTTAATACGTTCATCTATTGATGTATTTATTGACTCAGGGTGTTCCATCCGAAGGGCAGTGGCAAGGCGGAGAACCGACTGCTGCAGAACGATGTGGTCATATTGGACAGGTGCGCTTTTATCACATTTTATATCATCTCAACAAGAAAATAACAAGGGCAATGATGTGTGTAATGTGAAGGAATGCTTCGGCGTTCGTCGATGTGATTACTTATTTTCTCCATGGTGGTTGACGTCGTCGTTATCGCTGGTGTTGGTCTCTGCAGTCACCTTTTCTGAAGCAAGACTGTGTAATGATTTCTGTAAGGAATGCAACATCGCATACCTCCGCGCGAGTACGCAGAGTAGTCGTGGATCAGCTCGTTGAACGTGAACTCGAGACACTTGAAGCACTCCTGCAATGTCTCCTTTCAAAACACTACGTAAATTACTACGTACACTACTTAATTTATTAATTAATTAATTTTAATTAATTTAATTAATTATTACTTTAATTATGTACATTAAAACACTACGTACTATGTAAATTAGGAGTGGTGTGTATCCGTAATCCGTATCTGTCCACTCCAAAAATGTAACTATGACAACAATATTCTTTCTTTTCCTGCACTTAAAATAGGGCTATCAAACAATTACACATGCCTATCGACATCGGTTACGGTACTCTCACCGAGATGTTGCACACGTCGCCTTCGGTGAGGTCGCCGAATGCCACGCTGTTCATGGCGTCACGAACGGCACTGCCCAGCTGCATGATCGAATTGTACAGGGCCAGGTCGGCGACGGTCAGCTCTAAAGTAGATGGCTGATTGGTTTCCGAGGAGCAGACTTGCGGAACGGGTCATAACAGCCCCAGAAAGGGGTGCGACAATTTGTCGAGCATTTCTCATCCCTTTTTCGGGACACAGAGAGAAGAGAGACAGAGAATAGAACGTACCGACGAGCTGCGCGTTCCCCTCCTTGTTCTTGAAGCAGATGATGTTGCCGTTGGACACGTGGCGCGACGCGATGCCATACGCCGCGTCCTCGCTGTTGCTGCTCTCTTCGTCACCCGACTCTCCCTCCCAACTCTGCTCCTCATCCAGTAGATTGAACACGTTAAACTGCAACTGCTTCCGCTCCTCTTCCTCCTCCTCCTCCTCCTTCTGCTTCTGCACCTCCTCCTCCGTCTTGGTATTGGTATCCGGTTGCGCAGCAGTAGCAGGCGCAGACTCCAGTTCAGGCGTCGGCGGAATGAAGGGCGAGTAGTGCCACTGCGCCGGAGTGGACGGGGTGTGTGCGGGGAGTGGGTTGAAGATGAGCGCCGGCGGCATCTCGCTGTAGGTGGAGACGAGCGCGCCGCGATCGTGAAGCAGCTAGAAATACTGTACACTACCGTACCCGGCCTATTGTGCGTCTACGTTGAGGAGGTCGATTCGCAGCGCGGTGTCGGCGCTGGAGAGATCGACGACGGCCACGTTGTAGGAGAGGGTCATTGGGATGGAGAGGGGAGGGGGGAAGACGACCGACTGACGCGGGGGGAGGTGGAGGGAATGATGTGGAGTGGAAAGAGGAGGGAAGTGAAATGATGGTATATTTAAATGAGTTCCTGATTGATGATTGATGACAATTTGACAATACACAAATTTGTTCATCTCTCCTTAATGTGTTGTGTGTTTTGCAGTCCGGGCGTGGATCTGTCGCCCGAGTTTGACAACTGGATCGACAAGCACTGTCTGGATGCGGACGTGTTCGTGCTGGTCAGCAACGCCGAGAGCACCCTCACACAGGCGGTATGGAGTCTCTCTCTCTCTCCCCCCTCTCCCCCTCCTCTCTCTCCCTCTCTTTATATTTCATTTCTTGTGTTAGTGTCAGTCTGAATGGACTTGTTTTTGATGTACTGAATGTCACTCCTCTCTTATTCTAGGAGAAGTCGTTCTTCCACCGCGTGGCCAAGAAGCTCTCCCGCCCCAACATCTTCATCCTCAACAACCGCTGGGACGCCAGTGCCAGTGAGATGGACGTGGAGCAGGTGGAGGGGGAGGGGATAGGAAGGGTATATGTTAGATTTGGAAGGAATCAGAATATTGGGATGATGCATGAAGGGTGGTATAATAGTCATATGTGAAACGTGTAATGAGCGGTTGTTTACATGAAAGAACATATCTATTTACATCTATCGGAGGTCAATATTCGAATTGGTCTTCGAATTATTATCGATTGTTTTTTTGTCTGGCAAGTGAAGTAGAGAATCTATTGGTGGTGTAGATAGATGTACGATATTATATTCCGAAATGAAACGTATATTCTTTGACATTGTTTTTTCAAGGTTCGCGCGCAGCACCTGACTCGCTTCAAGCAGTTTATGATCGACGAGCTGGAGGTGTGCACGCCGGCCGAGGTGAACGACCGCATCTTCTTCGTCAGCAGCAGGGAGGTGGGCGGGGGAAGAGAGTGGAGGAGGGGAAGAAGAAGAGCAGTGTGACTGTTTCTGTGACAGGAAGGAGGGTACCATGGAGGTGTGGAGGAGAAGGAGTTTGAGCAGTTTGATTATTCGTACATGGGTGGACGGAGGGTGATGTTGTTGCGCTATAGCATGTGTCAGTTATTCAATCAAACAACTGTTTTATATTAGTTGCGACATCATCACTGCATTGTATGTCATGTTTGATGGTTTACAGTATATTGATAGTGTAACGTATTCTTGTGTGTTTTGTTGGAGATGATGATGATAAGCATACCGATCAATCGGAGTGCTGCGATTAATTGATTATTAGGAATTGTTTGGTAATCATATTATGATCATATTTGTTGTAGATGCTGGAGTCGCGTCTGCGCGCGCGCGGTCTGCAGGAGAGGGCGTACCAGCAGGAGGGACACCAGAGGAGGACACTCGAGTTCGAGCAGTTCGAGAGACAGTTCGAACACTGCATCTCCAAGTGGGTGGGGGAAGAGGGTGGTAGAGAGAGAGAGAGAGAGAGAGAGAGAGAGAGAGAGAGAGAGAGAGAGAGAGAGAGAGGGGGGGAGAGGATGATAAGGATACTAAATAGAAAGCGGTGTGTGAGATAGAGGCTAAAGAAATACAAGAGTGCTTCTTCTCCACTCCAGGTCTGCTCTGCGCACCAAGTTCGAGGCGCACAACCGCCGCGCCAACGAGATCATCAACCGAATGCGCAAGAACGTCGACGGGGTGGGTACGCTTGGGGATCTTTACTAGTTGGACAAATAGATAGGCTGGCTTGATCTGAAAAGAGTCAAATCAAATAGAGGTAGGTATATTGATTCCGATTTATTGATTGCAGGTTCTGGTGTGCTCCGCGGACCACAGACAGGAGCTCGAGAAACAGCTGCAGGTCAGATTTTTTTTTTGAATTGAATTGTCCATTTTTCATGATGTTGCCTTCTGAGCTGACAGTTGACTTTGACAAAATTGAAGACCAATTTACGTGGGTCGTATGCATTGTTTGCGAAACATATCTGTCACTAGAAAATGTTTATTTTATGAGAATTGGATCAGTCCGTGGATTGTATTTATACGTTCTGGGCTGACTATAGATTGTCATGGTGAAACGTATTCGTAACTGGTACTCTTGTCGAATGCATCAAATTCGATTGAATTTCTGAAAACTATATGGAAATACCTGTAATACGTTCATTTGTTGTTCTTCAGGCGAACACGGTGCTGTTCAACGACTGCCGGCAGAACTTTGCCGTGTTCGAGAAGGCGTACCGGGAGCAGACGGAGCGGCTGCGGGCCGAGGTGCACCTGAAGGTGAGTGGTGAGGGGAGAGGAGAGAGAGAGAGAAAGAGAGAGAGAGAGAGAGAGAGAGAGAGAAAGAGAGAGAGAGGGATGTGGTATGGAAAGAAGAAGTGGTATATGGAATATGGACTAGACATGTGACATGCAGATCGTAGTATGTGAGAGTCTGAGACGAATGCCTATTAGTGATAGATAAACTGCACTGAGCACTGTATACGTCTATTTGTCATGTGTGATTGACAAAACATCAAGTCAAGTCAAGTCAAGTGTTTATCCGGAATCGTTATAGCTGAATATGACAATCACAATCACAATAATAGGATAGAAAGCATACAGTGGGCCAAGATCTTATGGGCTAACGCCGGGGAAAGACAGTTGGGCAGACGAGGTTAGTGGCGGAAGACGATTCTCGATCGATAGTTTTCCGATACTTGATCGATATTCTTTCCATAGACCATTAGAGTACCATTGTTGATGTGACAGCGCCGGAGACTCCTTCGCTTTGCACATAGTATCTCCTCGCGCCCGAACTGCTTCCGCATGAGCTACTTCCCGCCGGCTCAATGGATGTCTTGGGAAAGATTCTTGTCGATGCGCCCGATCATCCGGCAGCGGCGGGGCAAAATGAAGACCCGACCGCACGCCGCGGGAAAAAGAAGAAGAATACAAAACATATGATCATGAATCGCGATGCTGAATAAATTGTTGCATTGCTTTTGATTTGATTTATTTTTGATGGGAATCTCTTTTGAGGTGTCGGCCGACTTTGCCGAGGAGATCCAGCGACTCGAGGCAATCATCGACAAGTTCAACAGGCCATTCGTCGACTCGAAGGAGGCGATCATGGAGTACAAGAGGGTGGGTGGAGGGGGGAAGAGAGAGGGAGGGAGGGAGAGAGAGGGAGGGAGAGAGGGGGGAGAGGGAGAGAGAAAGAGGGCGAGAGAGAGAGAGGTATATCTCCCTCCAGGCCCTTGCCGAGTTCACCGACTCGGCCGTCTCGTCTGATCTGGAGGCCCGCTGCACCGGCGGACTGATGTCCAGGATCTGGAACCTCGAGAATGATATGTTCTGTGAGTGGGGGTAATTTTCGAGATTCGCGTTTTGTCTGTTCTGTTGTTCTGTTGTTCTCTTGTTTTTTTTTTCGAATCTGTAGTTAGCTGTATAGACGTTGCAAAAGTGTGAATTTCTTGATTGTTTGCTTTTAGTGTACGTGAAGAAGATCCTGGCCGAGCCCTACCAGAACAAGCTGGAGGAGGTGGGTGGTGTTGTCTTTGTCAATAAATTATCATTATTATCAATCGAATGACAAATTCGTGGGATTAGTGGTCCAGACTGAGTGAATACATTTGAATCTGAAGGGGTGAGATTTGAATGGAATCAAATGTTCATACAGAATTGGGTCGCTCTCACTTCAAAGTTATGCATTTGAAAATGGATGTGAAACTTATTACGTATCATTGAAGGAACATGAAATTGTACAGTCTTCTCATATGTGCACATCTTGTGTCAATGTAACCTATTTTATGCAGCTGATGTAATACTTGATACTGTGATATTTGTCATACTCGTTGGTTCACGGACTAAGTCTCTTGAATCGAAGGCAACCTGTACCGTTTGTTGTTGTTGAGGTGTGGCGCTACCGCGCGCCGTTCAAGTTCAGCATCTGCGTGGATGCGCCCGCGCTGACGGCAGACTTCCACGAGGACTTGGAGTTCCGGTGGGTGGGGGAGGAGGAGAGAGTGGTGTTAAAGGCCGTGCGGAGTGATGATTGCTCACTCTGAATGTATGAAGGAAGAAATGAGATTGATAGAGAAAGAAGGAACGAAAACAGAGAGAGAGAGAGAGAGAGAGAGAGAGAGAGAGAGGGAGGGGAGAGAGAGAGAGAGAGAGAGAACTGTGTTGTTTCAGTTTCTCGTTCGGTCTCTCTGCCATCATCCGCCGCGTGATTGCCTACAGGAGCGGACAGCCGGTGACGGCCATAGAGAACAACCTACTCACTACGGCCCTGGTGGGTTCGGGTTGTTGTTGTTGTTGTTGTTGTTGTTGTTGTTGTTGTTGTTTGTGAGACTACATGTATTGACAGTGTTATTCTGTAGGGAGTATGTTGTTGGCGTGGGGCTGTTTCTCGTTGAAATTATGTTTCACTCTCGTTGAAATTATGTTCAATCTATTGAGTGAGCAAGTGCTATTCGGCCCCGTGTTTCATTATCTAGCGAAACTTATTATTACTGGCACACGCTTTGCAGTTACAATTCATACGGTTTTTCAACAACTCGTGCAGAAGAAAGAAAAAATGTACAAACATGACAAGATAGGAAAAATTACAACAAAACGAATTTTTCATACTTTTTGATGTGATATGGTGATGATGAATGGTGACTGGTGCTATGCTCTCCATGTGTATTCTCTCAGTCTCTTTGTGTGTTTGTGTTACCGACTCTCCCGTCTTCCAGAAGCACTCTGGCAAGTCGACCGCCGATCTGCAGGCCGAGGCGCAAGCGCAGGCCGTGAGTACACTTAGCCTTGTTTGATTAATCTTTATACGTTTCATGCTTTGTGTGTTGATTCAAAAAACATTTTCATGTTAATGGAATTCGCCACCTTATTGATTTATCGATTGGTGCAGGTGGAGGAGAATGCGGTGATGACGCAGATGATCCTCACGTCGGCGGCGTACGTGGCGAATGGAGGCATCGGACTGGTGGTGGTAGGAGGAGTACTGTACAGGGCGGTCGGGTGGAAGGTGGGTCAGGGAGAGGGAGGAGAGGAAAGGAGAGGGAGGGAGGGAGGAGAGAGAGAGATGGTGGGATATCATATGTGTATATGGATTTGTGGGAGATGTGGAAGAAAAGATGTTGGAGAGGAAAGAAGAGGAGGGGGAAGGGAGAGAGAGAGAGAGAGATGTCCTTCCCAGGCTATCGCGGCCGCCGGCGCGCTGTACGGCTCTCTGTACGTGTCGGAGCGCCTGCGCTGGAACTCGGGCGCCAAGGAGCAGCACCTCAAGGTCCGTTTTTATTTACATGGAGAATTTTTTCTCAGGAAACTAGTCAAGCAATTATTTATTTCGAAACACAACGAAAGTGCATTTGTGGTGATGGAATGGTTGATGTCGCCCCGGTTGGCGTGCGTGGCTCAGCGTTGCACGGTCTCGTACCACGGTGTGTCCTCCTCTGCCAGCTGTCCCCGTGTCTCGTCGATCAGGCGGGAGAAGAGCGCAGGCACACACGCGTCACTGGCAGCGTACACGAGCACCCGGCAGTTGACACCTGGACAAGCCGAAACATGAGAAAACATTGTGGAGGATGAATACTCGATACTCACGTGCCGCGATCGACTTGAACGCGTCGAGATCGCTGGTGGATAGCAGATGGACGTTGTGGAAAGCGAGCACTCCGAACGTGGCGTTCTCCCACGGATGCTGTGTCATCTGCTGCGCGGGGGTGCGCCCATCCGGCTTGACGGTTAGAGCACCTAGGCGCCGCACTCATTTGTCTCATCTTGTCTCATCTTACAATCGCGGACCATGAGATGCAGTGTGAAGGAGCGACTTGGTGGGTCGAGGAAGAACTGATCGAGATGCCTGAACTATAGTTATGGATTGGGTGATTGGGTTCCATTACTATTCTATTCAGTTACGTATCTAGCTATTATGTTCTACTTTCGTTCTCCTATCTACTTGGAAAAACCCTCATTGTCTGTGCTCACCATCTCGCCACTCGAATCGAAACTTGCCGCACGTGTTTCGGTAGACTCTCGACGGACGGTCGTAGCCAGTACTGAACACGGTCGAATTGCAATTTTGAGGTCGTGTTACCCAGCTGGTTGAATTGTGCATGACCACGTTCTCGAGGTTTGCGAAGAGCCTGACGAGTCCGCGAGGAATGCCGCCGAAGAAACTGGTCTCCACCTGTCATGTTACCACAATTAATATGGCGGTGTATCCAGAAACGATACATACCGCAAAGGTGACTGCGCGATGACACTGTCGCAGCCCGGTGATTTGCTCGCGCGGCGGAAGAATGAGAGAGACGGTGTGGAGATGCGGAAGCTGGAGCACACGCGCTACAAGACTGGTGGAGAGAGGCAGCAGGGGAACCACCTGACGACGACCTTCTAGTATAGTGCCCTGGAAGGATAGGGGAGCCTGAGTGTCCGAGTTAGGAGAACGTACTTCTCCAACGTATGCGAATGCGCAGATTCTCTCGGAGAAGTGTTGAAAGATGTGAGAGATCTCTTTCTCTGCGAGAGCGTTTTTGGAAGTTGATAGTTGATCACTCACCAATAGCGGGCGGGTATGTGCGTTTTCTTCTGGCGCTGGTTTTGACCATACTCTCGGTCACCTCGGTCTTTCTTGTCTCGTAGGAGACAGCGAATCGCGCGTACTTGGGCTTGACCGTGATCGGTGTTGTTTTCCAGGAGGGATGCTCCAAGGTGTTGGTCATTGAGGGATCGTTAGGGTCTACCTGCTTGTGTTTGTCCAAATACTGGCAGGTCATCCTGAGAGTGTAGTCCGTGCGCGGTTCGGGGCAGGTGTCGTTGCGCCGCACCATGCCGGCTGCGTCCCGGTTGACGAGCATCACGTTGGCCCGGTCCTGATAAGGTGGACGGTGAAACATACACTTGACTGTGTAAAAGTCGTAACAAGGTAGCGGAACCTGCCGATGGATCATCGTTGAGATTTCATTTCTTGCCTTAAGTACGCTCATAACGAAGTAGTCTTGGTGACTACTTGCTGGCCGGGTTTTTCGTTAGCCCCTGGCCGGCAAAGCAACTCTCGAAGTATACTGTTACCCAGTGATCAAGATGGCGGAGTAAGTGGAAATAGGCGGCAGTGTCTGGTATATTTCCGATAGGTAGCTCCGAGAGTCGAGCGTGCTTGACAACAGCAGGCTGATAAAACATTTAGAATAAGTGGCAAAAAATACAGAATTACCTCCAGTTTCGGTCTTCGTTTGCGGCTAGACATTTTCTGGGTAGAAATATACTAAGTTCTATCTACACCACAAAAAACTGAAATCAGCAAAACTGAAAAGTCAATAAGTGGTTGTCATGTGACATGTCCTTCCCACATTGGTAACAACCCCGTCAAGCCTTGGTAACAGAATTGGAAATTCACGCGAAATAATCTGTGCGTATGAATGACTGCCATTTCAAAGTCAGTAAATTGGGCGAATGAGTTGATGAGTTACTATATTGTTCCCTTCAGGATCAGTTCCGTGCTCATCTCGCCGCTCGAATGACGCAGGTCGCGGCGGCGCACACCACACACTGCGAGACGCAGGCCATGCGGTAAGAGGGGGGGGGGGGGGCAGAAAACCTAATCCACTCGAATAGCACTGTGTGGTGTTGTTGGCGACAGAATAGTGCATGTCGCAGAGGCTTGGTTCCATGACAGGAAAGGGAATCTCAATCGGATGTTTCAGCGAGATGGAGCAGGTGTTTGACGGGCTGCGCTCGACGGTCGGCGGCGTGCACAGGGAGATGAAGGTGGGCTGGTGGACAAGACTGCTATCACTCTCAACCTTTGAACATATTGTATTCTCTTCTCTCGAACACGTGGACCGCGGAGAATGGGCGGATTCGTTGTACAACATTTACTCTCTGACCCTGATTTACCGATTATCGTCTTAGAACGACCTCGACGCGGCTCGCAAGGAGATTGAGAAGGCGGACACGACACTGCGCGGACTGGCCACCATCAAGTGAGTTATCGATTTATCGATTGGCATTGATTCTCCCATTCCAGGGGCAAGACGGCGTTCCTGCTGCGCAGTCTGGAGACGTTTGCCGACATGTTCCTTCGTCTCGACTCGCCCGTCCTGTAGACTGCGTATCGCGCCCCTCCCTCCCACTGCGTATCGGCTCAACTGTACACTACTATTATACTCGCTCCTATCCAGCCACTGTAGACTTGATATCACTTGGAATCTGATAACCACAGCTCCCTAGTCCGCTTCTGCGTTGTCTTTACCGCGCTCCCCCCCCCCCCCCCATCCACTTGATAGTTATGACCAGGACAGTTATATGATCAAGTGTTGTTGTTTTACTCGAACTCTATCGAGAGAGAAAGAGATTTGTAATAATAGTGTTAGTGATAGGTATCGGCTTGCATCTATTTGCATTCACCGATAGTGTAGACAGATAGCGATATGGATTGTGAATGATGAAAAGGTTTTCGGATTGCTATGCGATACGTATGCGTGTTTATGAGAGATAAATGTTTATAATTGTAGTTGTTTATTGTTGGTGGTGAGGACATAGGAGTTTGGAGCTCTAGAAGAATATCTAACAACGAGCAATTATGTTTCAAATAACCACACGCTTTGAATCTCACTGTAAACTGGAATCAATAATCGATACCTTGTAGCTGGCGGGCTTTTCAAAATTTGGTTTTGTAGATGGCGGACTTGAAGGACCTGAAGTCCTTCCTGTACGCCTGGCTGGGGAAGAACAAGAAGGGCATACCGCACTATGACGTGTCCCCACAGCACAGGGGCAGTGTGCAGAGGTTCAAGTGAGTGGGGGATGGGGTTGAGAGAGAGGCATAGAAATAGGTGATAGGACGTGAGTTTGAGGGAGGAAGAGAGAGAAAGAAAGAGAAGGGGAGATTGAGAGAGAAAGAGGGGAGAGAGAGAGCCGAGTGTTGCAGGTGCGAGTTGCGCGTGCCCGACTTCCCCTACGTGGCTATCGGCAACTCGACGAATAAAAAAGTGTGTTTGCTATAACAATGCGGTGGTTGATCAACGAAGATTGTTGTGAAGATTGTAGTGAGGTAGTAATACGGCAAGCAAGGTCGTATGGTACGCAAAGTGATTTTGGTTAGTGCGGTAAGGGTAAGTCACTGTGAAGCAGGTAAAAAGAGTCAGGAAAGTTGAGTGTGAGGTAAGCAGGTAAGTGAGTGAGTTAAGTCAGGTGAGTCAAGGTAAGTGAAGGTATGGAAGTTCGAATGTGAGGCATGTAAGGTGAGTCAGAAATCAAGGTAAAGTGAGATGACTAAAGCAAACTGAGTGAGTTAGTAAGTTTCAAATCAAGTAAGGTTACCATGTTGAGGACGCGAGCACAAACGCGGCGGCCGACTTCTGCCAGTTCCTCGTGCGAGAGGGACACATGCCGGCCGGGGAGGTGCCATCGCTCACGGTGGGGGGAGGGGGAGAGAGAGGGGGGAGAGAGGGGGGAGGAGAGGGGGAGGGAGAGTGAGAGTGAGAGTGAGAGAGAGGGGGAGGGAGGGAGAGGGAATAGTGCACCCCCGTACGTGTGTGCTATGACGCGTTTGAGAGGAGGTACACCAGAATCGTGATGCCATTTGTGGTGGTAGAGAGGAGGCAGGAAGATGTCTAGTTGAGAAGGGTCTAACAGAAGGAATGTGGATGTGTGTCTGTGTCGTTGTTATAGAGGGGTTGAGTGCAAGTAACAAATTGAAAATGAAGTTTCTTTAGAGATGTATTAGAAAGCATGAAACTTATATTTGCGGTTTGTTCAGGCAGCGAGTCTCGAGGCGACTAGCGAACCGACCGGTTGGGGAGGAGGAGGTGGACAGGGAGCAGGAGGAGCAGGAGCGGGAGCAGGAGCAGCAGCGTCCATGTTCGCCGCAGGTGAGTTGTATTTGGGAATACAAACTACACCATCTAGATTATCTTTCATGTACAGTCGAGTCGAGTGAAGGAAGTGAAATTCAGGATTTTTTTACGAAATACAATTTATTGAACGGAATATAGCTTATGTACAGTGGAGTGAATAAAGTGGTGTTTAGTCAGCTTTCAGCAGTCGAATAGTATTCCGGACAGGTGCAGAAATACGACGGCAAAGATAAGGATTGTAAGTGGTAGAAGGAAGGGTAGCATGGTGATATAGAGTGGGTCAGTCAGTCAGCAGCTGCCACTGCGAATAGCAATAGAGTGATGATTGAGACACTGTGTCCACTTGCCCGGTCACAACAAGCAGCCGAATGCGCGTGTTATCAGTCAATCAGTGATACCGGTTATCTTGCCATCGCACACATCATGAAGAATCGTGGCTTTCAGGTGACAGTCACGATGTCAAGTCGATGGCGAGTGGATGGGGAGGAGGAGGGGGCGGAGCGTCGTGGGCGGGGCCTCAGCGGAGCAGCCACGAGAGCTACGTGCAGCAGCGGGCGGATGAGTTGTGCAAGTCGGAGTCGGTGGATCTGCGGTCGGAGATTCATGGAGGGTGGTCGATGGAGAATAGCAAGGTGTGGGGGGGAGGAGAGAGAGAGAGAGAGAGAGAGAGAGAGAGGGGGGGAGGGAGAGAGAGAGGGAGAGAGATGTGGTTGCAGGCTGCTCTGAACGAGGTGGCGCAGAAGCTGCGCCAGCAGATGCACTACAAGATGTCCTGCGAGAACGCGTGAGTCCGATGTAAAATTAGAGAGGGCGCGCAGCGCCCTCTCTTTTGGCTTAGGATAGGGCTCGCGCCAGAATTTTCAAGAAGCTATACCCAAAAATCATGTTAGCAGGAATGTGAACTCATCCAATTCATGTTAGTTAGATTCGCACGGTTCCGTAGGCCAGATCACTAATTGATGGCATCTTTGTATCTTTTCTTCGAAAGAAGTTATGAGCGATCTCGCGCACCCATGAGGTGAGAGGCCAGCATGTGGGTGGACGTCGTGCCCGGTAACTTTGACTCTCTGCCGAAAGCGTACTCTCTCGCGTTGTCTGCGCGTGTTCTCCAACTAGCACTTCGCGCCGGGTTTGCGTTGTTTTGGGTTTCCGTCACTGGCTAGCTCTCTCTCCCGGCAGGCGGGCAGGGCGCGCGGAGAAATCGCGAGAGAGCACGCTGTCGGGTGAGAGCGCAGACATGCACTTACACCACGGCGACCGAAATTCAGAGAAGTGTCGATTAGAATTGTTTCTATACAATACCAAGAAAAATATAGTTACATATACACGCAACATTGTGCGTCACATCATAAAATGTGTCACATAATAGTTCTATGCGTACTAATTAACGACAGAGCTTGGGAATCAGTAAGAGAAGAAATTTCTATGAAATTCAACAAAAGCACATGTATTATCTGTTAAAAAGTACTTGCGTAAAGATATTAAGTTTGTCTTGACCCAATTCAACAAAAGCGCATGCATAAAACGTTTACAAATACTAACACAAACCTGCGCATAACAAACAGTGGACACTAACAGATGAAATATAACAATACAAATGAATAACGTCATACGTCTAGAGAGAGAGAAGAGAGGAGAGATAGAGGGGGGAAGAGAGAGGCGCAGGTTTGTTTTAGTATTTGTAAACGTTTTATGCATGCGCTTTTGTTGAATTGGGTCAAGACAAACTTAATATCTTTACGCAAGTACTTTTTAACAGGTAATGATGTTTTTGTTTTGTTTTCTTTTCATTTTATTAATTCACTTTGTATTGTTGTTATTTCAACAACTGCACACTCGTCATTGCAGCAACTTCAACTGCGAGAGCTCCATCTTTGTGCCGAAACTTGGAAAAAGTGGGTTTGATTTCTCTTTTTTTCGGGTTTGCGAACTCTTTGTTTCAGCGCTGATCGGACGCGGCACGGGAAGCAGCAAGAAGGTGGCCGAGGCGTCGTGCGCAGTCAACATTGTGGGTCTCTCTCTCTCTCTCTCTCTCTCTCTCTCTCTCTCCTCTCTCTCTCTCTCTCTCTTCTATCTCCTCTCTCTCCTCTCTCTCTCTCTCTCTATTTCTCCTTATTCTCTTTTTCATAATTGGGTAATCACTAATCTCGAAGCGGTTTTATTTCAATCGAAACTGACGGGCAACCACTGAACACACACTACTTTAACTGGGGGCCTCTGTGGCTGAGGCGCTGCTCGTTAATGGATCTCTAGTAAGAAGTGGCTTAAATGAGTGCGCGAAGTGTGTTATGGTTCATTATAAGCTTGGTTTTAAATCTCGGGAAAAGTGTGAAGTCGTAAGCAGAAAGAAGTCGGCATTCGTAAGTGGAGTCGGTGTAGCGGGTGAGGCAGCTGCGGCTACGGGGGCGGTGCGCCTACATCTGAAACGAGATGATTGTAAAACGTTCAGCCTGAGTCTACCAAGACAGTCTACAGAAAGTAGGATCTTAACCCCAGTGACCTTGTCTACTAACTAGACAAAGAAAGTCTAAGAAAGTCTAAAATTGGCTCTAGAATGTACAAGTGTACTAAGAGAGAGAGAGAGAGAGAGAGAGAGAGGGAGAGAGAGAGAGAGAGAGTCTGAGAGTGTCAGTACTCGGGTTCGTGCCTCGCTTGCGCGGCATCATGGCGAACGAGGACTTCTTGGCGGGCGGCTTGCGGCGCTTGCCCTTCTTATCCGGCATCTTTGTCATGAGCACGCCCTCGTCCTCCTCCGCCGTGTGCAGCATGTTGGGACTCTACAAAGAACCAGTGTCAGTACGAACCACTTTATCAAATCAACAACATGCTACAACAGGGGGACAATGTCTTTATGCTTTAGCGTGTCGCTTGACTGCCACGGGTGGCTTCTTGTCCTTCTTGGCGTCCTTGATCTCCTTGGTGGCGCGCTTGTTGTTGCCCACCACGATGTTGCCCACCTTGATGCCCTTCTGCCGTGGCCGCTTGCTCTTGGCCTTTGGTGGCCGTGGCGCCTTGGCGTCCTTCTCCTCGTCGCCAGACTTGTTCTCGCCCTCCTCCACCGTCGCGTTCGTCTGCAAAGAAGTAGGTATACGGTGGGTTTACGATACGGTAGGTACTGACAATTTTGATTGCTTCGCCGTTCTCGCCGGGCACCATGTGGCAGTACTCCTCGAGGCTGCGCGCCACTTGCTCCATCGACTTGCGCACCTCCGGATTGCCCTCCCAGCACTCGCTCTGAGGTGCGCGCAGTCAGTCTATCAGTCTAGTACTATCGCTACGATCGCTCTGGAGCAGGTTATGTACTTCTTACTTCCGATTGCAACCACCTCTAACACAATGTGTGACAGTTGTCCGCTATACCTTGATGATTGTGACGAGCTTCTTGTTCATGTCGGCTGGCAGTTCGAGCCTCTGTCCAGCGAGCACATTGGTCTTGACCTGCTGGTTGCTGATGCCCTTCCACGGCTCGAGTCCGTTGGTGAATATCTCCCACACCAGCACCCCGAAGCTGAACACGTCCGACTTGCTGGTCCACGCGAACGTGTTCATCGCTTCCGGCGCGCACCACCGCATCGGAATCATCTTGCGCGCCTGCAAGTTAGGTTTTTGCAAATTCGAAGTCGTGTCTTCTGCGCCCGCGTCCATACCTGCAGCTTATACACGGCGCATTCGCGAGACAGACCAAAGTCGGAGATCTTGCACTGGAAA
The DNA here is from genome assembly GCA_963966185.1 of Rhabditoides inermis. Lineage (NCBI taxonomy): Eukaryota > Metazoa > Nematoda > Chromadorea > Rhabditida > Rhabditidae > Rhabditoides > Rhabditoides inermis. Next base: position 1,281,382 of record CAWZYM010000283.1, read on the forward strand.
TGGAGTTGTGAGTCGAGGTAGAGTAGTGCATACGCACCACTCCCTGATTGACGAGGCAGTTTCTTGCGGCGAGATCTCTGTGGATGCACCCCTTTGTGTGCAGGTACTCGATGCCCCACGCCGCGCCCAGCATCATGTTGTACTTGTCCGTCAGCGACGTGGGCTCCTTTTTGAGGTGCTCGTCGAGCGCGCCTCCGGTGAGGAACTCCATCACGATCATGAGCGGCTCCAGCTTGACGGCCACCCCGTATAGTCTCACAACGTTGGGGTGGTCGTAGTAGCGCATGAGACGCGCCTCCGCCATCACCTCCTTGATCTGAAAGGGGAGAGGATTGTGGAAGAACGGTAGACGAACGCGCCTTCTCCTTGTTCATGTCGGTCGCCTTGGCGATCTTGATGGCCACGTCGACTGGCGTGCCCTTCTTCACCTGTAGACACGTCAACTTGCCCTTCCACACCTCGCCGAACTGTCCTGCAAAACAGAGGGTCACATGTTATCTCAAGTCGTCCGAACCTTCGCCGAGCTTCTTGGACTTGGTTATACTGTCGTGCTCCAGCTCCCACGGCTGCTGCATTATGCCCGTGCCCATCACCGATTCCAACATCTAGATGGAGAGTACGGTAGGGTTACGGTAGAGTACAGTATGCCGTGCACGCACCGACTTGTTGAGTGGATCTTTTGTCTGCGCGTGGTGTTCGATAAGCTCCATCACACTGTCGTAGAATCGCTTTCCGTCGATCGAGAAGCCGGGCTTGGGCTTGGTGACGGGCTGGATCACGAAGTGCTTGATCTGCAACACAACCATCATCCAAACACATTTCAATTGATGCATCGATCGATTATCGATCGACATCGATCATTTGGCCGCCCGCTCACCCATAGCCCGGTGTTGTCGGGGTTCTTGGGGTCCTGTCCGGGCAGGCCGAGCGAGATGATGTACTTGCGAGTGTGGTCCAGTCCGTGCTGCGTCGGCTCCGATTTGCGCAAGATGTATTCGCCCGGGTGCTTGAGCAAGCACTGAATGTCCTCTCTGCAACCAGCCCCGTTGTTTGTGAAGCAGATGACAGACTTGTTTCCGAGCATCGGAAAGGGGACTGTTTCTGACCCTGCTGGACCCTCGTACACGAGTCTGGTATTGGCAGAGTGCGGTGCGCACAAGTTAATGTGGTGAATACGAGAAAAAATGGAAGTGTCGAGACCTGGGCAGGAGTCCGTGGTAGAATGCCTGCTTCTCGAGCTCGGCCATGTCGCGCGCGCTCGGCTGCGGCCCGCCCATCACGGACTGCATCGTCGACGCCCCTGCGGACAAGGAGATGGGGAGGGAAGAGGAGGGAAGGAAGATGACAAGGGGGTCAGAGTATGGGGGACACGCACATCAGAGAGAGAATGGGTGTCCTGCGAACATGGGAGACGGAAAGGGGAGGAGTGGGAAGCTAGCATAACAGAGCTGGGTGTTAAATACGGTGTGGCAGTGCTAGGGAGGGTGGCAGAGGTGTTGGGAGGGCAGCCAGGCAAGGGTTGCGGTTGCATGGTTGAACTTACCGACGGCGCCGCCGGGGTCACCGACCGCTGACCGGGTAGACACTTTGGCGTGGGTGGGTGGGCAAAGGAATGGCGGCCTCGCGTGTGCCGGCAGAGGGTCGGAATGAGTGGCGAGACGGGGAAGGACATGCAGATGAGAAAGATGCAGATCGAGTCGAATGAGCTGGGTCATTGTCACGTCGGGTGCCACAGATACTCGCGACAGACTACACTTCTGTGTTTTATTTTCGTGGTTTGATATCATCAGATTTAATTGTCAGGTGCGCCAGCTGTACCATCTGGGCATTATGGCTGAATACAAGGGAGAGCGGAAGAAGAAGGCGGGGGCGGAGAAGGTAAGTGAGGGGAGAGAGAGAGAGAAGGGGAAGGAGAGAAATACGGAGAGAGAAGAGGAAGGAGAGAAATAGGGGAGAGAAGGAGGAGAGAGATAGAGAGGGAGGAGGGAGAGAGAGAGGGAGAAGGAGAGGGAGTGAGAAAGGAGGAGAGAGAGAGAATAGAAGGAGCAAGGGGAAGAGAGAGTGAGAGAGATAGAGAGGCTTTGCAGCTGCCCGATCTGCCGGTCTCCCTCCCACCCGCGCTGCTGGATCGGGTGGAGCAGCTGGTGCGCGCGGCCGGTGTCGAGCCGGTACGAGGAGAGGGTTCCCTGCTGGTCGATGCCAAGTGAGTTGATGTCTCTCTCTCTCTCTCTCTCTCTCTCTCTCTCTCTCTCGATATCTTGTGTATCTGCCCGACTTCCCATGGTTGACTAGCCAGAGACATGTTATCCATCTGCCACTGACTCTGCTGGTGTATGCCAAGTTTGTTGAATGCTTGTAGACAGCGGTTCGTCGATACAGGGAGAACACTATAGTGTCTGTTCAGACTGGCGTCGTTCCCGTGCGCGCCCGCGGCCTTCCCCGGCGGCAGCGTGAGCTGGACGCCGGCCATCCAGAACTGGAACCCCTGGAGGGGCAGCAACATTGACGAGCCGCCCCTCGCTTTCGTGAGTCAGACGTAGCTGCGAATGAGATGAGCTTGTCGAAGTTTTACAATTCATTGTCGTGGCACCGACTGGAAGTGTTGCACCGACTGGAAGGTGGGATAGAGTTTCAGATGTCTCTGCCGGATATCAGCGCCGAGCTGACGAGGAGGGACTCGATGAGGCACGTCAACGCGGCGATGGAGGAGAAGAGGAAGGAGCTGCCGGTGTGGGGGTGGGTGGGGAAGGGAGAAGGGAAGGGATATGGAGAAGTGAAATCATACTTTTTATCGACTTTCACTTTATTGCTGTCCGGTCGGATTGCAAGAAGAGTGTGGAGTGTGTGCTCCGAGTTGGATAGGATAGATGAACTGAATTTACAGATTCAAGCAGCACATCCTGGACACTATTCGCACGAACACGGTGACGCTGATCAAGGGAGAGACGGGATGTGGAAAGAGTACGCAGGTGAGGGGAGGAGGAGGTGAGAGACACTATGGAAAAGGCGATTTGATGTAAATAATGGAGACTATGAGGAAATTGGAGTACTGATATGATTGCAGGTGGCGCAGTACCTGCTGGAAGAGGCTCTCTCGTCCGGCCGGGGCGCCGAGTTCTCTGCCTTTGTCTCGCAGCCGCGCCGCATATCTGCCATCTCACTGGCCGAAAGAGTGGCTGCCGAGAGGGGCGAGCCGGTGGGGGAGAGTGTGGGATATGGAGTCAGGTGGGGTTTCAGTAATTTTCAATGTGAGTTATTATGGTTTATGGTATTTGAGAGGGTGGGATACTAGGATATGAAGGTGGATTATGAGGGGGGGAGTGAAACTATTTCTTTTGAGTGGATAGTTTCGGGCGGGTTCCCAGATCAGGACTATGGAGTGCACTGTTTTCAGTTTTTTGTGCACTGGTTATGGCGTGAGGTTGATGGATGTATCAACTATTAGGGGAGAGATCATTCTGTAAACTGTAATTCTGAATGGCGTGGTGTTCTAAATGTGAACAATGTCAGCGAGCTTGGTTGGTTTTTCCAGATTCGAGTCCGTCTCTCCGCGCCCCTACGGCTCGGTCATGTTCGTCACGGGTCGGTGGTTATTGTATTTTCGTATTTTCTTTATGGGTTTCATTGTGTCTGCATCATTGATTCGGTGGTTATAATGTAGTTGAAATGTGCCATCAAAACGCAACCCCTAGCAGATTGTGGTGCACGTGTTCATGTACAGTTTACAATCACCGTGAAACATGTAGTGCGCATGTTTCAAGATTGTTAATACTGATGTGAGAATACATAATTGAAACGCAAGATTCTGATACTAATTACTGATTACTATACAATTAACAGCGTTTTTTTCTGCGGAATATGATGTAAACGTTTTTGTAGTGTTTTAATAATTTAAAAGGTCAATATTTTCGGACGATTGTGACCGACTTGATGATTTTCTATTGGCACGCATCGTGAAACATACGCATTTGACGTTGTTATGCACTTATCTTTGAGGAAGCAGATTTATTTGCTTTGATTACTATTCATTACTAGTCCTATTCATTACATTATCCTTTACATTATATATTACGAATTCTTTGCAGTGGGTGTGCTGCTGCGCAAGATGGAGAGCGGGCTGCGCGGAGTGAGCCACGTCATCATCGACGAGATACACGAGAGGGACCTCAACGTGGGTCGTCCCTGTCTGTATTTCTGTCTGTCTCCCCCTCTCCCTCTCTCACTATACGTCTTTCAGACCGACTTTGTTTTGATTGTGCTGCGCGAGGTGGCGAGGAGCTTCCCGACTGTCAGGTGAGAGGAGGGAGAGAGAAGAGAAGAGAAGAGAGAGAGAGAGAGAGAGAGAGAGAGAGAGAGAGAGAGACCAGACACCCTCCAGGATCGTGTTGATGTCTGCCACCCTGTCGACTTCCATGTTCTCTGACTACTTTGGCGGCTGCCCCGTGATCGAGATGCACGGCAGGACGCATCCGGTGAAACGTGGGTTCGAGAGTTCATGCAGTGCATTCGTTTTGTAACGTACTGTCTGTTATTTTGACTCGAAGGATGAAATATGATGCACGCTGCACGCACCGGTGGGTTTGAGATAATCAAGCTCTGTTTAAGTTTTGGTTGCTGTTGTATTTTGAGTTCTGACTGGAAGAACTCATCCGGTGGATTGTTTTAGTTTTCGACGTGATTTGTTTTAGTTTTCGGACTTTTTGAGTTCTATTTTATATACTAAACTGCTTTCACAGAACGTTGATATCTCGTCTGGGAAGCTCACTGTGAAAACTCAAATGACAGTTTCAGATATATTTTCGAGCTAATAAGTAAAGTATTTTTAAAAAATGTATGGTCGTACTTTATCACACATGGTCGTACTTTATCACACTTTTTTTGCTCAGACTATCCGAAAATGCGATAAAATTGGAGGGTTAATTTTTGTCCGAATGGTACTGCAACATAAAGAAAATTACGGGTTTTTTCGGTGGTGCTTCATATGAATGATGTAAAACATATTTCGCTTGTCTACAGATAGAGATAGAAATAGAGATCGAGAAATGAGATGAATGAAATAATCTTTACAGAATAAGTGGCTTTCACCATAGCCAGGTTCACCTAGTACATGCGATGCCATCGACTTGGAGAAGCAGGATAAGTAGGGCGGTTTTTACACCACAGAGTTTCATTATAGTTTGGTTGATTTTAATTTTAATATAACGGTGACAAATCAGGAATTGATTTCAATTGAACTTGTATAATATACAATTCTTCTGAAACTCATATTTCTCGTATAGCAAAAACATGATGACATGAGCAAAAAAGTGTTATGACAATGAGGTATACCATTGTTCGTTCCAGAATTCTATCTGGAGGACATTGTGGGCATGCTGCAGTACACGGCGCCAGTAGATGAGAAAAAGAGGAAGAGGAGGGAGGAGGAGAGCGAGGCGGAGCAGGTGGGGAGCAAGGGAAAGAGGGGAAGAGGGAGGGGAGAGAGGGGGGAGGAAGAGAGAGAGACAAGAAGAGGGAGAGGGAGAGAGAGAGGGGGGGAGGTGTTTTTCAGGCTCAGCGCAACCTGAACCTCGACCTGCCGCCGGACACGCATCCCATGGTGAGGTGTCACCGCGGAATCTAAATGGATTTTGTCGCATTTCATACACCGTGTGAAAATCGTAAACCTGGCGGTTGAAAGTGACCGTGCCTCGTTCCAGGTGCGGCAGTCGATGTCCCGCATGAGCGAGGACGATATCCCATTCGGACTCATCGAGGTACGTAGGTGCACGTGTATTGGGGTGGAAAATACTTAAAGGGACTTTTGGAAATCGAGCGAACAGGAAGTCCCTTAAAGGAAGTCTCTTTAAGTATTTTCCACCCGTTTATTGTCATCTCAGACTCTTCGAAATGTCTGCAAGACAAGAGAAGAGATTGTTTCTTGACAATCTCAAACGGTGTCAAGACGCTATAGTCTTCACTTCGTTTACTTGATTGATATGATAGATGCATGGGAAATGCAACAGAGGCGTGTTGTCTTTGTGGTGTTTTGACGAATTTTGTTTTCTTAGTGAGCTCTGTGAAAAGTGTGAGTAAAAAAGTGGAAAGGACGAATATACTGTATATTCAGAAATCTACACAGTCCTATCCGCTTTTCTATTTCCACTTTTCACAGGTGCCACTGAAGCGAATTCGAGAGGGGTCAAAACTTGCGTGAGGTGATTTTTTTCAAGTTGCGGATTATTCAGTCTATCATCTTTGTATCGCCCATCTCCATGTTTTACTGTTAATTGTTGCGTAGAATTCATGACTTCTTTGCTAGTTTTCAAAACTTGTTTCTACTGCTGACTGGCATTTGATTTTAGTGACTCAAATACAGTTTCCCGGGAGCCAGTTCCTTTGTTTCCTTTTTCTGCAAGATGATTATCATGACTCTTGCATGTTAAGCGCTTCTTGACATTTCGAGGTCGCTTTTGCTATATTTTATGCTTACAGTAGTTCTCATGACTTTAGCCACCCGTTTCCAGGCCCTACTCCTCGACATTTCTCGGAAACGAAAAGACGTTTAAACAGTCATATATGAACACATGAATAAGCGATTATCCTTTGTAAGCAAGCATATAGTTTCTAACGCGTAAACTGCAACCGGAGTCACACATGCATTAGGTTTCCAGGTCCTGCTGCTCGACATTTCTCGGAAGGGCGATCCGGGCGCGGTGCTTGTGTTCCTTCCCGGATGGGCGGAGATCCACTCCCTACTCACACAGCTCATGGCCAATCCCGTGTTCGGTGGGTGAAGGATGGGGATGGAATGAGGAGGGGAGAGGTGAAGGGAAGCAGAACCATGCACTTCACAATTCCGCGAAGTTCAATGTTTAGTGAGTTTGAGATTTGTTTGTTGATGGAGGACGAACTCAAACTGAGATCTAATTAACGTTTTTAACTTGAATTGTTCTAACTTTGTGGAGGAAACGTATTTTTGTGGGGTGTAACTATCTTTAGCAATGGTGCTACCATTGTTTGAATTAAATATATTTGCGTGGATTTGTTTAGGCTGGTGTCTTTTGATAGTCATATATCATGCTCTTTAGTTTATCATATGCAAATGAAATTGATTTTTCTGTATCTCATTGTCACCCAATTACATTGCAGCGGATGCGTCCAAGCACGCTATCCTGCCCCTCCACTCGCAGCTGACTGGAGGGGAACAGCGCAGGGCGTTTGACCACTTCCCGGAGGGGGTCAGGAAGGTGAGGGGGAGGGAGAGAGAGAGAGAGAGAGAGGAAGGAAGAGAGGGAGGGAGGGAGGGAGAGAGAGATGTCTGTATCTCCAGATCATCCTCTCGACGAACATTGCCGAGACATCTGTCACTATTGACGACGTCGTGTTTGTCATCGACTCGTGCAAGTGGGTTTATTATTTGTGTCGAGTTATTATCTATTATCTAAGTGTTATTATCTAAGTCGAAACGAACATGTGCGAGAAGACTAGAACAAACAACGGTTTATTAGAGCATTTATGTAATACGCAGTGGTGACGCGTGTTCCATTGTCGTCATTCAGCTCTCACAAGTGTACATGAGTAGTTGAAACACATATTGTTGATAGTCAAGTGTTTGTCTTTTTTTCCAAAGCCGTATGCCCGTATGGAACAATTGTCGCCGCAAGTTGTTCACTAGTTTACTCGAGCAAGCGAAACATATTTCAAGCTTGATACTCTTTTTTTGTCACAGTCAAGAAATAATCCAGAATTTCGTTTCTTGATCATAAAGTACAACGTACACAGTACAAAGTGAATGTTTTTCATTTTGTGAGAAATACATAGTAAAAAAAGAGATTTTTTTCATTGTCGTGTCTTTCTTGCAGGGCGAAGGAGAAGCTGTACACTTCGCACAACAACATGCTCCATTTCGCCACAGTCTGGGCGGCGAGGTGAATCAGTTCAAGTTGTTTTAAGTAGTTGAATACGAAATCGTTCCAAGATTCTCTAGATGGACTTTCTGATAAGATGAGAGACATATTGGTGATTTGTCATCACCATGTGTTTCATGAACGTGTGAAACGTACTTGTAATGTGAATCCCACAAAAAATCCGGAAAAAAAACCCACTGACCTACACCCAGGTCGAACCTGGCGCAGCGTCGCGGCCGCGCGGGCCGGGTGCGCGAGGGAATCGCCTTCCATCTGTGCAGCAAGAGCAGGGAGAAGAGGTGGGAGGGGGGAGAAGTGCAAGTTGTGATTTTGTCCAAGAGATGTAAGTTGTGACCGGGAGAAGAGGAGTCAGAGGATAAGATGTCGATCGTAGTAGCTGATGGTCTACGGGATTGGTGAGTGATTGACGAAGAGAAAAGAAGAGGAGAGGGGGAAGGCGCAATGAGAATCGAAGGTCGTGTTTTCATGAGACGGGGAAAAGGGACGACTGAGAGAGAGAGAGAGAGAGAGAAAAGAGAGAGAGAGATAGAGAGAGAGTGGTGTTTTCAGTCTGGAAGAGCACCGTCTGGCCGAGATGCTGAGGACCCCGCTGCACGAGATCGCACTCACGATCAAGGTGGGTTCATATTCTCTTCCGAGGTGTCCTGGTTGTCAGTCGTCGTCAGATTCAGTTGTCTGGTTGTGAGTTCGAGTTGCCAGTGTTTATCCCGTGACTGTCATGTCTTTCCAGCTGCTCCGCCTGGGTTCGATCGGCGACTTTCTCGCCAAGGCGATCGAGCCGCCGCCGGTGGACGCGGTGATTGAAGCGGAGGTGCTGCTCAAGGGTGAGTGGGAGGGGGGGGAGCGAGGACTGAGCCTGGGCGTAATACTGATATATATACTAGTATCTGATATACTTCTCAAGAAGGTAGAGTCCTGGAGTAGTGCTGACCTAATACATCATAACCGTGTTGGTACATCCTTACTGTGTGTTTGAGATATTGAGATATCGGTGCTCTCTTGCGCCGCCTGAGGGTGTTTTCAGAAGTGGTGTGAAGTTTCAGACAACTTCGGGTAGGAAGAGAAATTCGATTTCACTTTCAGAGATGCAGGCTCTGGATGGGGTGAACGAGCTGACGTCGCTGGGGAAGATGCTGGCACGGCTGCCGATCGAACCGGGAATAGGAAGGACGATTGTGCTGGCGGCGGGGATGGGGTAGGGAGAGGGAGAGAGAGGGGGGAGGGAGGGAGGGAGGGAGGGAGGGAGGGAGAGAGAGAGAGAGAGAGTCTCCCTCCTTCCAGCCTCGGCTCCCTGATGTGCGAGGTGGCGGCGGCGTCGTCGTTCTCATCCCCATTTGTTCCCAGGGAGAGACACCACAAGGTGGGCTACGAACAAACAGTGTCTCACTTGTTTTCAATACGTTGTGAAAATTAGGTTCTTTGCAGTTATTAGTATGAGTTTTATTGTAGATTTGCGACTACTATTAGTGATCTCTCGTTTCGCATAGAATTTGTTGTTTGATGCTGCATATTTTGCGTGTGCACACACTTTTCACGCTTTTTCGCACACTTTTTTAACATTGTGAATGTTAGGTCTGTGAAGTTATTAGTGAACTAAGAATTTGTTCTGACTTTTATCGAACTGTTAGTGAACTATCGCCCTGCGTGGAATTTGTCCCGGCATGCTGCATATTTTGCATGTGCATGTATTATGGTGTATTTGTGCCTATTAGATGTCGCTTCTTGGTCTTTCTTCCGAGGTTCAAAGTGTTATTGAATACGAACCAGATTCTCATCGCACTCTCTCCCTATCTCTCTCCCCCCCCTCTCTCTCTCCATTTGTATGTATTCCAGACGCTGTCGGGCGCGCACCGCTCGTTCGCCGGCTCTCGTCTCTCCGACCACGTCGCCCTAGTGGCCGTCAACCAGGCGTTCCAGGTGGGTGGGAGGGGATACCACATATCCTAGGTGGCTGGGCTTATGGTATATTATCGTGGGACCATGCGGGAAAAGTGTTATGAATATTATTGAATTGATTGGCTGGATGAGACGGGGAGTTGTGGATTGCGGTTTGCTTTCAGGACGTAATCGAGTGTGGCGGTCCGGCGGCGGCGCGCGACTTCTGCGATCGCATGTCGCTCAGCCACCCCATTCTCAACATGACCGGGTGGGTGGAAATACACACACACACACACACACACACACACACACACACACACACACACACTCTCTCTCTCTCTCTCTCATCTCTCTCTCCCCCCTCTCTCTCTCTCTCTCTCTTCTCTCGCTCTCTCTCTCTCATCTCTCTCTCCTCTCTCTCTCTCTCTCTCTCTCTTCTCTCTCTCTCGCTCTTTCGCTCTTTCGCTCTCTCTCTCCCACCTCTCTCTCCCTCTCTCTTTCACACACACATTTCTCTTCCAGTGGCGCGATCCGTCAGATGATCGAGGTTCTCACAGGAGTGTGCGAGCTGAGTCAGGAGGCGGTGCGGTTCCGGAAGGTGAGCAGCATTATCACACATAAGCTTGTAACCACCAGAAAGTGTAGACCTCTTGTCCTGTCTTTTTCCACACCAGAGACGCGGAGAGAACATTAGAAAAGAAGACGTCGCGTATATCTCAACAGATTGTCACACGGGATCCGTTCAGAAACATTGTCCTCGTGTTGTATGAGTTTACTGGATCAATTTATATATAGTTTTATTTAACTCATCACCATGCTCTATGTATTGCAGATCGACCCGTCCGCCCCCTGCCCCGACCTGGACCTTCTCTCTTCTCTGCTCGTCGCCGCCTTCTACCCCAATGTGTGCTACGCGGAGGGCGGGAGTAGGAAGGTGGGATGGAGGGGTAGACAGTGTTGGTCCCTTATTCTGTTTCACTGTAAATCATGATTGAAGTGAATTCAAGTGTTCCTTCGTCTTTGGTGCGTGATGCATATTTTTTGTGAGATGGAATTGTGTGCGGTGGGGGAGTAGAGCTGTTACGAAACTTCGAACTCTCATAACTAACTTACATTTGGATTGTTCGAATCCTTGCAGTCAAAATCATTGTCGGCAACTGTTGTTCCGTCGTTGACATTGGTGCGCGAAGCATATATTGTGTGTGGAAGCTATTCGCCCGAGTAAAGAGTTAGTGTCTATAAACATATCTGTGTTTATAGACACGAACTTTTAAAAGTGTTAAATATATATAAAAAAGAGACTCTAAGAGAGATTACAGCTCGGGTGGAAGAAATATGAGATAGATGAAAAGTGTTTTGCAGGTCTACACACTGGAGCAGGCGTCTGCCCTCCTCAACAAGATGTCCGTCTGCCACCCGGCAGCAGGGGATGGAAAGGTGCACCTTCCCACGCCCCTGATGGTCTTCACCGAGAAGGTGGGCTCATTGATCTATTGTGTGTTGTCTCCGATTCGAACACTCTGTAAGGTGATTGGTGGCAATTGCGCCTTTGTTTGGTGTGTGATACATATTGCTAATGCTCACGCCACTCATCTTCACCGAGAAGGTCTGTATAGAATGTTTTCTTGAAAGTAATATTGCTAGTTTGGTTTTTGTCGCGCACGATTCGAAAACATATTACCGTCATTGGCGTTGTGTGCATGTGTGCGATGCATATTTTATGTGAGATTACCGTGCGTTTTTTCGAGTGAATGTATTTGTGAATCTTTTACGATCGGCTTGATATAGCAGAGCACTAGTCTAGTGTATTCGATTTGAAACGCATCCTGCTCGCTTCGTTCAATTTCAAATCTTCTTTTTCAAATCAATTCCAAAAATTCTTTTCCAATCAATTTCAAATCTTGTTTCTCAAATCAATTTCAAATCTTCTTTTTCAAATCAATTTCAAATCTTCTTTTTCAAATCAATTTCAAATTTTCTTTTTCAAATCAATTTCAAATATTCTTTTTCAAATCAATTTCAAATATTCTTTTTCCAATCAATTTCAAATCTTCAAATCTTCAAATCTCTGTGTGAACGACTTTCTCCGTCCAGATCCGGCGTGATCAGATAGGATAGGAAGCTTGACATGTGCACTGTCTTCTTCTTTGAGATCCGCACCCGTGTGATCGCGTGCAAGTCGCTGTCGTGTGTGTCTGCCGTGCAGCTGTTGTTGTTCGGGGCGAGGCGGGTGGAGGCGGTCGGGCAGGACACGGTCAGGATGGACGATATGTGGGTGGGGGAGAGGATGAAGGGGGGGGGGATGATGAAAGAAAAAGGAAAATGAGAAGTGTTGAAATGAAAGGGAAGGGAAGGGAAATGAGAAGTGGGGATGTTTGGAAAAAGATGGAATGTGTGAGAATGAGGAAGGGAGGGGTGGGAGTTGAGAGGAGAGGGGAAGGTATCGATGGAGTATGGATAGTGTGAGTGAGTGGCGGTAGTGATGTATAGGTTTCGATATGTAATCCCGAACGAGTCCGTTCCAGGATCACTCTTCGCATGCCGATCCGCGAGGCGGCTGCCGTGGTGGCCCTCCGTCCCCTCGTCGATGCCCTCCTCGTGAGGACATGCGAACAGCCGGAGAGTGCTGCCATGGCGGAAGGAGATAGGGAGCTGGTGGAGGTGCTCAGGTGAGAGCTCCTCTCCCCTCTCGAACAAGTAAATGTTGTGTTCAGGGAGCTCTCCTCTCCCGAGTTCTTCTCGGCTCCGAAGAAGAGCGACAATCTGCTGACCGAATCGGCGATCGCCCCGCCTCCGCAGGCCCCGCCCAGCTGGGGAGGACGGGGAGGAGGATTCGGGGGATTCAGGGGAGGAGGAGGAGGATATGGCAGGGGCGGCTTCGGAGGCGGAGGAGGATTTGGAGGTGGAGGGGGATATGGAGGTGGTCCGATGAGAGGCGGTGGATTCCGCGGAGGCAACAGAGGTGGAGGAGGAGGAGGGTTCCGACCGTATGGCCGCGGCGGCGGCAGGGGATGGGGAGGAGGAGGAAGGGGAGGATGGTAGATTAGTTTGAGATTTGTTGTTCTGATCGTGTTTTCGTATGTATTGTGAATTGATTGTTGTTCGTTGTGTGGTAATAAAAAAGATTTTTTAGAATAAATAATTTGATTGATCAAAATATGATTTTTAAGTTTTCATTATTTCGCGCCAATTCACTTTTTGGATCAATAGGAGCATCGTAGCGGAGAAACAGCTGTTTCCCTTCCGGGCGCGATTTTGACCTATTTGCTGACTATTTGTTGTTGTATTTCATATAATCAATCAATTGTCTCCGTTTCGCTATCACAATGGAGTTCTTCTACAGACGGCGCGACATCGAATAGTGAGTCTAAACTTTTGTGAATCCTGCACACTGTTTCCGGTCAGGATTCCACTACTATTCTTGACCGGAAACGTATGTTTTTTTTAAATTGTAATCAATTTCTATGTTCTCGTCTCAGTGGTCCGTTCTCGGAGGAGTGCATGCTGTCGTGGTACCGCGTTTCCTTCCTGCCCTCCTCTCTCTCCATCCGCGCGCACCGCAACGGCCTCCGGGTCTTCGAGCTCACTCTCGGTCTGTTGTTTTATTCAATGTTTTATTATTAGTATGACAGCATTTTCTTGTACACTTCGGTAACTGAAACGTAGATCGAGGGCCAGGGGTAAGTATACCTGGAATGCTGTCTGCCGGTGCTTTTCACTGAACCTCGCGGAATGTTTGAGGTGATCTGGTGAAGCGTAACGGGCCGGCCAATCCGTTCATCCACGTGGATAAGGAGGAGGAGGACTGGCTGCGGCGCGAGGCGCAGATCACACGGCTGCAGCAGGTACGAATGCACTCAGCCAGTCTATCAGCAACCATCAAAGTAGTTTGGCGATTGGGTATGAAGTTGGTCTTCAGTAATCCATAGTATTGGGTATGAAGCAACCACTTTGCGAGTTGTTTTCTTTTCTGTTAAGATTGTGTACTCGTTGTATGTAACGTTCGACGCTGTTGATGAACACTTTCAGCAATACCAGGCTTGCAGCGACGAGTTGGCGGCGCTCAAGAAGGTATTTTGTTTGTGAGATGTGAGATTGTGATAAGTTCGTATAAATAGTTGCTATTGCGTATTGTGCAGAGTGCTGTCGATTCGGAGAAGGCGCAACAGCAGCAGCAGCAGCAGCCGAGCACATCCGCGGCGAGTGCGGAGGAGGAGGAGGAGAACGGGAGGAACGAGAAGAGCGAGCAGGTCGACGAGGTGAGGAACATTACTGCACGGTTCATTGTTGGTATCGTTTGAATGTTTCAGCTGCGGCGCGAGTTGGGCGAGCTACGCGCTGAGGTGGAGTCGCTCCGGCAGCCGCAGCAAAGCACCAAGGGCGAGGAGGTCGAGACGGTGAGTCGGCACGGCCCATCTTGTAGTGCTCAAGTACTTGTCGCATTTCGCTCACGTTTTATCGCAGTTAGCCCTGTTAGAAACATTCGGAATCAAATCAATCATTACACTCACTGGAATCATAGTGGGGGATTATATTAGTTGCTCACCTAGCGTTTGGAGTCGTAGAGGTGGTGTGAGTTGGCCTTGTTTCAGCTGCGACACGAGCTGAGCGAGCTACGCGGGGAGGTCGCGGCTCTCCGCCAACCGCAGCAGCAGAACACCAGCAGTAGCAGCAAGGCGGGCGAGGAGGTCGACGCGGTGAGTCGGTTACTAGTAGTATGCTCACTTTTTTGCTCATGTACGTATTGCTTTTTCCCTTCCAGCTGTGTCTCGCGCTGGCCGCAGTGCGCGACGAGGTGGATGCGCTGCGACAGCAACAGCAAGCGAACAGCAGCGAGGTGAGCACTGTGTTCCATTCCATTCGACAGAATAGGAGTCGAAACTGGTTTCGTTCAACTTGTTACTTCAAACTTATCCACACTTTGTTGTTGTCTCATCTTCATGGATACCACGCGCTCTAGTCTTTTAAAGCGAATAGACTGTGCCCCAACGGTCACTTTATTATACAAAAACAACACTTTCTGATCATCGTTGACGATGATTGTGCTTATATTTAGTGCGCATGTTTTTGCCGGCAACAATTGCATATGGCGTGATTGTTGTTGCAGGATATGGAGGGTGTACTGTCGGCCCTGTCCTCGCAGGCGGCCGAGAGCGCCGGCTCGGTGCGACACGCGCACGCCAGGATCGATCGGGTGCGGGAGCAAAGTGTGCTTGTGCACTCTGATCATTACCAAACACCCGATTGTTGTGACTACAATCGTCATCAGAGTGTGATCAGAGATCAGCAAGCCTGATAGAGTTGGTTTGCCATGTGCTCTCTATTTCGAGTAGGGTGGTTCGAGACGTATCGGATCCCGCAGAGAGAGAGAGAGAGAGAGAGAGAGAGAGAGAGAGAGAGAGAGAGAGACGATACCAAGATCCATTGTAGCTACAATCGCCTTCATTTCAGCTCGACTCGTCCAGCGATGTGGGTCTGCGGCACGTGTGCAGAACGCTCAACGTCAGCTACGATGTGGGTGTTCACTGTTGACCTGGATGCGATTTCGACTTTGGACTCCTCTCCAGAGATCCCCCTCTTGGTTCTAGGTGCTGGACCGGCTGCGAGACATGGAGCACTGGCCGCTGCTCGAGTGCAACGAGCAGGCCGGTGAGTTAATGTTGTTTGTTTGTTTTTTTTCGTTTCTAAATGCTGACTAGGGATTCTGATTCTTCTTTACTCTTCTACTGCTTTACCCTTTACTTTACTTCGTTACTCTACTTGTCTTTACTTCTCTCTCTCTCTCTCTCTCTCTCTCTCTCTCTCTCTCTCTCTCTCTCTCTCTCTCTCTGCTTTGTCAGTTCTTTTGTCGTATTGGTCGTTGCAGCTGATCGCTGGCTGGACGAGGCGAGCGAGTTGAACCGCGCCATGCAGGGTCTGCGCAAGAAGTGGGTGGGAAGTGAGGAGGAGTGATTCTGGGCTATGTAACTGGACGGTTTCGCATGTGACTAGGTTTGGAGTAGTGCATGTCGTGTGTTGTGCTTGTGTGCCTGCGACGGTTCATATTGTGAGTTTCAGGTGGGTGTCGACTGACGCGGCGCGCTACCACGACCTCGACCAGCTGTTCCGCAGTACCTACGTGCGTTTCTCTCTCTCTCTCTATCTTTCTCTCTCTCCATCTCTCCCTCTCCTTCCCTCCCTCTCCTTCTCTTCCTCTCTCTTTCTCTCTTCCTCCTCTCTCTCCCTCCCTACTCTCTCCCCCCTCAGGCGACCAGCTGCGATGTGTGCGAGGTGGTGTTCCACTGCGTGACGGACATGTTCACGCACGCCATATCGGTCGAGCATATTAGGGAGGTGAGTTGCTGTGAAATGAGAGTAGAGAGTAGTGATGACGTCACTCGCGTGCCGCTGTTGGTGACATCCACATTGGCGTATACAGTTTGTGTATTTCGCACTGTTGAACAGATCGGAAGAGGCAGAAAATGGCGCGTAAAGTGATAGAGCAGTATCATAAAACATATAACTCCCGCAGATATTATACAGATGATGTGGTTGTGTGAATCACAGGCATGTGAGCATCGTTCCAGTTGCGGCGCGACGACGGCCCCGGCTACTCGACGGCCGACGTATGCTTCTGGGAGTGGGTGCTCGACATTCTCGACCAGGACGAGGAGTAGGAATAGAGGGGGGGGGGAGAACGTGGGAGACGGAGGGAAATAGGACATGTCAAAGACACTAGGAGCGAGAATCAAAAAGGATACAGATGTGCATGATTTAGTACGGATCGTTTGCTTCGATTGTTTGATTGAATTGTTCTTCATTGCTCACTTTGTTGTTTTTATACCTGTGATTTTGTTTTTATAAGAGATTTATGGAATAAAGTTTACTCGAACAGTGGTGTGTCATGTTTTTGAAATGGTCGAGAGCACCATCTAATATCTGGAGAAGGGTGAGTCATTCGGCATTTCGCAATCGTTCGTTTCGCAATTCAAAGGTCTGTGACCCTACACTATGGAGTTCTTCTACACGGGCAACGACGGCTGCGAATAGTGAGTTAGTTGAGCAGTATCTGCTATGTTGCGATAGCACGCACGAATTCGCGTCCAATTGGAGTGGGTGAAGCGTATCGTGACTGTAATCGTGATGTGATTTGATTCGAGCGTATTCTGGAATTCCGAAATTGAGCGGTCCGCACTCGGAGTCGGACCTGCTGCAGTGGTACCGCGACTCCTTCCTCCCCTCCACCTCCATCATTCGAGCGAGGCGAGACGACGGCAGCCAGCTGTTCCGAGCATCTCTGCGTGAGTATCAGTCGACAGATAGTTGACCCGCGTGTTTCAGTGGAGCTGGTGAAGCGGAACGGCGCCGCGAACCCGTTCCTCCATCTGGAGAGGGAGGAGGAGGGGCGGGGTGACTGCAGGAGAGGATGCGAGGCGGCGAGCCGGGTCGATGAGGTGGGTTCCTTTCGAAAAGTAGGTGGCAGGAAAATTAGGATCTGGGGTCATTGAGGGAATATGGGAAAGTGAGAGGCTCACAGCGCCGCGTCATTAGTAGTTGTCAGAAATATCTCGCCCACGTGACTCTAGTATCCTTCTCGGTTTTCTTGAGGAACCGTTTTAGATGTCTGCCGAGCTGTCGCGACTGCAGTCGGCATTTGAGGCACAGGGCGAGGTGCTCAATGTGAGTGGACAGGGGAGGGAGAGTCAGGGCGAGGGGAGAGTGATAGAAGGTCGAGTGAGATTGAAAGGGAGAAAGGAGAGGATAGGAGGAAGAGAGAGGGAAGGGGGATGTATAATGAAAAGAGGGAAAAGGGTGTGTGAGGGAGACCCGATTGCAGGTTTGTCTGACCGAGCTGTCGCTGCTCGCCCAGCAGTCGGCTGTGAACGCGCGCGCGCTCTCAGAGAGACACGAGGCGTCGACGGCCGACGAGGTATGGGGAGGGTGAAGAGTGCGGGTCTTCGGAGGGCATTAGCGAGTGGGATATAAAAAGGAAGGCTGTGGGGAATGGAGAGCGCTACTATATTGACAGCAGAGCAAATGAGTTGAAGTGGGGTTCTCTCCCGAGATTGAGAGTGATTGGTGGAATGGGGCTGAGATAATATAAGTTGATATTTATGTGTTTAGTGATAACAGTGACTTGTTCTCTTGCAGCTGTTGTCTCGTCTCGACTCCGTGTCCCTCGAGGCAACCACGGCCAGCGATCGGTGGTGAGTGCACGTAATTATCATTTTGTTCATTATTTCATTGTTTTACAAATTGAAAGTCCGTGTAATGCGAGCATAACAAGATGGGTGAAGGCGTGGAAGGAATCGTAAACGCAGTGTGACTGCTGTGAATCGAAGGGCAACGATGTTCCTGAGACAAGAAAGGTCGATGTGGTGACACAGCCTATTTAGCCATCAACACGTGATTAGATCATCTTTATTATTCATACCGTTACACGTATTATTATCTCACATTATTACTATTACGGTACTGTAGTTCTCTGCTTATAACACGTCTACTCCTGTGGCGGGAATATGTCGGCGCTGTGGACGCGAATCCGACACCGGCGGAAGACACGCCTCAAAACAGCGGCCGCGTGGTCCGTACCAGCCATCTGCAAGCGAGCGTTTTGAGATATTGGGAGTACATCGAGACTGTATTGTAGCTATCCGCCCGAATCGAAACCATTCGTGTTCTCAACTTCTTTGGACTAATTGCCCCGGTCGGGTTGAAATTACATTTAGTGAGTGTGTGATAGTCATGATATCGACTGTACCTGCAGTCTGACGGCTGAGTATTCGGGGATGTTCTTCTGGATATAGTCTGCCATGAATTGGAGTGCGAACGGCACCCTGTGGATGGGGTATTCGTGCCAGGGAATGTTCGCCTCTGCGCACGGCTTGAAGCGTACTGTCTTGTGTCTGAAATTAAAACAAATAATTTCTTCGACGTCGCTATTCATGATCGTTTGTTTATGAATTCATCGCCCTCGCCAGGCAGTGGTCATGAATGGTCGTTGAATGTGATAGATCATTAAATGAATGTAGCTAGCAGATTAGTGTCACTCACTCGCTGCTCGGATTGCCGTTCTCTTCAATGCCGATGAACACGGCGTTAGCTTCATTGTAGAGGTCGTAGCTTCTCTCCGTGTCCAGACGATTGTGTAGGATGTAGAACTTCTGAAAGTATTCGGTTATTGCATCTTTGCTACTTTCGGCTACCTTATTCGACTGGTACACGCAGAACTTGATGGGACTGATGTGCTGCGGCCAGTTGCAATGGACGTCGATGATTTCGCGCAAACGCGAACACGTCTGGCGAAGTGAGTGGAGATCCTTAGTGTAAATTAACAGTGTAACATGTGTGTTATTACGACGTTTGATTAACATACGGCTGTAAAAAAACTTACCTTAGCGGGGAGTGATCTGAAGATGACAACGACGAGTTCGTTGGGTAGACAGGCGAGCATCGCTGCGGAGTGACAACGACACACTGACGGACAGTGAGACTGAGAGAGTGAGTGAGTGAGTGAGTGAGGCCGCGCGCTCTGGTGACTCCTCGTACCCTCGGGCCATATCCCATGTCTGTACTCCACTTATCCGGCAGTGAGCGGTCACATCACTCGTTCCCATGCTAAACTGTAATTACGTGGTCATAAGCTCACAAATATCATGTGAATTGTAAACAATGTTGTGTGTAAAGTTCAGAAAGGCAATGTGCTCCAAAGTGTTACGAGAGTGTTCTTTTTTCTTCTATTACAATCAGTAGTCTTTTTTGTTATCGAAATGCTATTAGGCTACAGGAGTGATCGAAAAAGAATGAAAGGATGAACCGATATTGAAACAAGAAGAAAGTATACTGCCCGTTCAGTGTGGAGCTGAAGTCTCGGCTGCGCGAGGTGTGCCGATTCATAGACATCGACAGACAGCTGCTCAAGAAGCTCGCCACACTCACACACATACCACTCGTGCAGAGGAACGAGAGTGCCGGTGGGTTGGGGGGAGTAGGAGACAGAGGGGAGAGAGAGAGAGAGAGAGAGAGAGAGAGAGAGATGAGAGGGAGAGGGAGAGAGAGAGAGAGAGAGAGAGAGAGAGAGAGATGTGCTTGCAGTGTCGATCTGGCCTGAGAACGTCTCCGAGCTCGGAATCGCACTGCGCCGCCTGCGCAACAAGTGAGTGGGCAAAAATTGGAAATCGAATTCGAATCATGTCTCTTTTAGATGGAACTCTCGCAGTTTCTCCGCGGACCGCCTCGACCATCTCTTCAAGAACAACTTTGTGAGTGACATGAGTACCTAGAGTAGTTACGTGTAAAATGCATTTTCGTTGGAATTGTTCACTATAGAATTTACGATTAGACACTTTACTTTTCAGAGAATTTAGAGTAATCTATTTGATTGTAGGTCTTCAACTGTTGGCTGTGCTCCGACACTGTGTCGTTCGCGGGAGCAGCCGACATGTTCGAGCACTGCTGCTCGGAGGAGCACATCGACTCGGTCAGCGTCTCTCTCTCCCCCCCTCTCTCTCTTCCCCCTCTCTCTCTCCCCCTCTCTCTCAGCTTTCCCTTGCAGCTATGCGGTGAGAACGGCCCCGGCTACTCTGTGGACGACATCAACTTCTGGAACTGGGTGATCAATCGGCTGGAGGAGCGCGAGCAGTAGGGAGGAGGAGGAGCGAGAAGTAGGAGCAGAGAGACTGATCATGTGAACACTGCTCTCCGGTGTCCGGTATTTATATTCATGGTCTCTCACCAATTGTGTGTTGTTATTTGTTTTCTTTACTTATCAAAGTACTATTGTCTGCTATCTGGTTCACTCTTTTTTTTGCAATGCAATGTTTGACTGGTTTTCGCTGCATCTTGAAGATTGTCATCATTTCACGCGTTTGTTGTTATCGTTGTTGATCAAAACTGTCACGTTATGTATTGTCGTTGATAGTTGTGTTGAATGGTTTCAACCATTTGTATACCTTTATTCGCTGCTGATACTGTGACTGTCACGCCACGTCTCCAGACTCCAGATGGGTCAGCGCGGTTCCAAGTCGGAGAAGCGTCTGTCTACGTGGCAGAATCCTCTGGAGGAGGAGGAGGAGACTGTGAACGAGTCAAGGCCGACTGATTGGTGAGATCTGATGCATGGAAGAAGACGAACATGATTTTATTGGGTTCAATTCATGTTCAGTTCGTTGGATGGAGAGACGAGACCGGACGACAAGCTGTTCTTCTACCACGCCAAGGGCGAGCAACAGTGAGTGGGGATTGGGAGAGGAGTGGACAATGTGTATCAATCACTGGTAACAACACAGTGTAAGCTGTGACTATCGCAAGGTGTTGAAGGAGATAATATTATGGGATCCTCCCGAGACACAAGGGGTGTTGCCGTGGATTCGAGACCTGGTTTCAGTGGTCCGTTCTCTGAGGAGCAGATGCTGGCGTGGTATCGCGGCGCGCAGCTTCCTGGCTGGCTGATCATCTCCTGCCACATAGGAGACAGAGTCATCTTCCAGGAGACTATACGTTAGTGTCCTCTTCCACTCCACTTCTTCCTCTCCCTCTCCCTCTCCCTCTCCCTCTCCCTCTCCCTCTCCCTCTCCCTCTCCCTCTCCCTCTCCCTCTCCCTCTCCCTCTCCCTCTCCCTCTCCCTCTCCCTCTCCCTCTCCCTCTCCCTCTCCCTCTCCCTCTCCCTCTCCCTCTCCCTCTCCCTCTCCCTCTCCCTCTCCCTCTCCCTCTCCCTCTCCCTCTCCCTCTCCCTCTCCCTCTCCTCTCCCTCTCCCTCTCCCTCTCCCTCTCCCTCTCCCTCTCCCTCTCCCTCTCCCTCTCCCTCTCCCTCTCCCTCTCCCTCTCCCGCTCCCTCTCCCTCTCCCTCTCCCTCTCCCTCTCCCTCTCCCTCTCCCTCTCCCTCTCCTCTCCCTCTCCCTCTCCCTCTCCCTCTCCCTCTCCCTCTCCCTCTCCCTCTCCCTCTCCTCTCCCTCTCCCTCTCCCTCTCCCTCTCCCTCTCCCTCTCCTCTCCCTCTCCCTCTCCCTCTCCCTCTCCCCTCTCCCTCTCCCTCTCCCTCTCCCTCTCCCTCTCCCTCTCCCTCCCTCTCCCTCTCCCTCTCCCTCTCCCTCTCCCTCTCCCTCTCCCTCTCCCTCTCCCTCTCCCTCTCCCTCTCCCTCTCCCTCTCCCTCTCCCTCTCCCTCTCCCTCTCCCTCTCCCTCTCCCTCTCCCTCTCCCTCTCCCTCTCCCTCTCCCTCTCCCTCTCCCTCTCCCTCTCCTCTCCTCTCCCTCTCCCTCTCCCTCTCCCTCTCCCTCCTCTCCCTCTCCCTCTCCCTCTCCCTCTCCTCTCTCTCCTCTCCCTCTCCCTCTCCCTCTCCCTCTCCCTCTCCCTCTCCCTCTCCCTCTCCCTCTCCCTCTCCCTCTCCCTCTCCCTCTCCCTCTCCCTCTCCCTCTCCCTCTCCCTCTCCCTCTCCCTCTCCCTCTCCCTCTCCCTCTCCCTCTCCCTCTCCCTCTCCCTCTCCCTCTCTCCTCTCCCTCTCCCTCTCCCTCTCCCTCGCCCTCTCCCTCTCCCTCGCCCTCTCCTCTCCCTCTCCCTCTCCCTCTCCCTCTCCCTCTCCCTCTCCCTCTCCCTCTCCCTCTCCCTCTCCCTCTCCCTCTCCCTCTCCCTCTCCCTCTCCCTCTCCCTCTCCCTCTCCCTCTCCCTCTCCCTCTCCTCTCCCTCTCCCTCTCCCTCTCCCTCTCTCCCTCTCCCTCTCCCTCGTAGTCAATTGTGCATCGCAGAGTGTCTGGCAGCTGTGAATCCCGCGAATCCGTTTCTGTACGAAGAGGGTGGTGCCACGGCGGCAGAGGAGCAGCGAGTGGCTCACATAGAGGCGCGCCTCCAGGAGGCGTGGTATGACAACCAGGTAGAGATTGATATTGTGATGCCATGTAAAGTGTGTGTGTCAGTCGGAGACGCGTTGCGCTCTCCTTCTCGGATTTGTGGAAAGTGTTATTTCCCCCATTCTACCACTGCCCCTCTCATAACGCTCGATTTATTAAGCCTTTCTAAAACATAATTACTATGAACCTCGCGCGTTTGTTTGTGCGTTTAGTTGATGGACGGCATGAATGACTTCCTTCGCAGAGAAATCTCTTATAGGGGCGACCTTTCCTTTTCAGGCGTCCCTGGCTCGCTTGTCGTCTCGCGTTAAGGAACTATCCGCGCAAGTGCGGGCAATTGGGGAGAAGGAGGAGGAGCGGGGATGGGAGCAGACGGCGGACGGCACGACGCTGCGGATGGAGATGCAGCAGCAGGCACACATGATGGACACCATGCTACAGGTGGAAAGGATAGGAGGAAGCAAGTGCACGTGGTAGGAGCTGCTCGAGCTGCACTGCTAAGAGTGCTAAGGAGTCGCACTTGAGCTATTTCAGCAGTATCGGAAACTCCTGCGACTCCTTCATTAGCAGACCCTTCCATGTGGCTATAGATTTTCATTCAAACGCGCAGAGTGTGAGACCGATTATGCAGACGAACAATTTTCCCGATTGAGTCCGAGGTACTAGTCGAGGACAAGATGGGGTTCTCGAATCACTTCAGGCTCTCTTATGTATGGTAACTGATTACAGTGTGATATGATACTTTGTAGGAGCTTCGTTCTGAGATGCGCGAGCTGGCGGGAAGAATGGAGAGGACACTGCAAGAGGTGGGATGCAGTGCGCGGATTTGAGCCTTCTATTCACGTTTTTTTTTTCTCTTTTCTCTCGCAGGTTGAAGTGATATCATATAGTCGTGTCTGGCTGATCACAATAGCGGAATATGCGCTAAACATGTACAATGATGCGAGCACGTCAAAATCATTGCAACACTTCGCTTACAACTAGCCTCTCCCTTGCTTTCAGCAGACGCGCAGCGCTCTAACAAGAGAGAGAGAGAGAGAGAGAGAGAGAGAGAGAGAGAGAGAGAGAGAGAGAGAGATCTTCAACCGGTACAAACTCTGTGTTTCTCTTCTCAACTCAAGGTACTGTGATCGAGATCACGCAGATCACTGTACTGAACCTCTCATGTTCAGCGCACCGACATGCAGACGCGCTGCGATGCGCTAGAAGCGAGACTGGCTAGCGTGGAGGGGACTCTTCACTCGACTGCTCCTGCTCCCACCCACAAGCAGTGCGCAGCCGCGATGAACAAGCTGCACGACAAGAACACCGTCCTCGAACAGGTACTTACTTTGCTTGTGTTGCTTGGTCACTCATTCATAGTTGTTTGTTTCAGCAGTACCGCAGTTGGAATGGCGAGCTGGCGTCTCTTCGGGCAAAGGTGCAGAGTGCGGAGAAGACAGGCAAGGCGGGAGACAAACAGAAGTGGGTGGAGCTGGCTACCAGGATGGACAAGCTTCAGGCGGTGCGTTTCGCCTCCTCTCTGTCTCTGTCTCTATTTCTCTGTTACTCTGTCTCTCTCTATATTTCGCGCGCAACTAGCTCAGCATTTTCCGAGCAAAAAATAATCGTGCTCTAACTGGCACCGTATGCCAAGAAGTGATGCAGACTGCAGAATTTCTTTGGCGTTCATTTCTCTGTTCGCGGGTCGTCTTACACGACCAGGTGGCGTAGTGGTAACGCTCTCGCTCTGCAACCAACTGTTCGTGGGTTCGACCCTGGCTACCTCCGCGAAGTTTTGTCAAATTGGAAACACCATTAAATTGATTCTGATTGTTGTCTAACCACTCTAATGTCTCTCGTGAAAAGATGGGAACTCATTTGCGGGCTCACTATATCTCTCTATCTCTCTATCTTTCGCTTTCTCTTCCTCTTCCTCTCCTTCCTCTCTTTCTTCACCTTCGCTCTTCTCTCTCATCTCTCTTTTAACTTAGGATAGGACTCGCTCCAGAATTTTCAAGAAGCGATATCCAAAGGTCATGCTAGCAGCAATGTGAACTCATCCAATTCATGTTTGTTAGATTTGCACGGTTCCGTAGGCCAAATCACTGGTTGACGTCATCTGTGTGTGTGTGTGTGTGTCAGTAAGAGAATAAATTTTTCTGAAATTTAACAAAAGCAATGTATTATCTGTTAAAAAGTACTTGCAAAAATATAATAAGTTTGTCTTGACCCAATTCAACAAAAGCGCATGCATAAAACGTTTAAAAATACTAACACAAACGTGCGCATAACGGACAGTGTACACTAACAGATAAGAAACAATACGAATGAATAACGTCAATTTTAGAAAGAGCGAGAGAGAGAGATAGAGAGAGAGAGGGGAGAGAGAGGGGAGAGAGAGAGGAGAGAGAGGTGCAGGTTTGTGTTAGCATTTGTAAACGTTTTATGCATGCGCTTTTATTCACTTTCTAATGTATTGTCTTTCAGCAGTACTCATCCATGAACAACGAGCTGGCTGCTATCCGGAAGACGCTGAAGGCTGGCGGCGGCGTCGCGTCTATTGAGCACCTCCACAACCAGCTCGCCGCAATGACGCAGGTGTTTCTCGCTTTTCAGTTCAATTCAATTTAATATTTGCATCGCAAAATATGATCATAACTCAAATCAATACATCAGTTATTCACATTTAGCATCATCCGATTCCCAGCCTGTGTGTATTGTGTGTGCCCAAACATGTTCCTTCTATCGATGTTTATATTTATTTATTTTCCTCTGCAGGCGGCTGTGTCTACTGGCGGAGCATCCGCGATTGAAGTGGATAAGTGGAAGGCGCGCGTGGCGAAGCTTAAGAAGGAGCTCGCCGAGGAGAAGAAGGTGAGACTCTTCCAATCTCTATTCTCCTTCCTCACTACTTCCACCGTAGTGAGAAAGGAGAGTGGAAGTTGAAGAGAGAGAGAAAACGAGAGAGAGCGAGAGCGAGAGAGAGATAGAGAGAGAGACCGTGTCCTCTCGTGAACACTGTTGTTCAGAAGTTCTACGAGAATGGAGGTACATTCGCGGCGGGAGAGAGTCAACCGGTGTACAAGGAGAGTGAGGATTCCAGCTGGTGGTAGACTGCTCCACTCCACACTCCCGTTGGCGAAAGTCGCCTCATTTTACTCCGTCATTGTTATAGTTATGTTTTACTGTTGCTCACTTTTACTCACATTGTTGAACTGATCTCTTTGCCACTTTTTGTTACGTTTTGATTTTGACAATAAATATTTTTCGAATGCGGTTTCAACATAACATAATGACCACTGAGCAAAGATAAGAAAGTAACATATGAATGCAACTGAGCATCTTTTTGATATATTATTCGACAGCAAACTACATGAACTATCATAACAAAATTAATCGCACATGGCCTAATCCCTAAGCCATATAACTGTTGGCGTCTCTTTCGAAGTTTGTGAACTGTTAACGATTCACTAGTATTTGATGATTTGAGTTTAGCTGCACACTCATAATAATTTGATCTTTCATCAGCTACTTCTGCGAGGCATCTGAGTCATTTATTTTGCACGTTTTATGTCAATTGCACACGAAAAGCGCATGTATCCAAGGAGATTATGCAATCAGTACAGCATTTTCGGAGAATCACGGATGATATCATTATGCGTTGCATGTGGAAGCCTAGAACATTTCTCACACGCTCGCTTTCTATCTATTCTATTCTATTCACATGATCGTTCGAGCTGTATTGATCGAGCCGCTCTTGTTCTAGCCAAACACACGCTCAAACACGCTTTTTATACACGTTTCTAGTTTAAAATGAACGTGTGCGTGTGAAATTGCATTCATTCGCTGTTCACTGCTCACTTTTCAGAGCGAAATGTTTTGGAACTCACGCTATCATAAGAGTACGAGCTCAACAGGTTAGTGATTACATTGTGCTCTCTTTTTGAAATCGTAAATTCAGGGATGGACCGGGAGGGTTCGCGGCCTCAAAGCGCCGAATCACCTCCATCATCGTCCGAAGACGTCTTGGAGAAGCAGGCGAAAGAGCAGGTATTGGATAACAAGAAGGAGGAGGAAAAGAAGGAGGAGCAGGAGCAGGAGAACGAACCGAGGTACGTGGATAATGAGCCCCCCATTCATGAGCCTCCCATAAGTAGCTGATTGCTTACACCAATTAGCCTAGGGCCAGCTCCATATTTGCCATATCCTGTTCACTATTTCACATATTCATGTATATTATGTCACGGCAGATAAACATTATTATATTAAAAGCCTAAGTCACTTTCATCACAGTGTTCTCAGCAAGTTCGATGTCGAGAAGGAGCAAGACGTGACAGAGGAAGAGCAAGCGGAAAAGGTGTTCTTCTACCAGCGGAAGGGAGAGCGATTGTGAGTCTGCTTTATCATCACACTATGTAGTCACGTACATGCTCGGAAGTTATGCATGAAGGGTACTCTAAAGCCTCTAAAGTTGATGCTTGCAGTGGTCCGTTTTCCGAGGAGCAGATGCTGGCGTGGTACCGCGCCTCGTTCCTGCCCAGTCAGTTGCAGGTCATTTGTATTCGGGGAGACAGAGTGATGTACGAAAAGACGATAGGTGGGTGAACTTGACAGTTGAATACTGACTACTTATTGTACTTTTGTATTGCAAGACTTATTGCGACCTGTTTCAGAGTCGCTGGCCGCTGTGAACGCGGCGAACCCGTTTCTATTCAAGCCGGAGACGGTAGAGAGCAATGACCTGAAGGAACTGCGCGAACAGCTTGTGAGACAGTCATTCGAAACGCTTTTCACCAAACGAAAAGTATTTGCAAAATCGCAAAATGACAAATCGCTTCAGGTAGCTTGCCAACGGAAGTGGCACACGGAAACACAGAAGCGCGACCTCTATCTAGCGGCAGTAATAGAGGCGTTCGAAGAAGTTCGCTTTCTCTCTCTCTCTATCTTTCTCTCTCTCTCTCTCTCTCTTTATCATACTGTTTATCCAAGTAGAGACAAGTTATTCATCAGGTGCATGGTTCAAAGCTGGACGAGGCGACTCGTGAACAGTTCCTCCAGTTCGCAGTCAAGTCTCCCATCAACAAGCTGCTCGCACAGATGGTGAGACCAAAACAGCCCTGTTGTGATACTCGCTCTACAGATCAGCCAGTATATACAAGTGAATACACTACTTCGCAAACTTGGAACTGGCTGCGTTTGTGGATTTGTGCGACATGCGATATCGGATAAGCGGATATCACCATATTGATAATTGCACATTAACTGAAACATTCGTTTTCAGAAGTGCGACCTGAGCAGCCGCGTGGATGCACTGTCCGCGGAGTTGGCCGAAATGAAGTCGACACTCAAACCGACGGCCGTCGTCCAGCCAACAACGTCCACCAAGGACGTCTGGGAGGGGTTGAAACAGCAGAAGCACGAGCTCTCGAACAAGATCCACCTGCTGCATCAGGAGGCGAGTGAGATAAGTGTAGGAGGGAGAATGAGATGCAGATTTATCTTTTAGCTTGTTATCATCTTTTTACATAATGTTTTTCACGTACTGTTAAAAAATGCATTATGTTGTTCCAGAACGGGCAGCACAAGGCGGCGATTGCCCGATTGGAACACGTTTTTCTTTCCGGCAACATGGTGAGTAAAGATGGGAGGGGAGGGAGGGAGGGAAAGAGAGATTGGATGTTTTCACCAACACTCAAATCTAACAATCCACTGTTCAGATAAACGACGTTGTGTGCCGTCTGACTGCGCTTGAAGCGGTCAACCGCTCGCGTTCACTAATGGGAGCCTACTCACCGATCAGTGTGGTATTCATCCTCTCCTCTTCTTTGTTCACATCTCTTTAGGTCTCTGGCGGCATTCAACCGGATGTGGTCACTCGTGCGGTGGAAGCGTCTTCGCAGGCTATACTCGCGCAAGTGAATACCTCTCTGAAAGAGCAGTCCGACAGACTCGAGGAGAAGATCAACAGGACACAACGGACCATTCAAGGGGAGGTGAGAAAGGGAGTGGAACAATGGGACAAAACAGATCAACAGGGTGGAATGATATGATCGTTTTTTTCAGATCGAGAACCGTCGCAATATGATAGGCAGCATGAAGGCGAAAGTGGAGGGAGTTAAGCAGTCACGGAAAGAGGAGAAGGAGACGCAGGAGATGATATTGGAGGAGATCAGTCAGAAAGTGGAGAAGACGGTACTGACACGTAGCTGACTGTACGTATACAATGATTTCGATCTAGAACGCCGCTCTGAAGAAGGTTGTGGAAGAGGAGAAGGAGCGCGAGCAGGTGCGTCCTCTTTCATCTTTCCGCGATGAAGTGAGTTACAGAAGTACCGCTCGCTGAACGGCGTGGTGAAATCGATCCAAGCGGGCCCCGCGTGGAAAGACGTGCAGGCCAAGATCGAGAAGCGCGTCGCCGCACTCGAACAAAAGACCAGCGTGAGTGTCGCTAATAAGTAGGACAGATTGACCCGATATCCTCTTATTGTGTTGTAATGAACCCGGCAGCAGATGTGATCGTTGACAATATTGCCAGCTCTAGGCGCCGCCATCTCTTCTTCACATACCGTTCCCCCCGCCACATCCCTTTGACTGGAGTGGAGTCGCTAGCAAGACGGCGGAGAATACGGAAGACAAGATAGCAACGGCCATCTCGGCCGTGCGACACACCATGCATAGTGAGGTGGGAAAGAATAAATAGAAGTGAAAAGATATGAACGTGTGTCAGAACGAGAAGCGCAAGGACGATATCGAAAAGTTGGCTAGTCGTCTGAAACAGCAGGAGAAGCGACTGGGCGCGCTGAGAGAGGTGGCATTCTCGTATACTGGAAAACTAGTCGTATGTTTTGTCTTGTTAAGATTCTGCAGCAGGACTCGTCGTGTTCTGGCGACTTGCGTAATGTGAAGAATCTGAGTTTCGAAGGTGCCTCGGACACGGACGATAAGCAAATCCAGCAACTCTCCAACCAGATCGAGGCTGTCCAACAGGTACATACTCCATGTCTCTGGTAGCGGTAATATTGTCTCACAGTCAATTTCTTCAGAGATCAGAGATTTATCCAAAATCATTGTAGCTGTACAATGCACATGAATCATGACATTGCAATCAGAACATTATGAATGAAAGCACCACAGTTGGCTCATGTTTCAGCAGTACCTCACTTGCTACGGTGAGATACTGGCACTGAAGCGTCCCATCAAACAGGATTGGAGGGAGACGATGGAGCAACTGAAGAGAGAGCAGGACGCACTGGCGCAGGTTGTTGGATGCTTTGCATTTCCTTTTTTTCGTCTAATATTGTATGTACGATCATTATGTTGTCTTGCACTATCTTCCTTATACGTACACGGTGTAAAATACACAATTGTTATTATACCTATTAATGAATATATGCAGTTTTTAACACAGATACCCTCCATTTCAGAAGCTGACCGCAACTAGCTGTAAAACAGGGCACAAGTTCACTGCGATGGTAAGGTGTAACAACTATTGCGAACCAATTGTTCGATTCATTGAGAACGTTACAGAAGCAGCAGCTCGAATCGTTGGCGGTCAAAGTGAATAAGAAACAACAAAAGACTGGCGGCACTGATTCAATGCGACGTTTCGAATATGGAATTCCTTACCATCTAACATTATAGCTATCAGAGACACCGGTTCTTTCAAAGAGGAGGTTAGAAAATGCATGATTGAACCATCTCGCATCCGCGCTTCCTGATCGATACGGGTACGGTCTCCCCAGTATATGTAACAGAGTACATTCATTTCATATACATATGTCTGTTGTATTGTCCCATACGCATTTGTATCTGTTTTACCATTCTTTGATTTGATCTTAATCACAAATACGTTGCACCACATATTACAGCCACACATTTTTGTCCCCATATGTTTTCTGAATACGCAATGATAAATAATTGAAATTGAAACCGACCGTTCTGTGATTTCAGAATAAAGATACTAGAATGACCAGACTACTATTTTGTGTGTGCGTTTTCTTTCACAGTATCTTTCTATGATAAAAAAAAACGAGATGTGGTTTGTGACTCACTCATCAAACAACCAGAGTGAAGCCTCGTGAGTTATCTCAATGTGATTTTATTTACTGTTCGCTATCTATTCCATGCGATCGTTTGAGCTTGATCGAGCCGCTTTTGTTGTCTTTTGTGCCTAGCATATGCTCACACGCACCACTCTTTGTATACGCTATCCTAATTTGTATTTCATCTAATTTAATTCTAGTTTGTATCTAGTTCGAATCCCTTGGCATGAACCTTGGCATCTGAAATAGTTTTTGTTCAGTGTGCGAAATGTTTCGAAATTTAGCCATCCAGATGCTCGAACAAATAGCGTTTTACACCCTTTTCAACTGTGTTTGCTCGTTTGCAGGTATGAGCCAGGAGGGTTCGCGAGATCATTGCATAGGCGCACCGCCGTCAGCGTACGAAGACGCGCTGGAGCAGGAGAAGGTGCAGGAGCAGAAGGAAGAGCAGGGGAAGAAAGAGGAAGGGGAGGAGAAGAAACACGATCAAGAAGAGCGGTAAGTGTCTGACCCACTTCTCAGTTCCATGTTCACAGCAATGCAAACGCGGAGAAGCAGCAAGATGTGGGAGAATATGAGCAAGTGCAGAAGGAGTTCTACTATGAGCGGAAGGGCAGGCGATTGTGAGTCAAACTTCGCACTTTCGCACTTTGTTAAAGAACAGGGAAGGTCAACGGAGTCTTCACAATTGTTTGCAGTGGTCCGTTCTGCGAGGAGCAGATGCTAGCGTGGTACCGCGGCTCGTTCCTTCCCAGTCAACTGCGAGTCACTTGCATGAGGGGAGACCGGGTTGAGTACGAGCAGACTATTGGTGGGTGACAGTTTCCTGTTGAAAGAAATGTCAAGAAAAAATTCTTTTAGAGTCGCTAGCTAGTGTAAACGCCTCGAATCCGTTTCTGCTCAAGCCAGAGGGGAGCCAGAAAGAATTTAAAGAACTACGCTATCAGCTCGTGAGTTATAATTGATTATTGTGAGTTATAGTTGATTATCATTAGTTTTTCTCATTTGAAAATTGAAAAGGTGAAAAGTCTTGATTATAATCACAGATTACCTTAGCGTGCCAGATTACAGCAGCATCTCTTTCCTTTCTCTTCCTTTCCCAAGAATATTCAGGTCTCTCCCACCGACACCCAACCGGAAGTCATCCGTGCGGTGGAAGCGCCTCTGCAGACTATACTCGCGCAGGTGAACCACTCCCTGAAGGAACAATCCGACAGGCTGGAGGAGAAGATCAGCAAGACACATCGGACCATTGAAAGGGAGGTGAGAAAGAAACATAGAACAGATAACTTGTTTTAAAAATTCGATGAAAAGATGTCCCACGCGGACCATTGTGAGGTTGGTGAGGGAGCGATATGAGAGACGAGAGACAAAAGATAGTGAGTGGCGCGTGTTTCCAGAACAAGAAGCGTGAAGACGACATCGAGAAGCTGGCCAGCCGATTGGAGAAGCAAGAGCAGCAAATGAGTGCGCTAGCTGAAGTCAGTCAACATATTTATATGTATCTTTCATTTACATATAGAGTATTCCTCCCGTTCACGGTACGCTTGTTCACTCGTCGCATATTTTCCAGACAGCATTTCATCGCATTTGGGTCTGCACAATCGACCGACCGCACATTCGACTGCGCGCTGGGCGGTCTTTTTGGGAAATGAGGCTCATTTGCGAGTGAAATGAAGCAGATCGGAGCATCTTCCGGAGCTAATAACTCCGTTCAAAAATTTTTGTCCTTTGGGCAGAGGAATACTGACAAGGAGTGTCGTTTAGGCCACAGAAGCCGATGGTGATCAAACTGATATCAGAGATACCCTAGGAGGTCACTAGTCGAAAACCGTTTTCAAATCCACATGACCGGCCATACGTTTCGAGATATTTACGTTTCAAATTTTGGAGCTAAACCGTGTGGAATGCTTTTGCGGTCTGTCACTCCAATCGCGCGAGCTGTGAAACAGCGGCGGTGGACTAGTGGATAGAACGGCTGTCTGTCAAGCGGCAGGCTGTGGGTTCGCTCTCCGGATATGCTTTTCATTTTGCCGATTCTCTCCGGACTTGTACTTTTTTGTTCGAATGGTTGAAATCACGCATGGTGAGAGAGTGGAACCTTCGTCGGTAATATTTTTTCGAAATTTTTGAAAATGAATTCTAAAGAACGCAAACATTTTGTAATGAGCTCTCAACAAGACATATGACCGTTCGATTTGAAAAAAGAAGATGATAGGAGTTTTCTACCAACTGCCCAATTGTAACCAAAAAGTACAAGTCCGGAGAGAATCGGCAAAATGAAAAGCATATCCGGAGAGCGAACCCACAGCCTGCCGCTTGACAGACAGCCGTTCTATCCACTAGGCCAACGCCGCTGTTTCACAGCTCGCGCGATTGGAGTGACAGACCGCAAAAGCATTCCACACGGTTTAGCTCCAAAATTTGAAACGTAAATATCTCGAAACGTATGGCCGGTCATGTGGATTTGAAAACGGTTTTCGACTAGTGACCTCCTAGGGTATCTCTGATATCAGTTTGGTCACCATCGGCTTCTGTGGCCTAAACGACACTCCTTGTGAGACTGTTCTCAAGAGATTGTCGGCTTGCTTTTGTTTTAACGCTAGTCCAGTTTATAAATCATGAAAAACCTCCAAAAAATGCATAGTATCATTAGGTGATTTGGTGTTTCTCTAATAACTTTGTTCAAACTCAACCAACAAATTCAAACTTCGGGTTCGGGAGAGTGAAAATTGCGTGCTGTGAAAATGTGAAAATATTTTCTCTACCATTCAATAATCAATGTCTGTTTTTCGAACAAAACGAGTAGTAAGTATCTGATTATTCTCGTTGATCATTCTTTTCTCTTCGCTTTGCCTATTGTTTCTTCCAATCTCATTTCTCATTATTGTCATTTCAGGCTATGAAGAGTCCCGTAACGGAGACCATCAGCGGGGAGTGGAAGGAGCCACTGGAGCAGCTCAAGAAGAACCAACACGTTGTTTCATTTAGTTGTTGTGTGTATTACATAGTTTCATTTCAGCAACTGCGTTGTCTGCTTGGTCAGACCAATTCCGTTAGCGGACCGAAAATTAGAGCAGAATTTTCTGAAATGGCCTTTTTTCTCTCACTCTTTTCTCCCTCCCCCCCCCTCTCTCTCTCTCTCTCTCTCTCTCTCTCTCTCTCTCTCTCTCGAAAACAGCAGTTTCAGAAGAAGCAGATCGATGCGTTGACAGACGAGGCGAAGAAGAGTGGAGGAGATTTCAAAACTGCTCTAGAGACGCTTCAGGGTGCAATGGCTGCATATGAGGAGGTAGAGAGAGGTAGAGAGAGGTAGAGAGAGGTAGAGAGAGAGAGAGAGAGAGAGAGAGAGAGAGTCGCAGTGTGACACGCGTATACCCTTCAGCGACATCAAACTCTCAACGACACACTCTCGCGCAGTTTTCACTTTGTGGTGAGTGGAATGGAAGCGTCTGTGTCTGCAATCATAATGCTATGAAGCATACAGTAGTGCCTAAGATGCTAGATACATATGCTAACATCGGAGAAAGACTGGTTACGAGGTTAGCCCATTATATGTCCGTGATTCAAGTTCTCATTTCAGCTGTCGCGGTAGTGGCGGTAGACATTCGGTAGAAACACAGAATGTAGTCGGATAGGTTCTATGCCATCCGTGACACTTCACATTTTGTGCTGTTTTGTGCAACACAACGTGTACGTCGTCAAATATCCAAAATACTTTGGGAAAAAATCGAACCCGTGGGCTGCACGCAGCGATTGCGCGCTGGCGGCGCGCTCTACCACTGCGCCACTGAGGCTCGTACTGAGACAGCATTGAAGATATGTCTGTTCGTTATATATTATCATTGTGCACTGATAAGATCAGTGGAGTAACTGTGATCTCTCTTCGATCTCCTAACCACTGTCTCCCTGACCATGACACCATGAGTTCGATTCCTTTTCATGGAAGCGTTCTGGATATTTGAAGACGTTATGTTGCACAAAACTGAAAAACATGTGAAACATCACGGATGGCATATGATCTGATCCGACTATAGTGATAGTTTCCACAACCACGATTCTTTCGACAAACAAAGTTATGAGTGAGTTAGTTCTCAACTAACGTTAATGTGTCATAATCATGTTTTCCGATCAGAGACTCTAAAGTTTGAATTGAGTGTTATATTTTGGTGTTTGTTTTCAGAGGTGCGACATGCATGGTATAAAGTCTGCAGTGTCTCATATGTGGAATATCGTCTGAGAGATTATTGTTTGAGGTTTGTGTACAATATTGACTGTTTCAATGTTTGTCTTCGCCGTTTGTCATTTTCGAATCACATTGATAGTTTCTGAATCATAGAGAATAGAATCGTTTTGATCAGTCATATATCTTTATCTCGCTCAAATATTTGAATATTGAATGAAATGAAGTATTCATTGGCAACGAGGAGTGAATGAGTTGCAGAAAGTGTGAAAAGGACACTCGAAACTTACATAGTGGTGGGTACGGTCTCTGAGATACCTCGAAATATTTGTTCACACGCTTTTGGATTGTGCAATATTTGAAACACGCGCATGACAACCGTACAATTACTCCGATAATGACAATTCCACCCACACAACACAAACGATCACCGATATGCCGTCCATGATAGTGGATTTCGTGCATGCATCCTTCCCATTCGTTTCATTTGACAGCACTTCACGCGACGCTAAGGTAATAGCTTCGATTTCAGCTCGTGGAATGTATAGATCTTATTCTTATTGTCCAAGTGACCTGCGTCGACGTCCTAAATCAGTTCATTCTTGCGTGCGAAGTGTGGTCTGTCTGCTACGGTGGAATAGTGGTAACATGCTGAAAAGAGACGTGAACTTGTTTTTTTTTTTTTTTTTTTTTTTGTTTAGCCGGTTGAATCCGGGGTCCTCCTAGTCGAGAACAAGATAGGGTTCTTGGATTACGACGACGTCAGCAGTGGTAGTTGGGTTGGGTGGCGTCGGACGTCTTGAATTCCGTTCTTGAGTCCGTAGATGGTGCTGTGACGCTTTTTGGCTACCATGAGAGTGGTTTGCCACACCACAGGGGCTGGGTGAATTTCGCAAGAATGGTTGACTCCGAGGGGGATCGAACCAGCGACCGTGAGATTTAGAGACGAACGCTCTATCCACTGAGCCGCGCCCCCGGAGGTTTGTGTACAATATTGACTGTTTCAATGTTTGTCTTCGCCGTTTGTCATTTTCGAATCACATTGATAGTTTCTGAATCATAGAGAATAGAATCGTTTTGATCAGTCATATATCTTTATATCGCTCAAATATTTGAATATTGAATGAAATGAAGTATTCATTGGCAACGAGGAGTGAATGAGTTGCAGAAAGTGTGAAAAGGACACTCGAAACTTACATAGTGGTGGGTACGGTCTCTGAGATACCTCGAAATATTTGTTCACACGCTTTTGGATTGTGCAATATTTGAAACACGCGCATGACAACCGTACAATTACTCCGATAATGACAATTCCACCCACACAACACAAACGATCACCGATATGCCGTCCATGATAGTGGATTTCGTGCATGCATCCTTCCCATTCGTTTCATTTGACAGCACTTCACGCGACGCTAAGGTAATAGCTTCGATTTCAGCTCGTGGAATGTATAGATCTTATTCTTATTGTCCAAGTGACCTGCGTCGACGTCCTAAATCAGTTCATTCTTGCGTGCGAAGTGTGGTCTGTCTGCTACGGTGGAATAGTGGTAACATGCTGAAAAGAGACGTGAACTTGTTTTTTTTTTTTTTTTTGTTTTTTTTTTTGTTTAGCCGGTTGAATCCGGGGTCCTCCTAGTCGAGAACAAGATAGGGTTCTTGGATTACGACGACGTCAGCAGAGGTAGTTGGGTTGGGTGGCGTCGGACGTCTTGAATTCCGTTCTTGAGTCCGTAGATGGTGCTGTGACGCTTTTTGGCTACCATGAGAGTGGTTTGCCACACCACAGGGGCTGGGTGAATTTCGCAAGAATGGTTGACTCCGAGGGGGATCGAACCAGCGACCGTGAGATTTAGAGACGAACGCTCTATCCACTGAGCCGCGCCCCCGGAGGTTTGTGTACAATATTGACTGTTTCAATGTTTGTCTTCGCCGTTTGTCATTTTCGAATCACATTGATAGTTTCTGAATCATAGAGAATAGAATCGTTTTGATCAGTCATATATCTTTATATCGCTCAAATATTTGAATATTGAATGAAATGAAGTATTCATTGGCAACGAGGAGTGAATGAGTTGCAGAAAGTGTGAAAAGGACACTCGAAACTTACATAGTGGTGGGTACGGTCTCTGAGATACCTCGAAATATTTGTTCACACGCTTTTGGATTGTGCAATATTTGAAACACGCGCATGACAACCGTACAATTACTCCGATAATGACAATTCCACCCACACAACACAAACGATCACCGATATGCCGTCCATGATAGTGGATTTCGTGCATGCATCCTTCCCATTCGTTTCATTTGACAGCACTTCACGCGACGCTAAGGTAATAGCTTCGATTTCAGCTCGTGGAATGTATAGATCTTATTCTTATTGTCCAAGTGACCTGCGTCGACGTCCTAAATCAGTTCATTCTTGCGTGCGAAGTGTGGTCTGTCTGCTACGGTGGAATAGTGGTAACATGCTGAAAAGAGACGTGAACTTGTTTTTTTTTTTTTTTTTGTTTTTTTTTTGTTTAGCCGGTTGAATCCGGGGTCCTCCTAGTCGAGAACAAGATAGGGTTCTTGGATTACGACGACGTCAGCAGAGGTAGTTGGGTTGGGTGGCGTCGGACGTCTTGAATTCCGTTCTTGAGTCCGTAGATGGTGCTGTGACGCTTTTTGGCTACCATGAGAGTGGTTTGCCACACCACAGGGGCTGGGTGAATTTCGCAAGAATGGTTGACTCCGAGGGGGATCGAACCAGCGACCGTGAGATTTAGAGACGAACGCTCTATCCACTGAGCCGCGCCCCCGGAGGTTTGTGTACAATATTGACTGTTTCAATGTTTGTCTTCGCCGTTTGTCATTTTCGAATCACATTGATAGTTTCTGAATCATAGAGAATAGAATCGTTTTGATCAGTCATATATCTTTATATCGCTCAAATATTTGAATATTGAATGAAATGAAGTATTCATTGGCAACGAGGAGTGAATGAGTTGCAGAAAGTGTGAAAAGGACACTCGAAACTTACATAGTGGTGGGTACGGTCTCTGAGATACCTCGAAATATTTGTTCACACGCTTTTGGATTGTGCAATATTTGAAACACGCGCATGACAACCGTACAATTACTCCGATAATGACAATTCCACCCACACAACACAAACGATCACCGATATGCCGTCCATGATAGTGGATTTCGTGCATGCATCCTTCCCATTCGTTTCATTTGACAGCACTTCACGCGACGCTAAGGTAATAGCTTCGATTTCAGCTCGTGGAATGTATAGATCTTATTCTTATTGTCCAAGTGACCTGCGTCGACGTCCTAAATCAGTTCATTCTTGCGTGCGAAGTGTGGTCTGTCTGCTACGGTGGAATAGTGGTAACATGCTGAAAAGAGACGTGAACTTGTTTTTTTTTTTTTTTTTTTTTTTTTTTTTTTTGTTTAGCCGGTTGAATCCGGGGTCCTCCTAGTCGAGAACAAGATAGGGTTCTTGGATTACGACGACGTCAGCAGAGGTAGTTGGGTTGGGTGGCGTCGGACGTCTTGAATTCCGTTCTTGAGTCCGTAGATGGTGCTGTGACGCTTTTTGGCTACCATGAGAGTGGTTTGCCACACCACAGGGGCTGGGTGAATTTCGCAAGAATGGTTGACTCCGAGGGGGATCGAACCAGCGACCGTGAGATTTAGAGACGAACGCTCTATCCACTGAGCCGCGCCCCCGGAGGTTTGTGTACAATATTGACTGTTTCAATGTTTGTCTTCGCCGTTTGTCATTTTCGAATCACATTGATAGTTTCTGAATCATAGAGAATAGAATCGTTTTGATCAGTCATATATCTTTATATCGCTCAAATATTTGAATATTGAATGAAATGAAGTATTCATTGGCAACGAGGAGTGAATGAGTTGCAGAAAGTGTGAAAAGGACACTCGAAACTTACATAGTGGTGGGTACGGTCTCTGAGATACCTCGAAATATTTGTTCACACGCTTTTGGATTGTGCAATATTTGAAACACGCGCATGACAACCGTACAATTACTCCGATAATGACAATTCCACCCACACAACACAAACGATCACCGATATGCCGTCCATGATAGTGGATTTCGTGCATGCATCCTTCCCATTCGTTTCATTTGACAGCACTTCACGCGACGCTAAGGTAATAGCTTCGATTTCAGCTCGTGGAATGTATAGATCTTATTCTTATTGTCCAAGTGACCTGCGTCGACGTCCTAAATCAGTTCATTCTTGCGTGCGAAGTGTGGTCTGTCTGCTACGGTGGAATAGTGGTAACATGCTGAAAAGAGACGTGAACTTGTTTTTTTTTTTTTTTTTTTTTTTTTGTTTAGCCGGTTGAATCCGGGGTCCTCCTAGTCGAGAACAAGATAGGGTTCTTGGATTACGACGACGTCAGCAGAGGTAGTTGGGTTGGGTGGCGTCGGACGTCTTGAATTCCGTTCTTGAGTCCGTAGATGGTGCTGTGACGCTTTTTGGCTACCATGAGAGTGGTTTGCCACACCACAGGGGCTGGGTGAATTTCGCAAGAATGGTTGACTCCGAGGGGGATCGAACCAGCGACCGTGAGATTTAGAGACGAACGCTCTATCCACTGAGCCGCGCCCCCGGAGGTTTGTGTACAATATTGACTGTTTCAATGTTTGTCTTCGCCGTTTGTCATTTTCGAATCACATTGATAGTTTCTGAATCATAGAGAATAGAATCGTTTTGATCAGTCATATATCTTTATATCGCTCAAATATTTGAATATTGAATGAA
Source organism: Rhabditoides inermis (assembly GCA_963966185.1). Lineage (NCBI taxonomy): Eukaryota > Metazoa > Nematoda > Chromadorea > Rhabditida > Rhabditidae > Rhabditoides > Rhabditoides inermis. The sequence goes on from CAWZYM010000283.1 coordinate 1,320,972, forward strand.
ATGAAGTATTCATTGGCAACGAGGAGTGAATGAGTTGCAGAAAGTGTGAAAAGGACACTCGAAACTTACATAGTGGTGGGTACGGTCTCTGAGATACCTCGAAATATTTGTTCACACGCTTTTGGATTGTGCAATATTTGAAACACGCGCATGACAACCGTACAATTACTCCGATAATGACAATTCCACCCACACAACACAAACGATCACCGATATGCCGTCCATGATAGTGGATTTCGTGCATGCATCCTTCCCATTCGTTTCATTTGACAGCACTTCACGCGACGCTAAGGTAATAGCTTCGATTTCAGCTCGTGGAATGTATAGATCTTATTCTTATTGTCCAAGTGACCTGCGTCGACGTCCTAAATCAGTTCATTCTTGCGTGCGAAGTGTGGTCTGTCTGCTACGGTGGAATAGTGGTAACATGCTGAAAAGAGACGTGAACTTGTTTTTTTTTTTTTTTTTTTTTTTTTTTGTTTAGCCGGTTGAATCCGGGGTCCTCCTAGTCGAGAACAAGATAGGGTTCTTGGATTACGACGACGTCAGCAGAGGTAGTTGGGTTGGGTGGCGTCGGACGTCTTGAATTCCGTTCTTGAGTCCGTAGATGGTGCTGTGACGCTTTTTGGCTACCATGAGAGTGGTTTGCCACACCACAGGGGCTGGGTGAATTTCGCAAGAATGGTTGACTCCGAGGGGGATCGAACCAGCGACCGTGAGATTTAGAGACGAACGCTCTATCCACTGAGCCGCGCCCCCGGAGGTTTGTGTACAATATTGACTGTTTCAATGTTTGTCTTCGCCGTTTGTCATTTTCGAATCACATTGATAGTTTCTGAATCATAGAGAATAGAATCGTTTTGATCAGTCATATATCTTTATATCGCTCAAATATTTGAATATTGAATGAAATGAAGTATTCATTGGCAACGAGGAGTGAATGAGTTGCAGAAAGTGTGAAAAGGACACTCGAAACTTACATAGTGGTGGGTACGGTCTCTGAGATACCTCGAAATATTTGTTCACACGCTTTTGGATTGTGCAATATTTGAAACACTATTAACTATAGTGAACTATTAACTATTACAACATTGGCACCTCAGGTGGTTGCTGGTGGCGTAGATCTGTTGCTGCCAGTTGTCCAATGGTTCAACAATTCATGTAGTAACGAAACAGGTAGTATATTATGAGGCCCGCCAACGTCACGTCAATAGTCATGAGAATATGCGCATGTCGTTTTAGAATACAGTCCTCATTTACTGAAACGTATTCTTTTTCACAATTACTACGAATAGCGCTTACCGGAAGAGCAGAAGGTGTTTAGGACGTTATTGAAAGGGAGTGTACCCTCTGGTTTTCGAAGTTGAGTTAGCTTCGGAATGTGAAAATACATCAAAAATGATACACTTTTGTCAATTGTACCATATGCCGGAAATGGCGGTAAGTTGGAGAAATCATCATCGACCGTGCACGTTTGTGCACATTTCTGCACACTTTTCTCTGGATAGACCGTATTCGAGCGCAAATTACACAAACTTCAAGACGACTTGAGCATAACTTTTCTTTGAGAAAGTACGTTATTTATGACCTACTTTAACATCCTGATGCTAACTCAACTTTGAAAATCAGAGGGTACAGTCCCTTGAAATACCAGAGATTGTTTATCTATTTTCCTCCTAGTGAAGGAGAAGTATGAATAACTACATCATCTGAAATTGATTACGTGAACAAAACAATCAACAATAGTAAAGTACAAAACCACAAAACCGTAATCCGTAACATTGACGATTTCAATTGTGTTCACTGCGTTTAGGCAGATAGACCAACAAAATATGAAAAGTCTGTGAACAATTTTAAAAAGTAGGAAGAATGGAGGTAATTCTAGTGTTGGTAGTTGATATAAATGATAATGCGGGTGAATGGCACATTTGCATAATAAAACTGGCTCTGGCACAGATCCGCCTAAACCTAAACAGATCCTAAACGCCTAAACAAAAGAAAATGATTTACAGCCAAGAACAGACGCGCGAGAAAGTGTAGGGGAGATATCGCAACAGGGGTCAAGGGTCAGGAGGAGAGTGAGATACGGGGAGGGGTGCGGAGCGGCGGTTTCTTTTGATCTCGCCAAGGTTCCAACCCTGACAGAATAAACTACATTTGATAAGTAGTATATATCAATACACGAATGTCCTCGATATTCATCGAGAACACTGTAAAAGTTTTTTTATTGTCTTCGATAGACATTTTGTACATTTGCACAGTACAGTACACTCGTAAAGCTTGAAATGGCAAGGCACTCATAAAATATACAGGCTACAACTACTACAGCGTATAAAGTACAAAGTACGAACTACAAAATTCAAATTCGGTCACTTTCTCCTCGCCACTTCCTTCTCGAGATTGGCGCAGTAGCTCTCCAGTTGCGTCAGCTGGTTCTTCTTCTGCAAGGAGGGGTTCAAGAAGGCGATTAAAAAATTAAGTTGCTGTGTTGTTGTAGGGTTGGTTAGGCATAAACAGTTGTGATATACGATTATGTGAAAGCTGTTCGCAAAACAAAATTAAATTACACAACTATAGAGCTGCAGCTGCAGGCAAGTACCTTTTCCACAAACTCGGCCAGATTGTCGATTCGCTCCCACAGATTCTCGACGACTGCGAATTGGGGCTCCATCTAAAGCAACTTCTGATCGAATTTATTTATATAAAAAAACGCGTCCGTCTAATAGCATGCGCGGCTCTCAAATAAAAGCTATACCTAACAACCTGACCCGATGAACAAAAAATAAATACGCACCTGTCGAATAGCGTGCGCGGCAATATCCCCGTCACAGGCGACGAGCTCGGCGAGTGTGCGGAGCTCCTCGCAGGCAGTGGCTGCGGAGTCGAGGGAGGAGGAGAGGCCGAGCGAGGGGGACAGGGACTGGAAGGGGAGGGGTGAGGGAGGGAGGGAGGGAGGAGAGAGAGACTGGGAGGGGGGGGGGGTGAGGGAGGGAGAGGGGGAGAGAGAGAGGAGAGAGAGACTGGGAGGGGGGGGGGGTGAGGGAGGGAGAGGGGGAGAGAGAGAGGAGAGAGAGACTGGGAGGGGGGGGGGGGGGTGAGGGAGGGAAGAGGGAGAGGGGGGAAAGTGAGAGGGGGAGGGAGGGAGGGATAGAGGGAGGGAGAGAGCGACTGGAAGGGGGATGAGGGAGAGAGGGAGAGGGAAAGAGAGAGGAGAGGGAGGGCGAGAAAAAGAAAGAGGGAGAGAGATAAGAGGGAAGAGAGGGAGAGAGAGAAATAAAAAAGAGAGCAACTCACGACTCCAGCCAGCACATCGCATATGCTCTTGATATTATCCGCCAGTTGCGTCGCGCCTTCTAATGAATTCATAGAAGTGGATGGAGATGTGGGAAGAGAGACTGCCATCTTCTGAAAGTGAAAGAATACCATGCGACAACTATCGTATTCTCGTTCTGCACTCGTTGGAGAGAAATATCCACTAGCATAAACTTAATAAAGTAGTTTGCACTCCGGAGTTAGTATTGCGAAAGAGTAATACAGAGACTCATGAGTACCTTGCGATGGTCAAACGAAAACTAATGTACACAGTTAGTATCACAATAAACATTTTTTTGTGAAAAAAACCCAATAAAACATAGAATATGCAGAACCTTTCTCCTCCTCCTTTTCGTGCGTGCAATGCGTTTAGGGTCAGCTGGGTCTTCGTTTCCCTCCCGCATTAGCACAATCAATGTGAAATAGGGGACGCTGGGACGAAATTGGCTGTGAGGCAGAGGAGAGCGGGAGAGAAAATGAATAGAGGAAAGAGCGCTCGCTTCCTTCTGGTCGAATGAAAAAACATAGAGAGAGGACGTTTGTTGATTCCCCCGGGGCGCACTGCTGACCACTAGCGCCGCAAAAGGACAAGGCGATAAGATAAAGGTGTATTTGAACTGGTTAGTATTGATTGACACGCGAAATGGAAAGTATTGCAATGTTCGGACTACATTGTTCTGAATTCGTTTCGAAACGTGGAACATGGAAATAAATAACTTTATCAAAGTGATTGACTGAAAAGTGAAACTCGGGAATGCACGGTGGATAATCCTCTGAATAGGTGAAAGATGTCCATAAGTAATTCTTAAATGATATCATCATCGGTTCTAGCGAATGTACATATACATGACAACGGCAGCTTGCTTCTCAACCTCACTGATAACAGAAAAAACAAGCCCCTCCTCAACCTCAAACTACTCCAAGATGCAGCGGTACCTATCTCTTTTCCTCGCTGGCACAAAGAGATTGTGGAAGTGGTTCGTTCACGGAAGTGCGCATCAGAAGTCAACAGGATTCTACAGGATTCTACAGGTTAACAGGCTAATGGAGATCTCGTTCACTCGAGCGCACAGATCTCAGTACTTCCGCGCCTGTTGTAGATCTAGAGTCCCCTTTTCTAGGGCAAAAGTTCGTTTTGTTCGCATACAGGAGCATCTCAGTAGCCTCTGCTCCGGTTGTAGTTGTACTGGCTGACGGAGTCGCTGCGACGATCCATCTCGGCCAGTCGAGTGGAAGACGAGAGGGCGGCGGTGGAAGCGGGGCCGGGCTGCCGGAACGGCTGGTACCTGAAAAAATGGCATAACCTCGATAATCTATTTGTAAACTGTTAGAAAAAAAACTGAATAACAATGTCACGCTTGAGAACTTTTGATTTTCTTGGTACCTGAACAGATGGGTGATACTCGAGCGATGTATGCATCCACACTTTCGAACACAATCTTCTGATCAAAGTAGCGGTCAGTCTTTTTGGTGATTCCCTTTGAGGAACTGACACCTTTACGCTTTCGCTTTTTGAAAGGATGAGTTCAATCAAAATCACACTATGAACTCACGAATTAAATTACTCTTTGCATGTTTTATACCCACCTGTCCCTCTGCTGTGTGCCGTACTCATTGGTCGGGGGAGGAGGAGGCTTCATTCTGGGTGGTGATAGAGACTGATCCTCCATAGCCACCGAGCGTAGTTCCACGTATCTGGAAAATAACATTCTGATACTTATCACAAACCTACAGAACTCAACCAACTACCGCGTGATTAGAGACAATGTGAAGACTGTGACATGAAAAATGCAAAATAGATGGCATGAACCCAGTTTAGTGAGAAAGTGTAAGTGTGAACATTTCCTAGTTTTTCACATAGCGGCAGTTTATTTTGCTCCGAGCCAGTCCCGCTATTCCAATGCGCGTCCGCCGCAATCGATCAATAGCCACCTTCTTCGCGACTGTATTGTTCTACTTCGCCAACTACTTGTTTGTCTCCGATCCTGATGGCAACGTTTACAAGGAGATTGATCTCAATGGAATGAGCAGGGTGCTGCGAGGCTTTCCGTGGATACACAAACCCACATGCTCGAGATCTCAAATACTAATCATTGTCGTAGTATGGTATATCCGACAACGGTTTATTAGAGCATTTATGTGATACGCAGTGGTGACGCGTGTTCCATTGTCGTCATTCAGCTCTCACGAGTGTACATGAGTGGTTGAAACGCATTTTGTTCGTAGTCAAGTGTTTGTCTTTTTTTTCAAGAGCTGTATGGAACAATTGTCGCCGCAAGTTGTTCACTAGTTTTCTCGAGCAAGTGAAACATATTTCAAGCTTGATACTCTTTTTTGTCACTGTCAAGAAATAATCCAGAATTACGTTTCTTGATCATAAAATACAACATACACAGTACAAAGTGAATGTCTTTCATTTTGTGAGAAATACATAGTAAAAATGAGATTTTTTCATTGTCGTGTCTTTCTTGCAGGGCGAAGGAGAAGTTGTACACGTCGCACAACAACATGGTCCATTTCGCCACAGTCTGGGCGGCGAGGTGAAGCAGTTCAAGTTGTTTTAAGTAGTTGAATACGAAATCGTTCCAAGATTCTCTAGATGGACTTTCTGATAAGATGAGAGACATATTGGTGATTTGTCATCACCATGTGCTTTCATGAACGTGTGAAACGTACTTGTAATGTGAATCACACAAAAAATCCGAAATAAAACCACTGACCTACACCCAGGTCGAACCTGGCGCAGCGTCGCGGCCGCGCGGGCCGGGTGCGCGAGGGAATCGCCTTCCATCTGTGCAGCAAGAGCAGGGAGAAGAGGTGGGAGGGGGGAGTGGAAGTTGTGTCTTGTCTTTCGAGCAAGAGATGACTTGACCGGGAGAAGAAGAGTCAGAGGATAAGATGTTGATCGTAGTAGCTGATGGTCTACGGGATTGGTGAGTGATCGACGAAGAGAAAAGAAGAGGAGAGAGAGGGGGGAAGGTGCAATGAGAATCGAGAGTGGTTATTCCATGAGACGGGGAAGAGGGACGAGAGAGAGAGAGAGAGAGAGAGAGAGTGGTGTTTGCAGTCTGGAAGAGCACCGTCTGGCCGAGATGCTGAGGACCCCGCTGCACGAGATCGCACTCACTATCAAGGTGGGTTCATATTCTCTTCCGAGGTGTCCTGGTTGTCAGTCGTCGTCAGATTCAGTTGTCTGGTTGTGAGTTCGAGTTGCCAGTGTTTATCCCGTGACTGTCATGTCTTTCCAGCTGCTCCGCCTGGGTTCGATCGGCGACTTTCTCGCCAAGGCGATCGAGCCGCCGCCGGTGGACGCGGTGATTGAAGCGGAGGTGCTGCTCAAGGGTGGGTGGGAGGGGAGAGAAGGGAGAGGGTTGCGGAGCCCTGGAGTAGTACTGATACTAATATGCTAGTATCCGATATACGTGAGTGGGTCGGGAGAGCCCTGGAGTATAGTGCTGACCTGGCACCAATCTGCTGAATGTTTGTTTGAGATATTGAGATATCGAAAATGGTGCTCTCTTGCGCCACCCGAGGGTGTTTCCAGAAGTGGTGTGGAGTTTCGGACATCTTGGGATAGAATTTGACGCATTTCACTTTCAGAGATGCAGGCTCTTGATGGGTTGAACGAGCTGACGTCGCTGGGGAAGATGCTGGCACGGCTGCCGATCGAACCGGGGATAGGGAGAACGATTGTGCTGGCGGCGGGGATGGGGTAGGGAGAGGGAGGGGGGGGGAGAGAGAGAGAGAGAGAGAGAGTGAGAGTGAGAAAGAGAGTGAGAGTGAGAGAGAGAGAGAGAGTCTCCCTCCTTCCAGCCTCGGCTCCCTGATGTGCGAGGTGGCGGCGGCGTCGTCGTTCTCATCCCCATTTGTTCCTAGGGAGAGACACCATAAGGTGGGTTACGAACGAACAGTGTCTTAATTGTTTTCAATACGTTGTGATGTTAGGTTCTGTGCAGTTATTAGTTAACTATGAGTTTTCCATTTCTTTTCGTCACGGCGGCCGGTCGGGTGCATTTCTCGCTCCCCCGGCCGTCGCTGCCGCATGTTCTGGAAGCCTCCGTGAGTCACGACTGGGCCCGCACGGAGAAGCCCGATGGAGCGAAAGGACGTCATCAACATCGCCGTCCTCAACGCTCGCTCTCTCCGGACAGAGAGGAGACTATTGGAGCTGGAGGAGGCCGTGAACAAGGTGAAAGTGGACGTTCTCGGGCTCTGCGAAGTCAAGCGCGACGCACCCGGGCAACGTCTTCTGAACCAGAGCCGGTACGAATTCTACCACACCGGAGGAGGAAAGAAGCATGGCGTGGGTTTTCTATTGAGCCCCGTCTACGCGAACCGCGTCGTCGGATTCACTGCCGTCTCACCGCGGTTGTGTTTCGTCGACCTGGATATGGAGGAGTACACGTTACGCGTGGTTTGCGTCTACATGGAGACCACGTCGTACACGGATGAAGAATACGAACGCACTCTTGAAGCCTTGGATGACTGCACCCGCCCCGGTTCCAAGCAGAAGAGCCCCCGGGGTGGTGGATCGGTAAGCGTTCGTCGGTCCGAATCCGGGGTTCGCTGCCGTTTCCGCGTAGTTGTCTTCGGTGACATGAATGCATCGCTGGGAAGAAGAATCGTGGACTCGGAGCGCTGCGTTGGCCCGTATGGATACGGTGCCAGAAACAGAAGAGGAGAGATACTGGCTGAGTGGCTCGAGAGCAACGGATGGATCGCCGGAAACACCTACTTCCGGAACCGGACGGGGCGACTCTGGACTTGGAGATCTGCCCAAGGTACTCGCTCTTGTTATGATTTCGTTTTCATGCGGAGTCTTGACGGAGTGAGGAGCTGCCGGGCTTTGAACCAGTTCGACTTCCGGTCCGACCACCGGATGGTCCGGATGGAGCTGCGAGTCCACCTGCCCAAGAGGAAGCCGAAAACGAAAGGAAGATGGAAAACGAACTGGAAAGAATACAGAAAGGAGATTGGAGATTTGCTGTCGAGGACGCCGCTGCCGCGCTCGTCGGATGCTACGGTACACTACCGTATCCTGTGCGACGCAGTGAAGGACGCGGAATGGGCCACTTCAACATTCACGCCGCCTGATCCGCGCCTGTCAGATGCTACTATGGAGCTGTTCAGGCAAAGGAGACTGCTGCTAGGAAAGGACGACTCGGCTTCCCGCATTTCACTGACTCTGATCAACAAGGCAATTCGGTCTGCCATCGAGAAGGATTTGGAGAGACGCCACATAGCACTATACCGGAGAGGAATCGCGTCAAGGAAGGCACTGCGAGGACAGGAGGTCTCGAGGACGTTGATGGGACACCTACGTGCCGTCGACGACACGATCGCCACCCGCCCCGCTGACGTCTGCCAAGTTATCCGGCTCTTCTACAACGCTCTCTTTGACACTGCCTGGCTGCCGTTCCCGACGTTCGACGTGGATGAACCGCTACCGGAGGAGTTTACTGCCGAGGAGATTCGTCGCGTCCTGGTGCTGATGAAGAGGAATGTCGCTCGAGGACCTGACCGGATATCTACGGAGAGTCTGTTGTACGCGCCGCCGATACTACTGGAGTACGTTGCCGCGCTGTTCAACACCTGTCTCACTGGAGGGAGGATCGCTGACGACATGGCCGACTCCTTGGTATCGCTGCTGTACAAAAAGGGCGACCCACTCGACATCGGCAACTACAGACCGATCTCTGTGTCTTCGACGCTGCTGAAGCTGCTAATGCGGACTGTGCTCGCTCGACTACAACCGTCTTTGGAGGCGCAGCAGCCGCGGGAGCAGGCCGGTTTTCGGAGAGGATTCAGCTGCAACGACCATATTCTGGTGACGCGAGAAGTGATCTACAAACTCTATCGCCACGGCTACCACGGCTACCTGGTTTTTGTGGACTTTGCCAAGGCCTACGACTCCATCGAGCACAACGACACGTGGCTTGCGCTGAAGAGATGTGGAGTGCACCCCGCCTACATTCGACTGCTGCAGAGTATCTACAACGATGGCAAGACGAAAGTGAACGTTCGAGGGACACCGGCCGAAATCGAAGTGAAGAAAGGTGTGCGCCAAGGCTGCCCGCTATCTCCTCATCTGTTCAACTGCGTGCTTGCTGAAATCTGTGCCAAGATGGACTTCGACTTCGTTGGAGCCGGACTGGACATTGGAGGACAGAAGCTGACTCATCTCTGTTATGCTGACGACATCATCCTTTTTGCACGTTCGGCCTCGGCTGCAGAAAGGATGCTGGAGGAACTCGCGGAGAAGAGCAGCGACTACGGGCTGTACGTGAACAGGAAGAAGACGGTGGTCATGAGCAACGGACCGAAGAAGAGCATCAGACTGGACGGAGGAGAAGTGGAGTACGTGGACAAATTCGTCTACCTGGGCCGCTCTCTTAGTTTTCTGGCTGACGATCGAGTGGAGGTGACAAGGAGGATACAGGCTGGCTGGGGCGCTTTCTTCCGCCATAGCCAGTTCCTGACGCTGAAGAGTGCGCCGATGCGACTGCGGAGGAAAGTATTCCGGATGGCAGTTCTTCCCGCACTCACCTACGCTGCCGAAACATGGAGTCTAAGGAGAGAAGACCTGCAGAAGCTGAGAACTGTCCAACGACGAATGGAACGAAAGATGCTCGGGTTGACTCTGCTGGACAAAGTGCCGTGCAAGGATATACGACGACTGACGGGATTACGAGACGTTCTGTGCGAGGCGAGATCAAGGAAGTGGAGGTTCGCCCGCCACATCATGACTTGCAACGACGACCGATGGACGCGACGCGTGATCGATTGGAACCCGCCAAGGAAAGGCAAGGCCGGTCGCCCCCATCTACAGTGGAGCGACGAATTCAAGAAGACGATCCAGACCAATAGGAGGACCCTCGAGGAGGAATGGAAGAGTGTGGCCGCGGACGCTGATGCGACAAGATGGAAGAATTTTGCTTCCCGGCGCTACTCTGTGAATGATTGATGTTTTGAGTTATGATCACATAATGCGATACCGGATAAATGTTGAATTGAATTGAATTGAATTTGAATGAGTTTTATTATAGATTTGCGACCACTATTGGTGATCTCTCAGTTCGCATAGAATTTGTTGTATGATGCTGCATATTTTGCGTGTGCACACACTTTTCACGCTTTGTCGCACACTTTTTTAACATTGTGAATGTTAGGTCTGTGAAGTTATTAGTGAACTAAGAATTTGTTCTGACTTTTATCGAACTGTTAGTGAACTATCGCCCTGCGTGGAATTTGTCCCGGCATGCTGCATATTTTGCATGTGCATGTATTATGGTGTATTTGTGCCTATTAGATGTCGCTTCTTGGAGGTTCAAAGTGTTATTGAATACGAACCAGATTCTCATCGCACTCTCTCCCTATCTCTCCCCCCCCCTCTCTCTCTCTCTCTCTCCATTTGTATGTATTCCAGACACTGTCGGGCGCGCACCGCTCGTTCGCCGGCTCTCGTCTCTCCGACCACGTCGCTTTGGTGGCCGTCAATCAGGCGTTCCAGGTAGTGTAGACTAAGGATCTGGAACAAGGATTTTGTCAGGACTTGAAATTTAATGTACCTAGTGAAATGAAAAACCGTCAATCAGGCATTCCAGCGTGGGAGAAGATGTACGAGATGTCTAGGAGATGCTTCTTTCCCGAAAATGGTGGATTGCGGTTTTCTTGCAGGACGTGATCGAGTGTGGCGGTCCGGCGGCAGCGCGCGACTTCTGTGATAGAATGTCACTCAGCCACCCCATTCTCAACATGACCGGGTGGGTGGTGATACACACACACACACACTCTCTCTCTCTCTCTCTCTCATCTCTCTCCTCTCTCTCTCTCCTCTCTCTCTCTCCTCTCTCTCTCTTCTCTTGCTCTCGCTCTCTTTCGCTCTTTCGCTCTCTCTCCCACCTCTCTCTCTCTCATCTCTCTCATCTCCATCTTGCAGTGGCGCGATCCGTCAGATGATCGAGGTTCTTACCGGAGTGTGCGAGCTGAGCCAGGAGGCGGTGCGGTTCCGGAAGGTGAGCAGCATCATCACACATAAGCTTGTAACCACCAGAAAGTGTAGACCTCCTGTTCTGTCTTTTTTCCACACCAGAGACGCGGAGAGCGTATATCCTAACACATTGTCACAGAAAATCCTGACAGACACAACAGTCTACTGGATCAAGTTATATAGTTTCATCTAACGTACCACGGATACTATGCTCTATGTATTGTAGATCGACCCGTCGGCCCCCTGCCCCGACCTGGACCTGCTCTCTTCTCTGCTCGTCGCCGCCTTCTATCCAAACGTGTGCTACGCGGAGGGAGGAAGTAGGAAGGTGGGATGGAGGGGTAGACAGTGTTGATCCCTTATTATGTTTCACTGTAAATCATGATTGAAGTGAATTCAAGTGTTCCTTTGTCTTTGGTGCGTGATGCATATTTTTTGTGAGATCGTATTGTGTGCGATGGGGGAGTAGAGCTGTCACGAAACCTTGAACTATCATAACTAACTTATATTTGGATTGTTCGAATCGTTTCAGTCCAAGTCATTGTCGGCAACTGTTGTTCCGTCATTGACATTGGTGCGCGAAGCATATATATATATATACAATGGATATATATATATATATATATATTGTGTGTGTGCGTGTGCGTGCGTGTGTGTGTGGAATCTATTCGCCCGAGTTGACCGATTGCCGGTTGATATCCGAATTGTGAACGCAATGAATGTCTAGAAAATGCGTGAAGGCGGCAGCAGAAAGGTTGTGTCTGTGTTGTTATTCATAAAGTAGTGGTAAATATATATAAGGAGACGATTACATCTCGAATGAAAAAAATATGAGATAGATGTAAAGTGTTTTGCAGGTCTATACCCTGGAACAGGCGTCGGCTCTCCTCAACAAGATGTCTGTGTGTCACCCGGCGGCGGGGGATGGAAAGGTGCACCTGCCCACCCCGTTGATGGTCTTCACTGAGAAGGTGGGGGGATCGTTGATATATTGTGTGTTGTCTCCGATTCAAACTCTCTGCAAGGGATTAGTGGCAGTTGCGCCTTGGTTTTATATTTGATGTGTGATGCACATTGCTAATGTGTTTGTTATTGCTAATGCTCACGGCACTCATCTTCACCGAGAAAGTCGGTATAGAATGTCTACTTCGGATTACTGTTTCTATTGTTCTTGTCGCGCACGCTCAGGCAGAAACAGAAGAAATTACCGTCATTGGCGTTGTGTGCATGTCTTCAGTGCGCGATGCAGATTGTCAGTGAGATTACCTTGCGTTTTTTTCGAGGGAATGTATTTGTGAATCTTTCACGATCCTCTTGATATAGCAGAGCACTAGTCTAGTGTATTCAATTTGAAACGCATTCTGTTCGCTTCGTTTTTTTCAAATCAATTTCAAATTTTCAAATCTTCAAATCTCTGTGTGAAACGACTTTCTCCGTCCAGATCCGGCGTGATCACATAGGAAGCTTGGCAAGTACCCGGTCTTCTTTCAGATCCGCACCCGTGTGATTGCGTGCAAGTCGCTGTCGTGTGTGTCGCCGGTGCAACTGCTGTTGTTCGGGGCGAGGCGAGTGGAGGCGGTGGGGCAAGACACGGTCAGGATGGATGACATGTGGGTGGGGGAGGAGTGGAATGTGTGAGAAATATAATATAATAAAATTATTTGGGAGATGCGCAAACAGAATGAGAATGGCGACCAACCATCCAAAGCGAAAGGAGGCTGGCAGAGTTTGTGAAGAGATGAAGAGTGGAGTGTAGAGAAACTGAGTGAAAAACAGAATAGGATGGACGACATGTGGGTGGGGGAGAGGATGAAAGGGGGAGGGAAATGAGAAGTGGAGAAGATGCGGCATAAGATTGTGAATTTTGATGGGGCAGAGGATAGAATGTGTGAGAATGAGGGATGGAGAGTTGAGAGTAGACGGGGAGGTATAGAGTATGGATAGTGTGAGTGAGTGGCGGAAGTAATGTATAGGTTTCGATATGTAATCCCGAACGAGTCCGTTCCAGGATCACTCTTCGCATGCCGATCCGCGAGGCGGCTGCCGTGGTGGCGCTCCGTCCCCTCGTCGATGCCCTCCTCGTGAGAACATGCGAACAGCCAGAGAGTGCTGCCATGACAGAGGGCGATAGGGAGCTGGTGGAGGTGCTCAGGTGAGAACTCCCCCCCCCCCTCTCGAATAAGTAAATGTTGTGTTCAGGGAGCTCTCCTCTCCCGAGTTCTTCTCGGCTCCGAAGAAGAGCGACGATCTGCTGACCGAGTCGGCGATCGCCCCGCCTCCGCAGGCCCCGCCCAGCTGGGGAGGACGGGGAGGAGGATTCGGGGGATTCAGGGGAGGAGGAGGAGGAGGATATGGCAGAAGCGGCTTCAGTGGTGGAGGCGGAGGAGGATTTGGAGGAGGATTCGGAGGCGGTCCGATGAGGGGCGGTGGATTCCGCGGAGACAACAGGGGTGGAGGAGGAGGGGGAGGGTTCCGCCCGTATAGCCGCGGCGGCGGCAGGGGATGGGGAGGAGGAAGGGGAGGATGGTAGAGATTTGTTGTTTTTATTGTAGTTTCCTTTGTATTGTGAATTGATTGTTGTGTTTTGTTGTATGTTGTATGGTAATAAATTTTGTTTCGAACAGATGGACAAAGTGATTTTGAAAATATGATTTTGAATGGAATTATTTCGCGCCAATTCGCTTTTTGCACATGTCCATAGGAGCATCGTAGCGGGGAAACAGCTGTTCGACTTTCCGGGCGCGATTTGACCTATTTACTCACTATCTGTTGTTTAATTCATATAGTCAATCAACTGTCTCTGCTCCTGCTTTCCCCATCCCAATGGAGTTCTTCTACAGACGGCGCGACATCGATTAGTGAGTCTAAACTTTTGTGAAACCTGCTCACTGTGTTCACCCATCCTACCTGACCGGAAACGTATGCTTATTATTTCATTTATTTGTATATCCTTGTATCAGTGGTCCGTTCTCGGAGGAGTGTATGCTGTCATGGTACCGCGCCTCCTTCCTGCCCTCCTCTCTCTCCATCCGCGCGCACCGCAACGGCCACAGGGTCTTCAAGCTCACTCTCGGTCTGTTGTTTTATTCAATGTTTTTTTTTATAAATAGTATGATAGCGTTTTCTTGTACACTTTCTACATCCGGTAACTGAAACGTAGATCGAGGGCCAGGGGTAAGTATACCTGGAATGCTGTCTGCCGGTGCTTTTCACTGAACCTCGCGGAATGTTTGAGGTGATTTGGTGAAGCGGAACGGGTCTGGCAATCCGTTCATCCACGTGGATAAGGAGGAGGAGGAGTGGCTGCGGTGCGAGACGCAAATCACACGGCTGCAGCAGGTACGAATGCACTCAGCCAGTCTATCAGCAACCATCAAAGTAGTTTGGCGATTGGGTATGAAGTTGGTCTTCAGTAATCCATAGATGATAGTATTGGGTTTGAAGCAACCACTTTGCGAATGGTTTTATTTTTTGTTAAGATTGTATACTCGTCGTGTGTAGTAACGTTCGACGCTGTTGATGAACACTTTCAGCAGTACCAGGCGTGCAGCGACGAGTTGGCGGTGCTCAAGAAGGTATGTTTATTAGTGAGATGTGAGATTGTGATCAGTTCGTATGAATAGTTGCTATTGTGCATTGTTCAGAGTGCTGTCGATTCGGAGAAGGCGCGACAGCAGCAGCAGCCGAGCACATCGAGTGCGGAGGAGGAGGAGAACGGGAGGAACGAGAAGAGCGAGCAGGTCGACGAGGTGAGGAACATTACTGCACGGTTCATTGTTGGTATCGGTTGAATGTTTCAGCTGCGGCGCGAGTTGGGCGAGCTACGCGCTGAGGTGGAGTCGCTCCGGCAGCCGCAGCAAAGCACCAAGGGCGAGGAGGTCGAGACGGTGAGTCGGCACGGCCCATCTTGTAGTGCTCAAGTACTTGTCGCATTTCGCTCACGTTTTATCGCAGTTAGCCCTGTTAGAAACATTTGGAATCAAATCAATCAATCATTACACTTACTGGAATCAGAGTGGGGGATTGTATTAGTTGACGTACCTAGCGTTTGGAGAGGTGGTGTAAGTTGGCTTTGTTTCAGCTGCGACACGAGCTGAGCGAGCTGCGCGGGGAGGTCGCGGCTCTCCGCCAACCGCAGCAGCAGAACACCAGCAGTAGCAGCAAGGCGGGCAAGGAGGTCGACGCGGTGAGTCTGTTACTAGTTACTAGTAGTATGCTCACTCTTTTATTCATGTACGTATTGCTTATTGCCTTCCAGCTGTGTCTCGCGCTGGCCGCAGTACGCGAAGAGGTGGATGCGCTGCGACAGCAACAGCAAGCGAACAGCAGCGAGGTCGGTACTGTGTTCCATTCCATTCGACAGAATAGGAGTCGAAACTGGTTTTGTTCAACTTGTTACTTCAAACTTATCCACACTTTGTTGTTGTCTAATCCTCATGGATACCACGTCTTTTAAAACGAATAGACTGTGCCCCCAACAGTCACTTTATTATACGAAACAACACTTTCTGATCATCGTTGACGATGATTTTGCTCGTATTTGCCAGCGTTTTTGCCGGCAACAATTGAGTATTGGCGTGATTGTTGTTGCAGCACGTGGAGGATATACTGTCGGCCCTGTCATCGCAGGCGGCCGAGAGCGCCGGCTCGGTGCGACACGCGCACGCCAGGATCGATCAGGTGGAGCAGCAAAGTGTGCTGGTGCACTCTGATCATTACCAAACACCCAATTGTTGTGACTACAAAGTTACCATCAGAGTGTGATCAGAGATCAGCCAAACAGCCTGATAGAGTTGATTTGCCATGTGCTCTCTATTTCGAGTAGGGTGGTTCGAGACATATCGGATCCCGCAGAGAGAGAGAGAGAGAGAGAGAGAGACGATACCAAGATCCTTTGTAGCTACAATCTCCATCATTTCAGCTCGACTCGTCCAACGATGTGGGGCTGCGGCACGTGTGCAGGACGCTCAACGTCAGCTACGATGTGGGTGTTCACTGTTGACCTGGATGCGATTTCGACTTTGGACTCCTCTCCAGAGATCCCCCTCTTGGTTCTAGGTGCTGGACCGGCTGCGAGACATGGAGCACTGGCCGCTGCTCGAGTGCAACGAGCAGGCCGGTGAGTTAATGTTGTTTGTTTTTTTTCGTTTCTAAATGCTGACTATGGATTCTGATTCTTCTTTACTCTTCTACTGCTTTACCCTTTACTTTACTTCGTTACTCTACTTGTCTTTACTTCTCTCTCTCTCTCTCTCTCTCTCTCTCTCTCTCTCTCTCTGCTTTGTCAGTTCTTTTGTCGTATTGGTCGTTGCAGCTGATCGCTGGCTGGACGAGGCGAGCGAGTTGAACCGCGCCATGCAGGGTCTGCGCAAGAAGTGGGTGGGAAGTGAGGAGGAGTGATTCTGGGCTATGTAACTGGACGGTTTCGCATGTGACTAGGTTTGGAGTAGTGCATGTCGTGTGTTGTGCTTGTGTGCCTGCGACGGTTCATATTGTGAGTTTCAGGTGGGTGTCGACTGACGCGGCGCGCTACCACGACCTCGACCAGCTGTTCCGCAGTACCTACGTGCGTTTCTCTCTCTCTCTCTATCTTTCTCTCTCTCCATCTCTCCCTCTCCTTCCCTCCCTCTCCTTCTCTTCCTCTCTCTTCCTCTCTTCCTCCTCTCTCTCCCTCCCTACTCTCTCCCCCCTCAGGCGACCAGCTGCGATGTGTGCGAGGTGGTGTTCCACTGCGTGACGGACATGTTCACGCACGCCATATCGGTCGAGCATATTAGGGAGGTGAGTTGCTGTGAAATGAGAGTAGTGATGACGTCACTCGTGTGTTGGTGACATCCACATTGGCGTATACAGTTTGTGTATCTCGCACTGTTGAACAGATCGGAAGAGGCGGTCTTCGAAAATGGCGCGTAAAGTGATAGAGCAGTATCATAAAACATATAACTCCCGCAGATATTATACAGATGATGTGGTTGTGTGAATCACAGGCATGTGAGCATCGTTCCAGTTGCGGCGCGACGACGGCCCCGGCTACTCGACGGCCGACGTATGCTTCTGGGAGTGGGTGCTCGACATTCTCGACCAGGACGAGGAGAAGGAATAGAGGGGGGGGAGAGAACGTGGGAGACGGAGGGAAATAGGACATGTCAAAGACACTAGGAGCGAGAATAAAAAAGGATACAGATGTGCATGATTTAGTACGGATTGTTTGCTTCGATTGTTTGATTGAGTTGTTATTCATTGCTCACACTGTTGTTTTTATACCTGTGATTTTTCTAAGAGATTTTTTGAATAAAGTTTACTCGAACAGTGGTGTGTCATGTTTTTGAAATGGTCGAGAGCACCATCTAATATCTGGAGAAGGGTGAGTCATTCGGCATTTCGCAATCGTTCGTTTCGCAATCCAGAGGTCTGTGACCCCACACTATGGAGTTCTTCTACACGGGCAACGACGGCTGCGAATAGTGAGTTCATTTTCGTTGAGCAGTATCTGCACCGTTGCGATTAGCACGCATGAATTCGCGTCCAATTGAAGTGGGTGAAGCGTATTGTGACTGTAATCATAATGTGATTTGATTCGAGCGTATTCTGGAATTCCGAAATTGAGCGGTCCGCACTCGGAGTCGGACCTGCTGCAGTGGTACCGCGACTCCTTCCTCTCCTCCACATCCATCATTCGAGCGAGGCGAGACGACGGCAGCCAGCTGTTCCGAGCATCTCTGCGTGAGTATCAGTCGACTTTTTCGAAAGCGTTTTTGTAGACAGATAGCTGACCCGCGTGTTTCAGTGGAGCTGGTGAAGCGGAACGGCGCCGCCAATCCGTTCCTCCATCTGGAGAGGGAGGAGGAGGGGCGGGGTGACTGCAGGAGAGGATGCGAGGCGGCGAGCCGGGTCGATGAGGTGGGTTCAATTTTTCAATCATTCAATCGTTTATCCGGGTGGGTTCCTTCTCCCAGAAAAGTAGGTGGCAGGAAAATTGGGATCTGGGGTCATTGAGGGAATATGGGAAAGTGAGAGGAAGGCTCACAGCGCCGCGTCATCAGCAGTTGTCAGAAATGTCTCGCCCACGTGACTCGCTAGTATTCTCGGTTTTCTTGAGGAACCTTTTCAGATGTCTGCCGAGCTGTCGCGACTGCAGTCAGCATTTGAGGCACAGGGGGAGGTGCTCAATGTGAGTGGACCGGGAGTGGAGGGAGAGTCGGGGCGAGGGGAGAGTGATAGAAGGTCGGGTGAGATTGAAAGGGAGGAAGGAGAGGGTAGGAGGAAGGGAAGGGGGGTGTATAAAGAAAAGAGGGGTGTGTGAGAGAGACCCTCGATTGCAGGTTTGTCTGACCGAGCTGTCGCTGCTCGCCCAGCAGTCGGCTGCGCGCGCGCTCTCACACGAGGCGTCGACGGCCGACGAGGTATAGTTCTATTCTCGCTATAAGTTGCGCGAGGTGGGGTAGATCAGAGGAAGATAAAGAGTCAGCTCTCGGCAATAGCGCGCAGAACAAGAGAGGCAGACGGTTATGGCGCCGTATTTCGAACTGCAAGCGAGGTGAATCGAAAATTATCGCTCTGGCGCAGGCTATATGGGGAGGGCGAAGAGTGCGGGTCTTCGGAACGCATTAGCCAGTGGGACAGGAAAAAGAAGGCTGTGGGGAATAGAGAGCGCTACTATATTGACAGCAGAGCAAATGAGTTGAAGTGGGTTTCTCTCCCGAGATGTGATTGGTGGAACGGGGCTGACGAGGAGTGTAGTAGGTGCCACACCCTCGGATTCGTACCAAATTGATAGAACACCTTAGTTAGGACCCTAGCCATCGATTAAAAGTGTCCGAATTTCCTAAACGAACTATACGTTTCCGGTACGAAAACGTACAGGGCCCGTTTTTCGCGTTCCTCTCACCCTACGCGGGGTCAAAGACCGAGCCGTCGTGGCCTAGTGGCGAAAGCGTCTGCCTGCCAAATTGACCCTCTCGAGTTCGATTCCGCGCACATGTTTTTTGTTTTGTCAAAAGTTTATGCTTTATGGACTTGTACTTTCTGACTACCATATCATCATTTTCTCATGGTCCATGACACACTCAATCAAATAAGTTGTTTTTATGCGACAGTCTTGCCGATCTCTTTTTGATAACGATGCCAGCCTTCGATCGTGGTAGTGACGTAGTGCCACCGTATCACCCGTATGTAGCTTACAACAGCGCCGTCTTCTGTCAGAGAAGTCCCGAACATCGTCGAGCTACTTCACATTGTCGAACTGTCGTATGTATTTTGATAGTGGGCGAATATTTTATAGTTGAAGGTTGTAATGATGCGCACGGTAGAACATCTCTGTTCCTGACAGTCGTCTCTCTTGAAGAGAAACCATCGAGTCGGTCATGCCTTTCGTCACTCTTTTCTTTACTAACCAGTGATTGAACAGCGAGACGATCAACCGAATGAGTTGGCAAAACAAAAAAAACATGGGCGCGGAATCGAACTCGTGAGGGTCATTTTGGCAGGCAGACGCTTTCGCCACTAGGCCACAACCACTTGGTCTTTGACCGTTGCGTAGGGTGGGAGGAACGCGAAAAACGGGCCCTGTACGTTTTCGTACCGGAAACGTATAGTTTGTTTAGGAAATTCGGACACCACAAATCGATGGCTAGGGTCCTAACTAAGGTATTCTATCAATTTGGTACGAATCCGAGGGTGTGGCACCTACTACACTCCTCGTGAGAGAATATGAGTTGATATGTATGTGTTCAGTGATAACTTGTTCTCTCGCAGCTGTTGTCTCGTCTCGACTCCGTGTCCCTCGAGGCAACCACGGCCAGCGATCGGTGGTGAGTGCACGTAATTATCATTTTGTTCATTATTTCATTGTTTTACAAATTGAAAGTCCGTGTAATGCGAGCATAACAAGATGGCTGAAGGCGTGGAAGGAATCGTAAACGCAGTGTGACTGCTGTGACTCGAAGGGCAACGATGTTCCTGAGACAAGAAAGGTCGATGTGGTGACACAGCCTATTTAGCCATCAACACGTGATTAGATCATCTTTATTATTCATACCGTTACACGTATTATTATCTCACATTATTACTATTACGGTACTGTAGTTCTCTGCTTATAACACGTCTACTCCTGTGGCGGGAATATGTCGGCGCTGTGGACGCGAATCCGACACCGGCGGAAGACACGCCTCAAAACAGCGGCCGCGTGGTCCGTACCAGCCATCTGCAAGCGAACGTTTTGAGATATTGGGAGTACATCGAGACTGTATTGTAGCTATCCGCCCGAATCGGAACCATTTGTGTTCTCAACTTCTTTGGACTAATTGCCCCGGTCGGGTTGAAATTACATTTAGTGAGTGTGTGATAGTCATGATATCGACTGTACCTGCAGTCTGACGGCTGAGTATTCGGGGATGTTCTTCTGGATATAGTCTGCCATGAACTGGAGTGCGAACGGCACCCTGTGAATGGGGTACTCGTGCCAGGGAATGTTCGCCTCTGCACACGGCTTGAAGGAGACTGTCTTGTGTCTGAAATTAGATCAAATAATTTCTTCGACGTCGCTATTCATGATCGTTTGTTTATGAATTCATCGCCCTCGCCAGGCAGTGGTCATGAATGGTCGTTGAATGTGATAGATCATTAAATGAATGTAGCTAGCAGATTAGTGTCACTCACTCGCTGCTCGGATTGCCGTTCTCTTCAATACCGATGAACACGGCGTTAGCTTCATTGTAGAGGTCGTAGCTTCTCTCCGTGTCCAGACGATTGTGTAGGATGTAGAACTTCTGAAAGTATTCGGTTATTGCATCTTTGCTACTTTAGGCTACCTTATTCGACTGGTACACGCAGAACTTGATGGGACTGATGTGCTGCGGCCAGTTGCAATGGACGTCGATGATTTCGCGGAAGCGACAGCATGTCTGGCGAAGAGAGTGGAGATCCTGGAAATAGGGATAGTGTAAATTAACAGTATAACATGTGTGTTATTACGACGTTTGATTAACATAAGGCTGTAAAAACTACCTTAGCGGGGAGTGATCTGAAGATGGCAACGACGAGTTCGTTGGGTAGACAGGCGAGCATCGCTGCGGAGTGACAACGACACACTGACAGACAGTGAGACTGAGTGAGTGAGTGAGGCCGCGCGCTAGTGACTCCTCGTACCCTCGGGCCATATCCCATGTCTGTACTCCACTTATCCGGCAGTGAGCGGTCACATCACTCGTTCCCATGCTAAACTGTAATTACATGGTCATAAGTTTACAAATATCATGTGAATAACAAACAATGTTGTGTGTGAAGTTCAGAAAAGGCAATTTACTCCAAAGTGTTACGAGAGTGTTCCTTTTTTTTCTTCTAATACAAGTAGTCTTTTTTGTTATCGAAATGCTATTAGGCTACAGAAGTGTTAAAAAATAAAAATAAAATAAACCGATCCTAATACATAGAAAACGGCCTTTCCGTCCGTCCGTCCATAACTAGGAGGAGGAGCGCCGTAGGCGCGACTCCGACTTTATTTAAACAAGATGAAAGTATGCTGCGTGTTTCAGCGAGGAGCTGAAGTCTCGGCTGCGCGAGGTGTGCCGGTTCATAGACATTGACAGACAGCTGCTCAAGAAGCTCGCCCCACTCACACACATACCACTCGTGCAGAGGAACCAGGGTGCCGGTGGGTTGGGGGGAGAGAGAGAGAGAGGGGGGGAGAGAGATGCTTGCAGTGTCGATCTGGCCTGAGAACGTCTCCGAGCTCGGAATCGCACTGCGCCGCCTGCGCAACAAGTGAGTGGGAGGAGGAGAGGTTCTCAAACTCAGCAGTTTTCTCTTGCAAAAATTGGAAATCGAATTAGAATCACGTCTCTTTTAGATGGAACTCTCGCTGTTTCTCCGCGGACCGCCTCGACCATCTCTTCAACAACAACTTTGTGAGTGACATGAGTACCTAGAGTAGTTACGTGTAAAATGCATTTTCGTTGGAATTGTTCACTATAGAATTTACGATTAGACACTTTACTTTTCAGAGAATTTAGAGTAATCTATTTCATCGTAGGTGTTCAACTGCTGGCTGTGTTCGGATACTGTGTCGTTCGCGGGAGCAGCCGACATGTTCGAGCACTGCTGCTCGGAGGAGCACATCGACTCGGTCAGCGTCTCTCCCCCCCCCTCTCTCTTCCCCCCCTCTCTCTCTCTCCCCCTCTCTCTCATCTTTCCCTTGCAGCTATGCGGTGAGAACGGCCCCGGCTACTCTGTGGACGACATCAACTTCTGGAACTGGGTGATCAATCGGCTGGAGGAGCGCGAGCAGTAGGGAGGAGGAGGAGCGAGAAGTAGGAGCAGAGAGACTGATCATGTGAACACTGCTCTCCGGTGTCCGGTATTTATATTCATGGTCTCTCACCAATTGTGTGTTGTTATTTGTTTTCTTTACTTATCAAAGTACTATTGTCTGCTATCTGGTTCACTCTTTTTTCTGCAATGCAATGTTTGACTGGTTTTCGCTGCATCTTGAAAGTTGTCATCATTTCACCACGTTGTTTGTTGTTATCGTTGAATACATTGAATATACTTTGAGATCGATTATAGATTTTGTTTCGATGTCGCTGGTCACTAATCCATTGAATATCTCACATTGAATTACCATTCTTTTTTGTCAACCGGTTTGGAACCAGTCCGTACGGTATATGGTTTCCAGATGGGCCACAGTAGTTCTAAACCGAAGAAGAAGCTACCGGAATGGCCGTCGCTGGATGAAATGGAAACGAGACAGAAGCTTCAGGAGACAGTTCGGGGCGAGGCGAGCAAGACGATTCGGTAAGGTCTTACGACGATAACATCTCCGTGAAAAAAAACGTTTTACACGGGCAGCTTGCGCACCCGTCTTGGCGGATTGTTATGAAAACATGACCATATACGCAGTTTTTCATGCTGATTCCGAATATGAGCATAACTTTTCCGGAATAGTAGTTTGAAATAAATTTTGACACCCACCGATTAGACTACCCATGGAAATGACCTGTCAACAACAGCAACGTGGCAGAATGGATAGTGGAGTTGGAAAGTTAGAAATGACCATCGATGCGATGCCGCTATGCGGTTTTGGCCGGTTTTCTTTTTTATCACATGTCCTATTGCCCTGACACTTGTTTCATTGATATTTGTGCAAATCTGCAAATGGGATGTGAGAGAACATGTCGGCATAGAACACATAGAAAGTCATACAGTAGATCGAGTAGTCATGGAGTAGACCAGTTATACTTTTTATATAAGTTGAAAAGTAGAAGTTTTATAAGTTAAAAGTTAGAACCACCCTTTTGTCGGTGACATCGCAGGCATTTCAATTGAACGGGAACACTCTCTACATCACCTTTACGTGTATCAAACAGCGTTTTAAAGCTGGACAGATACCCAATTTCAGATTTGCACAAATATCAAAGAGACGAGTGTCAGGGCAATAGGACATGTGATGAAAAAGAGAACCGGCCAAAACCGCAAAAACTTTGCCGCATAGCGGCATCGCATCGATGATCATTTTTAACTTTCCAACTCACTATCCATTCGGCCACGCTGCTGTTGTTGACAGGTCATTTCCATGGGTAGCTCGGTGGGGGTCAAAATTTATTCCAAACAACTATTCCGGAAAAGTTATGCTCATATTCGTAATCAGCATGAAAAACTGTGTATATGGCCATGATTTCATAAGAATCCGCCAAGACGGGTGCGCAAGCTGCCCGTGTTAGTTGGATAAGTAAAACCACAGAGAATTTTTGTATTTAGTTCGATGGAAGGAGTGGCTGACAGAGAGAATGCGGCGGTCAAGCGCTTCTACTACGAGACGAAAGGCACGCGACAGTGAGTGTGACGGTATATCTCGGGTAAATGGTCTGTGTCAGTGGTCCGTTCTCTGAGGAGCGGATGCTGGCGTGGTACCGCGCCGCGCACCTGCCCGGCTGGCTGCGAGTCTCCTGTCACAGAGGAGACACGGTCGTCTACCAACACACCATCGGTCAGTGCGTAGGGTCTGCGCTTCATTGTTTCGCAACATTTCGCAACATGCGTTTCACAACATCACGTTTTTATGAGTCACTTCTCCATTCAGAGTGGCTGGCTGCGGCTAATGCGGCGAATCCGTTTCTGTGCTGCGAGCGCTCTGTGGACGAGGACCGACTGGCTCACTTGGAGGCGCGTCTGCGGGACGCATCGCACGCCAGTCAGGTATGCTATAATTTTGTTAATATTTTTTGGTATGCTGTAATATTATGTTATACTGTAGTTGGCGATTTCCGCGCTGGAATCTCGCATAACTGCGCTGTGGGATCAGTTTGGTGCGAATGGCGAGGAGAGTGAGAGAAGGTCAAGGGAGCAGAGCGCGAGGGCGGACGAGACAAGTGCGGCACTGAGAGTGGAGACACGCGAGAACGCCACCCGGTTGGACACATTGACACGGGTGAGAGCGGAATTCAGAATTTATATTCAGAAAAAGAATAGAAGAGCACAGAATATGCTCTTTTCCAGGAGCGCTCCTCATGGAAGAGCGAGCTGCAGACGGTGCGTCGCGAAGGGACTGCGAATGCAGAGGTACATGCCGCGACACTCGACCATTTGCTCGCGCTGTCTGACCTCTCTCGTTCGCAACTGAGTTTCGCCAACTGACCCCGGCTGGCAATAACAGAAACTATCCTCCAGGCGAAGACTATATATGGAGGTTGATGTGTCCACTGTCATCTTGCAGAAGCAACACCGTGAGGTGGCTCGTCTCACGAACGAGCTGAAGGCGCTGCGCGAGGCTGCCGCGAAGACGGAGAAGGTGTGAAGAGGAAGGGAGAGAGGAGAGAGAGAACTGTGCATTGCAGTCGTCGCGCGGTCCCTCTTCTCTCGGTGACGTACGCACTCGCGCCGACCAGCTCAAGAAAGACGTGGCGCTGATGGAGGATGTGGGTTGCCTGCTTTTCTCTCTGCCTCCCTCTCACCCTCTCTCTCCCACTCTTTCCTCTCTTTCTTCTTTTCCCTCTCTTTTTCTCTTCATTTCTCTCTCTCCTCCCCTCCCCCCCCCCTCTCTCTATGCCTCACTCTTCCAGAAGTACCGCCACCTGCTCGCCGATGTGAGCGGCGCCAAGAACGTCCGACTGTTGGCCCGTTTGGTTCGTATAATGTCCTATATCTTTGTATTGTTGGTGCTTCATCTCACTATTCTTAGATGAAGCAGGGCTGCAGCCTTGTATTAAAACAATTTATAGAGCGATCATGTTGTTTGTTTTTTTTCTAGAGGAAGGACGTGGACGCTTTGAGCGTGGATGTGCGCCGGCTGTCGACGGCTGATCAGCAACCGGAGACGGCAGTCTCTAGCGACAACATGGTATATTCCATGGATTAGCGTACTGGTATAATCATTGTTTGGCGTAAACAATCGGTTCGTTGTTTGTTTGTTTGATTGGTGTGTCGCTTGAAGGTGGCGGATCAGTCGGCGTCTGGAGAAGTGGAGGAGTGGAAGGCGCGCGTCGCTCACCTCAAGAAGGAGCTCGCCGAACAGAAGAAGGTAGAAGTCGTGTTTCTGAATATGCATGTTGCATATACCACATTTTGGTTGATTGATATTCCACATGCATGTTCAGAGGTTCTACACGAGTGGACGCGCCCCAGTGGCAGCGGGAGAGAAGAAGACCACCGGCATGGTCGGTTGTCTTTTTGTTTATTGTAGTCAAGATCTTCCTAGTTGAACTGGGGGTTCTTGGATGACGTCACCCAACCTAAGAACTTTAGGCAGTGTTGTCATTATTTTTTTTGCTTTCAAATAATTTGTTTTGTCTTTCAGAAGCCTGTGGGTGTGTCTCGCACGAGTTTCTGGGAACGCAAGAGAGCGCTGGCGAAGGCCCAGCGCTCCACTCCCGCCATTGCTCAAACCGCCAAGTAGGGTTCCTCATGATTGTTATTGTTGTTGTTGCGCTACATTGTTTCAATTTCATATCGTTGCTATACTGGGTACGCTCGTAATGATGTAGACTGTTGAGTGTTCTCATTATTGTTCTCTCTTTTTGTTAAGTTACAATAAAGTTCATGTTGTGATGTGTATTTTATAATACATGTATACTTATTGGTGGCTGACGCTCCATGAAATATTTCTTATGTTGTTTATGCTCGCTTAATTATTGAGTATAATAGTTGTTCAGATGGGCGCGAAAGGTTCCAAGTCGTCTCGGGAGACAGAGGAGCATGAGGAAGATCTGCCATCGCAGTGAGTTGATGAGGGGTCGAAGTGAGCGATGGAATTGTCTATGTCTAGTTCAGGGCTTCTACGGAGATTGCACAAGAGATGGAGGCGGAGGAGGAGGAGGAGAAACACTTCTACTATCAGACGCGCGATGAGACACAGTGAGTGGGCACCAAGTGAAAAGTTAAGTATATAGCGCCTGTATTATTTCGGTAGGTTGAAAATAGACTATTCTCTGAGTTAGACGGAACGGCATGACCACTCTACAACTATACTCAAATGACCTACAGTACTTGCAGCGGTCCGTTTTCGGAGATGGATATGCTGGCGTGGTACCGCGACTCGCGCCTGCCCGGCTGGCTGCGAGTCACCTGCTTCCAGCAAGGCGAGATGATTTACCACCAGACGATCGGTGCGTGTTTCCGTGTTGGTTGCTGAGTGGTTGATAGCATTCGAATCGTAGATGTTCTGGCGGGTGCGAACGCGGCTAATCCGTTCGTCTACAGCGGAGAGAAGATCGAGGAGCAGAAGGAGAAGGAAGAGATTGATCGTGACGCGGACAATCGCGTCCGACAGCTGGTGTGTGTTTGAGGGTTGTCTCTATGAGTTCTTCAAAACACTTTTAAATCGTCTTTCGAATCGTATCCAGAACAATGAACACAATGCCTATGCCTAGTCATCCCTTGGAACACTTCGGAATCGCCAGACTGATTGCACCTTAACTGTCTTCTCGTGTTTCTAGGAGGGAACCGTGCGGCAGCAGGCCAGTCAGCTCGCCAAGATGGACATGTTCTATGCGGCTGTCGTCGAAGCGTTCGAGGAGGTGTGAGAGAGAGGGAGAGAGAAGAGAGATTAGAGAGAGAGAGGGAAAGAGGGAGGAAGGGATAGAGAGAAAGAGAAAGGGAGAGAGAGAGAGAGAGAAAAAGAGAGAAAGAGAGGAAGAGCTAGTTGGTTTCTGGATTCAGATGCACGGTCGTCGTTTCGAGGAGTCGATGCGCTCTCAGCTGCTGCATTTTGCCGTCAAAGAGCCCCTGAAGAAGATGATACAGCCTATTGTGAGTTGCGGAATTATTCCCAAACTCGATTTTGCATATGTTTGAAATCACGAGTACATTACAAACTTTTTGATGGGGTGAATAAATGGAAAACAAGAGGAAGAGAATGAACCGTATTAGCTTCAAGTTTAGTAGATCTAATCAAAAACTCTACCAACGCGTAAACCTCTCATGTTCAGCGCACCGACATGCAGACGCGCTGCGATTCGCTGGAGTCGAAGCTGACCAGCGTGACGAAGTCATGTGCTCGTCACTCGACTGCTCCTGCTCCCACCCACACGCAGTGCGCAGCCGAGATGAAGAAGCTGCACGACAAGAACACCGCCCTCGAACAGGTAGGGGACAACTGCTGGCATCAAATCAAACCTCTGTGAGAAACGCTGGGCGCGCGCGCGGAGTAGCCCACATGGAAGTCAGCAACGCTAGCTCCTGCCATAGAACTCTCATATTTCCCCCAGTTTCCGCCCATTTTGCTCGAATTTCTTGATTTCTTTGATATCTGTTATTCAATTGTGGATGATGATTGAGGATGATGACAATTAACGCGTGTTTGTATATTTGCAGCAATACCGCACTTGGAATGACGAGCTGGCGTCTCTTCGGGCGAAGATGCAGAGTGTGGAGAAGGGGAAGACGGGCAAGGCGGGAGACAAGCAGGAGTTCGACAAGATGGCTGGCAAGATCCACAAGCTCCAGACGGTGCAATTCGCCTCCTCTCTGCTCTCTGCTCTCTGCTCTCTGCTCTCTGCTCTCTGCTCTCTGCTCTCTCTCTTCATCTCCCTTTGTCTTTCAGCAATACTCTTGCGCGAACAACGAGCTGATTGACATTCGGAAGACGCTGAAGGCTGGCGGCGGAGTCGCTTCGATCGAGCACATCCAGATTCAGCTCGCTGCAATGACACAGGTAGTTCTCGCCTGGTATCATGTATATAGTAAGTCGTAGAATGTTTTTTTTATCAACTATGTGAACTACGAGCTATTTTCACAGAACGGATTACTTCCTCCTTCTTCACATATTCCTCTGCAGGCGGCTGTGTCTACTGGCGGAGCATCCGAGAAGGAAGTGGACAAGTGGAAGGCGCGCGTGGCGAAGCTCAAGAAGGAGCTCGTCGAGGAGAAGAAGGTAACACACTCTTTCAATGTCCACTCTCCTTCCTCACTACTTCCACCATGTCCTCTCGTGACCACTGTTGTTCAGAAGTTCCACGAGAATGGAGGCTCGTTCGCGGCGGGAGAGAGTCGACCGGCGGTCAAGGAGGACGATTCCGGCTGGTGGTAGAAAGCTGATTCGACGCCATATATTGCTCATATAATACCTTTGACGTCATTGTTGTAGTTGTATTTTACTGTTGCTCACTTTTACTCACATTGTTGGACTGATCTCTTTGCCACTTTTTGTTACGTTTTTTGACAATAAATATTTTCCGAATGCGGTTTCTACATACTTACGCAACAGACGACAGGGCAAATATAAAAAAGTAACATCAAAAATACAACTGAGTGAGCAATTTTTAATTTTTAATAGACTTTTTCACATAAGTGTCTCTTTCGAAGTTTGTGAACTGTTAACGATTCACTAGTATTTGATGATTTGAGATTAGCTGCAGACTCATAATAATTTGATCTTTCATCAGCTACTTCTGCGAGGCATGTGAGATATTTATTTTGCACGTTTTATGTCAATTGCACACGAAAAGCGCATGTATCCAAGGAGATTATGTAATCAGTAGAGCATTTTCGGAGAATCACAGATGATATCATTATGCGTTGCATAAGGAAGCCTAGAACATTTCTCACACGCTCGCTTTCTATTCTATTCTATTCTATTCACATGATCGTTCGAGCTGTATTGATCGAGCCGCTCTTGTTCTAGCCAAACACACGCTCAAACACGCTTTTTATACACGTTTCTAGTTTGAAATGAACGTGTGCGAGTGAAATTGCATTCATTCGCTGTTCACTGCTCACTTTTCAGAGCGAAATGTTTTGGAACTCACGCTATCATAAGAGTACGAGCTCAACAGGTTAGTGATTACATTGTGCTCTCTTTTTGAAATCGTAAATTCAGGGATGGACCGGGAGGGTTCGCGGCCTCAAAGCGCCGAATCACCTCCATCATCGTCCGAAGACGTCTTGGAGAAGCAGGCGAAAGAGCAGGTATTGGATAAGAAGAAGGAGGAGGAAAAGAAGGAGGAGCAGGAGCAGAAGAACGAATCGAGGTACGTGGATAATGAGCCCTCCATGAGCTCCCCATAAATGAGCTCCCCATAAGTAGCTGATTGTTTACACCAATTAGCCTAGGGCCAGCTCCATATTTGCCACATCCTGTTCACTATTTCACATATTCATGTATATTATGTCACGGCAGATGAACATTATCATATTATAGGCCTAAGTCACTTTCATCACAGTGTTCTCAGCAAGTTCGATGTCGAGAAGGAGCAAGACGTGACAGTAAGAGAGCATGCGGAAAAGGTGTTCTTCTACCAGCGGAAGGGAGAGCGATTGTGAGTCTGTTTTATCAACACACTATGTAGTTACGTACATGCTCGGATGTATTTAGGGCACTCTAAAACCTTTAAAGGAACATACCACTCTAAATTTCGTACATAAACTACGATCAGCACTCAGATGAACATGAACATACAATCACTTTTCATAAACAAACCATACGTTAAATATGAACAGAACGTGCAGAAAACGCGTCGCCAAATTTTCGCATTCTGTGGAAATAGTGTACTTAGGGGACAGTTTCTGCGGATGGAGTGTGTTTTAGGGTCGTAAATCACACTCCATCCGCAGAAACTGTCCCCGTCAGTACACTATGTATAAATTTTTGCAACGCGTTTATGCATATTCTGTTGATTTTTAATATATGACATGTTCATGAAAAATGATTGTATTTTCGTTTTCTTGCACGTGGAACTTTTGGTTTATACACGAAATTTAAAGTGGTATGTCCCTTTAAAGTTACTGCTTGCAGTGGTCCGTTCTCCGAGGAACAGATGCTGGCGTGGTATCGCGCCTCGTTCTTGCCCAGTCACTTGCAAGTTACTTGCATCCTGGGAGACCGGGTCGAGTACGAGCAGACGATAGGTGCGTGAATGTGGCAGTTAACTTTTTGTATTGCATCATTTTTTTTAATCTGTTTCAGAGTCGCTGGCCGCTGTGAACGCGGCGAACCCGTTTCTGTTCAAGCCGGAGGAGAGCAAGAAGGAGATCAAAGAACTGCGCGAGCAGCTTGTGAGGCAGTTGTTTTCCTTATTTTTAACAGATTGAAGGTTTTTTTCAAAGTGATCGATGCACCGATCGTTTCAGGTAGCTTGCCAGCGGAAGTGGCACACGGAAACACAGAAGCGAGACCTCTATCTAGCGGCACTAATAGAGGCGTTCGAAGAGGTACGCTCTCTCTCTCTCTCTCTCTCTCTCTCTCTTTCTCTCTCTCTCCATTTTCTCTCTCCATTTTCTCTCTCTCTCTCAGTTTTTCGTGGGTTTTCAAATTCAAGTAGATACAAGTTATTCATCAGGTGCATGGTTCAAAGCTGGACAAGACGACTCGTATACAGTTCCTCCAGTTCGCTGTCAAGTCTCCCATCAAAAAGCTGCTCGCACAGATGGTGAGACCAAAACAGCTCTGTTGCGATACTCGCTCTACGGATCAGCCAGCTCTACAGATCAGCCACAAGTGAATACACTACTTCGCAAACTTGAAACTGGCTGCGTTTGTGGATTTGTGCGATATGCGATATCGGATAAGCGGATATCACCATATTGATAATTGCACATTAACTGAAACATTCGTTTTCAGAAGTCCGACCTGACCAGCCGCGTGGATGCACTGTCCGCGGAGCTGATTGAAATGAAGTCGACACACAAACCGACGGCCGTCGTCCAGCCAACAACGTCCACCGAGGACGTCTGGGAGGGGTTGAAGCAGCAGAAGCACGAGCTGTCCAACAAGATCCACCTGCTTCATAGGGAGGCGAGTGAGATAAGTGTAGGAGGGAGAATGAGATGCAGATTTATCTTTTAGCTTGTTATCATCTTTTTACATAATGTTTTTCACGTACTGTTAAAAAATGCATTATGTTGTTCCAGAACGGGCAGCACAAGGCGGCGATTGCCCGATTGGAACACGTTTTTCTTTCCGGCAACATGGTGAGTAAAGATGGGAGGGGAGGGAGGGAGGGAAAGAGAGATTGGATGTTTTCACCAACACTCAAATCTAACAATCCACTGTTCAGATAAACGACGTTGTGTGCCGTCTGACTGCGCTTGAAGCGGTCAACCGCTCGCGTTCACTAATGGGAGCCTACTCACCGATCAGTGTGGTTTTCATCCTCTCCTCTTCCATGTTCACATCTCTTTAGGTCACTCCCTCTGGCGGCATTCAACCGGATGTGGTCACTCGTGCGGTGGAAGCGTCTTCGCAGGCTATACTCGCGCAAGTGAATACCTCTCTGAAAGAGCAGTCCGACAGACTCGAGGAGAAGATCAACAGGACACAACGGACCATTCAAGGGGAGGTGAGGCAGGAAGCAATACATAGAATTGATTGAATTTAGAACAGTAAACAATTTTATGTCTTTATGACAGTATCATACCCTACCATTTACACCCCATTAGAATAGAATACATTCCCTCTTATCACAGTAGTATATAGGCTTGCGTTGATGCAAGATAAAGGAGTCCCTCGCATGGTCTTATCTTGTGCATGAGGGCTCATCGGGTAGTGTGGCTATGAGAGTCGCAGGAGGACCAGAAATGGTGTTGTCCTGAGGCACCACGGATGTACCAAAGGAAATCATACGAGGCGCGTATGATATGGAGGTCCCGAGGTTCTATTTCTGGTCTAACTCCCTTCTTATTCCCACTAAAATCACTGGTAGTGTGCAGGCCAGCACACCGTGATGTTGTTTTATACGTACTTCGATTATTATGCATTGTGATGTTGTGGCGGCATAGGTGAAGGTGTGAGCGTGAGCTTAAAAAAACTAAAAAAAAAGCTTCGTGATGAGGAAGACGAGATGCCTCAACCGATGGCACGTGTATGCCTTTATCGATGGTCCGATTAACCTGTTTCGATGGTCCGATTAACCTGTTTCGATGGTCCGATTAACCTGTTTCGATGGTCCGATTAACCTATTTCGATGGTCCGAGTATTCTTTTGTCGAAAGGTACCGACTGAAGTGCACTTGGAGAAGAAATGCATTGACTGTCAGAATTTTTTTTGTATTTTTATTATGCTCACAACCTATGCCACATTTTATGTAGAGAAGCGCACCGGTTGTATACAGAGATGAGATCGGAGATCGGAGATTGGAGTGAAAGGAAAGACGAAGTGAAGAGTGAAAAGAGGAGAAAGGAGAGAAGATTGCGGTGGAGGAATGCAAAAGAGAAGAAAGGAGAAAGTAGCGGTGAACTACTTGTGCGAGTAATGCGGGAGCATACATTAAATGTCGATTGTATGTTACGTGTAACGTGTTGCATCATGTGATGAGTTTCGAAGGAGTCGACTCGTTCATGGTATCAGAGTGCACGCTGATAAACACTTACGCTATACGTTTACAACCTGGCGAGATCCTGTTGGGAGGTATCGAAAAGAGATAAGAACGGTGGTTCACTTTCGAGAAGAGTCGAAAAGATAAGTGATAAAATGACAAAGGAATGATGAGTTTCTTGATTGTGCGGAGATAAGATTGATTCACTTGTATGTTTCACACCGTTGCTAATGATAGAAGATGAGCTTGCCAGAGCCACTAGATCTTAGTGGTTGGCCAGTATTGGAAGGCCAGTGTACTCGTACTCGGACACCATTCCATTCAATCGCTTTGTGAAAGAAGTTGAGACTTATGGATTGGCTATGAACTACAGCAAGAAGAGGCTGGCAAGAATACTTCCTCTGTTGTTGAAAGGAGATGTGAGACTGGAGTACGATATGCTACCGGAAACGGCTAAGCAGGATTGGAAGACCGTGGTGGACGAATTGAAGATGTGTGTTCACTCGGAGATGGAGAGATCTTTGAAGTTCGAGGAACTTTGTGAGATAAAACATCGAGAAGACGAGAGCGTGCTGGAGTTTGCTTGGAGAGTGATTGAAACTGTAGATGAAGCACTTACAAACATTGAGGCGAGTGATATGGAGAAAATGAAGAAAAATTGCTTCAGTAGAGGACTGAAGAAAGTGTCTTGGCAAAGAAAGTTGTTCGAAATGGAGTTCGACACTGTCAATGCGATGGTCAGAAAATCCAAGTACTTCGAAGAGGTTGATGCCATATTCGAAGACAGTGTGAAGAAAAGCAACGATGTTGAGAAACGAAAGTATGGAAAGACTGGACATGAACGCTTCAAGAATCGTCAGAAAAAGAGAGAGTTGAAGTTGGTGGAGAATAGGAAAGTCATGAAGAAAGGAGGCAGTGGAAAGCCTGGAGTGGACCGTGGAGAAGAAGACAGTGACGACGACTGCTGATTGGAGATTTCGAAGACGACTACATTTCATTCAAGCATCGACGACATCGAAGTTCTTCGTTTTTTTTGTTTCTATTTTGATTCACAGGCATTTCATTGTTGTAACTGTCCCCAATTTTTGTATTCGTGTAGGTTTGAGTATAGTATCTTCCCATTTAGTTTACATTCAGCGAGGACGCTGAATCAAAAACGCCGATGATATCATACCCTACCATTTACACCCCATTAGAATAGAATACATTCCCTCTTATCACAGTAGTATATAGGCTTGCGTTGATGCAAGATAAAGGAGTCCCTCGCATGGTCTTATCTTGTGCATGAGGGCTCATCGGGTAGTGTGGCTATGAGAGTCGCAGGAGGACCAGAAATGGTGTTGTCCTGAGGCACCACGGATGTACCAAAGGAAATCATACGAGGCGCGTATGATAACAGTAATTACATTGAGATGGGTGTAAGGATGTTATCGCGTTTGCTTTTTCAGATTGAGAACCGTCGCAGTATGATAGGCAGCATGAAGGCGAAAGTGGAGAAGTCATGGAAAGAGGATAGGGAAACGCAGGAGATGATATTGGAGGAGATTAGACAGAAAGTGGAGAAGACGGTACTGACACGTTTTTGACTGTACGGATGGATACAATGATTTTGATCTAGAACGCCGCTCTGAAGAAGGTTGTGGAAGAGGAGAAGGAGCGCGAGCAGGTGAGTCCTCTTTCATCTTTCCGCGATGAAGTGAGTTACAGAAGTACCGCTCGCTGAACGGCGAGGTGAAGTCGATCCAGGCGGGCCCCGCGTGGAAAGACGTGCAGTCCAAGATCGAGAAGCGCGTCGCCGCACTCGAACAAAAGACCAGCGTGAGTGTAGGACAGATTGACCCGATATCCTCTTATTCATGTATTGTAATGAACTCGGCAGCAGATGTGGTCGTTGACAAAATGGCTAGCTTTAGGCACCGCCATCCCTTCTTGACATACCATTTCCCCCGCCACCTCCCTTTGACTGGAGTGGAGTCGTAAGCAAGACGGCGGAGGATGCGGAAGACAAGATAGCCACTGCCATCTCGGCCGTGCGACACACCATGCATAGTGAGGTGGGAAACAATAAATAGAAATGAAAAGATATGAACGTGTGTCAGAACGAGAAGCGCAAGGACGATATCGAAAAGTTGGCTAGTCGTCTGAAACTGCAGGAAAAGCAACTGGGCGCGCTGAGAGAGGTGGCATTTTCGTGTACTGGAAAACTAGTCGTATGTTTTGTCTTGTTAAGATTCTGCAGCAGAACTCGTCGTGTTCTGGCGACTTGCGTACTGAGAAGAATCTGAGTTTCGAAGGTGCCTCGGACACGGACGATGAACGAATCCACCAACTCTCCAAGCAGATCGAGGCTGTCCAACAGGTACATACTCCATGTCTCTGGTGCCGGTGATTTTGTCTCACAGTCAATTTCTTCAGCGTTCAGCGATTTATCCAAAATCGTTGTAGCTGTACATGAATCATGACATTGCAATCAGAACATTATGAATGGAAGCACCACAATCGGCTCATGTTTCAGCAGTACCTCACTTGCTACGGTGAGATACTGGCACTGAAGCGTCCCATCAAACAGGATTGGAGGGAGACGATGGAGCAACTGAAGAGAGAGCAGGACGCACTGGCGCAGGTTGTTGGATGTTTTGCATTTCCTTTTTTTCGTCTAATATTGTATGTACGATCATTATGTTGTCTTGCACTATCTTCCTTATACGTACACGGTGTAAAATACACAATTGTTATTATACCTATTAATGAATATATGCAGTTTTTAACACAGATACCCTCCATTTCAGAAGCTGACCGCAACTAGCTGTAAAACGGGGCACAAGTTCACTGCGATGGTAAGGTGTAATAACTATTGCGAACTAATTGTTCGATTCATTGAGAACGTTACAGAAGCAGCAGCTCGAATCGTTGGCGGTCGAAGTGAATAAGAAACAACAAAAGACTGGCGGCACTGATTCAATGCGACGTCGACCGACCGTTCTGTGATTTCAGAATAAAGATACTAGAATGACCAGACTACTATTTTGTGTGTGCGTTTTCTTTCACAGTATCTTTCTATGATAAAAAAAACGTGATGTGGTATGTGACTCACTCATCAAACAACCAGAGTGAAGCCTCGTGAGTTATCTCAATGTGATTTTATTTACTGTTCGCTATCTATTCCATGCGATCGTTTGAGCTTGATCGAGCCGCTTTTGTTGTCTTTTGTGCCTGGCACATGCTCACACGCACGACTTTTTGTACACGCTATCCTAATTTGTATTTCATCTAATTTAATTATAGTTTATATCTAGTTCGAATCCATCTGAAATCTTTTTTTTTCAGTGTGCGAAATGTTTTGAAACTCAGCCATCCAGATGCTCGAACAAATTGCGTTTTACACCTTTTTCAACTGTGTTTGCTCGTCAAGATCATTGCA
Source organism: Rhabditoides inermis (assembly GCA_963966185.1). NCBI lineage: Eukaryota > Metazoa > Nematoda > Chromadorea > Rhabditida > Rhabditidae > Rhabditoides > Rhabditoides inermis. The sequence continues at coordinate 1,357,435 of CAWZYM010000283.1, forward strand.
TAGCCGCACCGCCGTCAGAAGACGCGCTGGAGCAGGAGAAGGTGCCGGAGCAGAAGGAAGAGCAGGAGCCAGAGAAGAAGGAAAAGAAGGAGGAGCAGGGGAAGAAAGAGGAAGGGGAGGAGAAGAAACACGATCAAGAAGAGCGGTAAGCGTCTGATCCACTTCTCAGTTCCATGTTCACAGCAATGCAAACGCGGAGAAGCAGCAAGATGTGGGAGAATATGAGCAAGTGCAGAAGGAGTTCTACTATGAGCGGAAGGGCAGGCGAGTCAAACTTCGCACTCTCGCACTTTGTTAAAGAACAGGGAGGGTCAACGGAGTCTTCACAATTGTTTGCAGTGGTCCGTTCTGCGAGGAGCAGATGCTGGCGTGGTACCGCGGCTCGTTCCTGCCCAGTCAGTTGCGAGTCACTTGCACGAGGGGAGACCGGGTTGAGTACGAGCAGACTATTGGTGGGTGACAGTTTCCTGTTGAAAGAAATGTCAAGAAAAAATTCTTTTAGAGTCGCTAGCTAGTGTAAACGCCTCGAATCCGTTTCTGCTCAAGCCAGAGGGGAGCCAGAAAGAATTTAAAGAACTACGCTATCAGCTCGTGAGTTATAATTGATTATTGTGAGTTATAGTTGATTATCATTAGTTTTTCTCATTTGAAAATTGAAAAGGTGAAAGGTCTTGATTATAATCACAGATTACCTTAGCGTGCCAGATTACAGAAGCATCTCTTTCCTTTCTCTTCCTTTCCCAAAAATATTCAGGTCTCTCCCACCGACATCCAACCGGAAGTCACTCGTGCGGTGGAAGCGTCTCTGCAGGCTATACTCGCGCAGGTGAACCACTCCCTGAAGGAACAGTCCGACAGGCTCGAGGAGAAGATCGGCCAGACACATCGGACCATTGAAAGGGAGGTGAGAAAGGAAGCAAAACATAGAACAGATAACTTGTTTTAAAAATTTGATGAAAAGATGTCCCACGGACCATTGTGAGGTTGATGAGGGAGGGATATGAGAGACGAGAGACAGAAGGTAGTGAGTGGTGCGTGTTTCCAGAACAAGAAGCGTGAAGACGACATCGAGAAGCTGGCCAGCCGATTGGAGAAGCAAGAGCAGCAAATGAGTGCGCTAGCTGAAGTCAGTCAACATATTTATATGTATCTTTCACTTACATATAGAGTATTCCCCCGTTCACGGTACGCTTGTTCACTCGTCGCATATTTTCCAGACAGCACTTCATCGCATTTATTGTTAGGTCCGCACATTCGACCGAGCAATTCGCGCGTTTGGCGGTCTGATTTTTAGGGTTCAAACTCGACCAAAAAAATCAAACCGGGTTCGGGAGAGTGAAATTTTTTTCATTGTCTGGTACCGTGAAAATGGGGGATACCCTATAGTTCATTATTTTCTCTAGCATTCAATAATCAATGTCTGTTTTTTTGAACAAAACGAGTAGTATCTGATTATTCTCGTTGATCATTCTTCTCTCTTCGCTTAGCCTATTGTTTCTTCCAATCTCATTTCCCATTATCGTCATTTCAGGCTATGAGGAGTCCCGTAATGGAGACCATCAGCGGAGAGTGGAAGGAGCCACTGGAGCAGCTCAAGAAGAACCAACACGTTGTTTCATCTAGTTGTTGTGTGTATTACATAGTTTCGTTTCAGCAACTGCGTTGTCTGCTTGGTCAGATCAATTCCGTTAGCGGACCGAAAATTAAAGCAGAATTTTCTGAAATGGTAGTGCCTCACTCTTTTCCCCCTCCTCTCTCCCTCTCCCTCTCTCTCTCTCTCTCTCTCTCTCTCTCACTCTCTCTCTCTCTCTCTCGAAAACAGCAGTTTCAGAAAAAGCAGATCGATGCGTTGACAGACGAGTCGAAGAAGAGTGGAGGAGATTTCAAAACTGCTCTAGAGACGCTTCAGGGAGCAATGGCTGCATATGAGGAGGTAGAGAGAGGTAGAGAGAGAGAGGTAGAGAGAGAGAGAAAGAGAGAGGTAGAGAGAGAGAGAAAGAGAGAGGTAGAGAGAGAGTCGCAGTGTGACACACGTATACCCTTCAGCGACATCGAACTCTCAACGACACAGTCTCGCGCAATTTTCACTTTGTGGTGAGGGGAATGGAAGCGTCTGTGTCTACAATCATAATGATATGAAGCATACAGTAGTGCCTAAGATGCTAGATACATATGCTAACATCGGAGAAAGACTGGTTACGAGGTTAGCCCATTATATGTCCGTGATTCCAGTTCTCATTTCAGCTGACGCGGTAGTGGCGGTAGACATTCGGTAGAAACACAGTATGTAGTAGGTCCTATGCCATCCGTGACACTTCACATGTTGTGCAGTTTCGGGCAACACAACGTGTATGTCGTCAAATATCCAAAACGCTTTCATGAGAAGGAATCGAACCCGTGGGCTGCACGCAGCGATTGCGCGCTGGCGGCGCGCTCTACCACTGCGCCACTGAGGCTCGTACCGAGACAGCATTGAAGATATGTTTGTTCGTTATATATTTTCATTGTGCACTGATAAGATCAGTGGAGTAACTGTGATCTCTCTTCGATCTCCTAACCACTGTCTCCCTGACCATGACACCATGAGTTCGATTCCTTTTCATGGAAGCGTTTTGGATATTTGAAGACGTTATGTTGCACAAAACTGAAAAAAAATATGTGAAATATCACGGATGGCATATATGATCTGATCCGACTATAGTGATAGTTTCCACAACCACGATTCTTTCGACAAACAAGTTCCTATAAGTGATTTAGTTCTCAACTAAATGTGTCATAATCATGTTTTCCGATCAGAGACTCGAAATTTTTAATTGCGTGTTACATTTTGGTGTTTGTTTTCAGAGGTGCGACATGCATGGTATAAAGTCTGCAGTGTCTTATATGTGGAATATCGTCTGTCCTTACGCTCGTCCCTTCCCTCCCGCTGCAAACATGCGATCTGGAGAAGAGAAGTGAATAGGTAGAAGAGAGAGAGAGAGAGAGAGAGAGAGAGAGAAGAGAGAGAAGAGAGAGAGAGAAGAGAGAGAGAGAGAGAGAGAGAGAGATGATTGTTTGAGGTTTGTGTACAATATTGACTGTTTCAATGTTTGTCTTCGCCGTTTGTCATTTTCGAATCACATTGATAGTTTCTGAATCATAGAGAATAGAATCGTTTTGATCAGTCATATATCTTTATATCGCTCAAATATTTGAATATTGAATGAAATGAAGTATTCATTGGCAACGAGGAGTGAATGAGTTGCAGAAAGTGTGAAAAGGACACTCGAAACTTACATAGTGGTGGGTACGGTCTCTGAGATACCTCGAAATATTTGTTCACACGCTTTTGGATTGTGCAATATTTGAAACACGCGCATGACAACCGTACAATTACTCCGATAATGACAATTCCACCCACACAACACAAACGATCACCGATATGCCGTCCATGATAGTGGATTTCGTGCATGCATCCTTCCCATTCGTTTCATTTGACAGCACTTCACGCGACGCTAAGGTAATAGCTTCGATTTCAGCTCGTGGAATGTATAGATCTTATTCTTATTGTCCAAGTGACCTGCGTCGACGTCCTAAATCAGTTCATTCTTGCGTGCGAAGTGTGGTCTGTCTGCTACGGTGGAATAGTGGTAACATGCTGAAAAGAGACGTGAACTATTAACTATTACAACATTGGCACCTCAGGTGGTTGCTGGTGGCGTAGATCTGTTGCTGCCAGTTGTCCAATGGTTCAACAATTCATGTAGTAACGAAACAGGTAGTATATTATGAGGCCCGCCAACGTCACGTCAATAGTCATGAGAATATGCGCATGTAGTTTTAGAATACAGTCCTCATTTACTGAAACGTATTCTTTTTCACAATTACTACGAATAGCGCTTACCGGAAGAGCAGAAGGTGTTTAGGACGTTATTGAAAGGGAGTGTACCCTCTGGTTTTCGAAGTTGAGTTAGCTTCGGAATGTGAAAATACATCAAAAATGATACACTTTTGTCAATTGTACCATATGCCGGAAATGGCGGTAAGTTGGAGAAATCATCATCGACCGTGCACGTTTGTGCACATTTCTGCACACTTTTCTCTGGATAGACCGTATTCGAGCGCAAATTACACAAACTTCAAGACGACTTGAGCATAACTTTTCTTTGAGAAAGTACGTTATTTATGACCTACTTTAACATCCTGATGCTAACTCAACTTTGAAAATCAGAGGGTACAGTCCCTTGAAATACCAGAGATTGTTTATCTATTTTCCTCCTAGTGAAGGAGAAGTATGAATAACTACATCATCTGAAATTGATTACGTGAACAAAACAATCAACAATAGTAAAGTACAAAACCACAAAACCGTAATCCGTAACATTGACGATTTCAATTGTGTTCACTGCGTTTAGGCAGATAGACCAACAAAATATGAAAAGTCTGTGAACAATTTTAAAAAGTAGGAAGAATGGAGGTAATTCTAGTGTTGGTAGTTGATATAAATGATAATGCGGGTGAATGGCACATTTGCATAATAAAACTGGCTCTGGCACAGATCCGCCTAAACCTAAACAGATCCTAAACGCCTAAACAAAAGAAAATGATTTACAGCCAGGAACAGACGCGCGAGAAAGTGTAGGGGAGATATCGCAACAGGGGTCAAGGGTCAGGAGGAGAGTGAGATACGGGGAGGGGTGCGGAGCGGCGGTTTCTTTTGATCTCGCCAAGGTTCCGACCCTGACAGAATAAACTACATTTGATAAGTAGTATATATCAATACACGAATGTCCTCGATATTCATCGAGAACACTGTAAAAGTTTTTTTATTGTCTTCGATAGACATTTTGTACATTTGCACAGTACAGTACACTCGTAAAGCTTGAAATGGCAAGGCACTCATAAAATATACAGGCTACAACTACTACAGCGTATAAAGTACAAAGTACGAACTACAAAATTCAAATTCGGTCACTTTCTCCTCGCCACTTCCTTCTCGAGATTGGCGCAGTAGCTCTCCAGTTGCGTCAGCTGGTTCTTCTTCTGCAAGGAGGGGTTCAAGAAGGCGATTAAAAAATTAAGTTGCTGTGTTGTTGTAGGGTTGGTTAGGCATAAACAGTTGTGATATACGATTATGTGAAAGCTGTTCGCAAAACAAAATTAAATTACACAACTATGGCAATTAGTAAATCATACAACATACAACATACCACCATACCACCATACCACCATACCACCATACCACCATACCACCATACCACCATACCACCATACCACCATACCACCATGCCACCATACCATTATGTCTTCAAACAACTATGCTATCATACCACCATACCACCATACCACGGTGATTTCGAAATGTTTTCGCGCGCATTTTCATTTCGCTCGCTTCTTTTTTTTTTGATTCAGTTAGATTTTCACTGTTCTTTTTTGCCTTTTTTTCATTTTTTTCAAGTTTTGAATGTGAGAGACGCGAACATCAAAATTGGTATCGTTAGATCCTCTCACATTCAAGATGAAATGAAGAAACGCAAATCTTCCAAAAAAGTATGTATGTAGGAGCGGAAGCCGTCGCTGTTTGGCGTTCTCTGGTTGTTTGATTTATAGGGTTTTCCACCGCGAGCCTCGCCACCAGAACGAGGTCAAATTCAGAGGTATCAAAAATAAGTTTTTGAGAACTTTTTCAGAAGAATTAAACTATGCTATTGGATAGATCTTTCGATTTCGCGAAACTATAACTTTGTAACTCACTCAACAGAAACTCGAAAAAGAGCCCCTGCCGGAGTTGTCTGATCGCCATCTCTGGATGCTGCCAGTTTCCTGGATTTCTGAAGCACTTTTCTCGCTTTCTCCTCTTTTTTCAATCTGTCTTCCGGGAAGACTCTTCCCTCTTACCCTCCTTTCTTTGAATCAACTTCGTGGTGACCGTGCTTCAACAACCACCGATAAAAGACGTCTACATATGTTTACCATATACTATGTAAATCAAGAGTATGAAAGTCGAGACGTTTTTGACTTTTCCACAAGACAGAGTAATCTCATGGTCATTATCACGATGAATGTCCAGGTTCCAGGCATCATGAAAAACAATCAGAAAACACATTTTTGCTAATAGTATGGTGGTATGGTGGTATGGTGGTATGGTGGTATGGTGGTATGGTGGTATGGTGGTATGGTGGTATGGTGGTATGGTGGTATGGTGGTATGGTGGTATGGTGGTATGGTGGTATGGTGGTATGATGGTATGGTGGTATGGTGGTATGATACCATGGTATGGTGGTATGATACCGTAGTATGATGGTATGGTGGTATGATTGTATGATTGTATGTTGTATGTTGTATGATTTACTAATGACCCACAACTATAGAGCTGCAGCTGCAGGCAAGTACCTTTTCCACAAACTCGGCCAGATTGTCGATTCGCTCCCACAGATTCTCGACGACTGCGAATTGGGGCTCCATCTAAAGCAACTTCTGATCGAATTTATTTATATAAAAAAAACGCGTCCGTCTAATAGCATGCGCGGCTCTCAAATAAAAGCTATACCTAACAACCTGACCCGATGAACAAAAAATAAATACGCACCTGTCGAATAGCGTGCGCGGCAATATCCCCGTCACAGGCGACGAGCTCGGCGAGGGTGCGGAGCTCCTCGCAGGCAGTGGCTGCGGAGTCGAGGGAGGAGGAGAGGCCGAGCGAGGGGGACAGGGACTGGAAGGGGAGGGGTGAGGGAGGGAGGGAGGGAGGGAGGGAGGGAGGGAGGGAGGGAGGGAGGGAGGGAGGGAGGGAGGGAGGGAGGGAGGGAGGGAGGGAGGGAGGGAGGGAGGGAGAGGGGAGAGAGGGGGGGGAGGGAGGGAGGAATAGAGGGAAGGAGAGAGCGACTGGAAGGGGGGGGGGTGAGGGACGGAGAGGGAGGGAGAAAGGGGGGATAGAGGGAGGGAGAGAGCGACTGGAAGGGGGCGGGTGAGGGAGAGAGGGAGAGGGGAGAGAGAGAGGAGAGGGAGAGGGGGGGAAGAGGGAGAAAGGGGGAGAGAGGGAGAGAGATAGGGGGATAGAGGGAAAGAGAGGGAGAAAGAGAGAGTGAGAAGGATAGGAAGAAGACAGGGACTGGTAGAGAGGGAATTCAGTGCTATGAGTATAGATTTTGAGCAACTGTATGAACTGCATATGTTTCAGCGCCCAGATAACAATTGAGTGGCATGTAATGCATTCAATGTGAGTGAAGTTTCATAGTAAAAGAGAGAAAGGGTGAAATATTAAAAATGGTGCGCTTCTCAAGGTTTATGAGCCAACGAATTGTAAGCATTTGAATTGTAAGCATTTTGAGTTATGTAGTAAAAGACTGGGAGTACTGCATCCACTGAATGCTATTGAAGCACAAACGAAACGAAGAGTAGAGAGAGAGAGAGAGAGAGAGAGAGAGAGAGAGAGAGAGAGATAAAAAAGTGCAACTCACGACTCCAGCCAGCACATCGCATATGCTCTTGATATTATCCGCCAGTTGCGACGCGCCTTCTATGGAATTCATAGAAGTGGATGGGGAAGTGGGAAGAGACACTGCCATTTTCTGAAAGAGTATCACGTGCAATGAAAACCAATGTAAGTACTCTAGGTTAAAGGTTATGAGATCTACAACCAAAATCAAGGAGATGCGTGACAGTCACTAGGGTTAGTACCATATTAATATAAACAGTAAAATACAATAAAAATTCATTAGTAAAATATGCAGGACCTTTCTCCTCCTCCTCTTCGTGCGTGCAATGCGTTTAGGGTCAGCTGGGTCTTCGTTTCCCTCCCACATTAGCACAATCAATGTGGAATGGCGGACACTGGGACGAAATTGGCTGTGAGGCAGAGGAGAGCGGGAGAGAAAATGAATAGAGGAAAGAGCGCTCGCTTCCTTCTGGTGTGTGTGGAATAAAAAACAGAGAGAGACGAGGGAAGGACGTTTGTTGATTCCCCCGGGGCGCACTGCTGACCACTAGCGCCGCAAAAGGACAAGGCGATAAGATAAAGGTGTATTTGAACTGGTTAGTATTGATTGACACGCGAAATGGAAAGTATTGCAATGTTCGGACTACATTGTTCTGAATTCGTTTCGAAACGTGGCACATGGAAATAAATAACTTTATCAAAGTGATTGACTGAAATGTGGGAATGCACGATGGATAATCCTCTGAATAGGTGAAACATGTCCATAAGTAATTCTTAAATGATATCATCATCGGTTCTAGCGAATGTACATATACATGACAACGGCAGCTTGCTTCTCAACCTCACTGATAACAGAAAAAACAAGCCCCTCCTCAACCTCAAACTACTCCAAGATGCAGCGGTACCTATCTCTTTTCCTCGCTGGCACAAAGAGATTGTGGAAGTGGTTCGTTCACGGAAGTGCGCATCAGAAGTCAACAGGATTCTACAGGATTCTACAGGTTAACAGGCTAATGGAGATCTCGTTCACTCGAGCGCACAGATCTCAGTACTTCCGCGCCTGTTGTAGATCTAGAGTCCCTTTTTCTAGGGCAAAAGTTCGTTTTGTTCGCATACAGGAGCATCTCAGTAGCCTCTGCTCCGGTTGTAGTTGTACTGGCTGACGGAGTCGCTGCGACGATCCATCTCGGCCAGTCGAGTGGAAGACGAGAGGGCGGCGGTGGAAGCGGGGCCGGGCTGCCGGAACGGCTGGTACCTGAAAAAATGGCATAACCTCGATAATCTATTTGTAAACTGTTAGAAAAAAAACACTGAATAACAATGTGACGCTTGAGAACTTTTGATTTTCTTGGTACCTGAACAGATGGGTGATACTCGAGCGATGTATGCATCCACACTTTCGAACACAATCTTCTGATCAAAGTAGCGGTCAGTCTTTTTGGTGATTCCCTTTGAGGAACTGACACCTTTACGCTTTCGCTTTTTGAAGGGATGAGTTCAATAAAAATCACACTATGAACTCACGAATTAAATTACTCTTTGCATGTTTTATACCCACCTGTCCCTCTGCTGTGTGCCGTACTCATTGGTCGGTGGAGGCGGCGGCTTCATCCTGGGTGGGGACAGCGACTGGTCCTCCATTGCCACCGAGCGCAGCTCCACGTATCTGGAAAATAACATTCTCATACTGATCACAAATCTACACAACTCAACCAACTACCGCGTGATAGGAGACAAAATGAAGACTGTGACATGAAAAATGCAAAATAGATGTCATGAACCCAATTATGTGAGAAAGTGTGAACATTTCCTATATTCTCACAAATCGGTTTATGCTCGTCCCGAGACAGTCTCGCTATTCCAATGCGCGTCCGCCGCAATCGATCAATATCCATCTTCTTCGCGACTGTATTGTTCTACTTCGCCAACTACTTGCTTGTCTCCGATCCTGATGGAAAAGTTTACAAGGAGATCGATCTCAACGGAAGAAGCGGAGTGCTGCGAGGCTTTCCGTGGATACACAAACCCACATGTCCGAGATCTCAAATACTGATCATTGTCCATTCTGCTGTCAATGAATTCGATACCAGACAGCGCCTACGCAAAACGCTTTACAACAAAGATAATCTTAGGAAGGTGAGTGAGTATGTACTCTGTTCCTTCATATTGTTTTCTAGATTAATGCATCATTGTTATTTGCTCTTGGGCCATCTCCGAAGCCGAGAGTTATGGAAGGCGTGAGAGAAGAATTTGAAGAATTCGGAGATTTGATAATGCAAGATTTTCATGACTCTTATCAGAATCTCACGTTGAAAGTGAGAAGTTTTTTTTATGTTCCAAAATATTTGTATAATTCCAGGCAATAATGTGGCTGCAATACGTATCTCTAAATTGTCCACACACTCAGCTCGTAATGAAAATAGACGATGATGTAAATGTACACCAAAGTCTATTCACACAACAAACTGTGAATCAATTTCTAAAAGTGAGCCAGAAAACTAAATAAACAACTAATTTAGCATTGCAGCCCAAGTCAGTTAGCGGACTGGTCTGGAAGGGAATGAAAGTGGAAAGAGACGAAAGCAAGAAGTGGTACGTGCACCACTTATAATGCGAATCCTAATATCTAGACATGGATATTTTCGATTCGCATTATAATATTGTCGTATTCAGGCACCTCTCCCCATCCGTCTACCCTCCTTCCACCTTCTCCCTCTACTGCAGTGGCGGCGCCTATTTCATATCCACGGATCTATTCCGGAATATGCTTGACATTGCTATGATGTCTACATACGTTTCTGTGAGTGTACATTGTGAAAAAATCAGTGACATGATGATAATTGTTTGTAGATAGATGATTTCTTCATAACTGGTCACCTTGCCCGTCTATCAGGGGCGGAGCTGCGTCCCTATCCCCATCTCTATCAGTACAACAACTGCGAGAAGATGGAGAAGGGAAAGATGTTCTGTATACAATAAACCATTGTTCTCTGGGTGTATAGAATTGGGATGGAATAGAAAGAATGCACATGAGAGAGAGCGAGAGAGAGAGAGAGAGAGAGAGAGAGAGAGAGAGAGAGAGAGAGAGATGACTCACCGACTGGCGTTTCCCACGTGCGCATAGTTGGCGGCGTGGGTGAGAGCAAAGTGCGCGATGCCTGCAAAACGACTATATAGCTACGCAAAACGACTATATAGCTAAGTGTCCAATAAAAAGGAAACGAAGTTTGAATTCCTAGATGAATTACAGAAACTACATATAAACAAATTGTCCGGTATCAAAGAGATAATAATAAAATTAAAAAAAAGTACACAAAGCGAGCTCAAGTGATAGCATACAGGACGACAACATGCCAAAAATTCTAATGATAGACAAAGAGAGCCTACTTATACACGCGGCGAACTCAAATGAAAGCCAACAGGACGACAACAGGTCTTATAAAGAACGAATAAAAGAAAAAGACGTACCTATACACACAGCCAATGCCGCCGCCCAGCCGGCCCACAGCCAGGCGGCGGCAGTGGAGGAGAGGGCACAGAGTTGTTGGAGCTGGCCACCACAGATGAGCAGCGACTGGAAAGGAGTACTGTATAGCGAATCAACTGATTTTATTGATAAGAGTTAGCTAGATCTGAGTGGATAGGTTATAGGAAGACGGACTCCTGCATATGTGAACTTGAAGGGGTATAAATAAGTATAAGTACATACATAGTGAACTCTTAGAAAGACGGATTGCCACAGATGTAGGGACTGAACAGGAGAACAGGACAGTCATGAAGGGAACCATAATACTAATTGTGACAAGATCACAGTGGATGGTTTTATTGGGAAGATTGACCGGCGCAGATGTGGAGGGATTGGAACGGGGTGTCATGTATACATACCAACTCTAAAAGGAGAACTAAGTGAGAATAGAGAAATGCAGATGATTTGATAGTTTAGTTAGTAAGACGGATATGCGAGAGACTGAACCGGGTGTGTCACTATTTCACAATGTGTCAGAGCAACCATGATGATGCGGATTTTTGAGAAATGAGTAGATAATTTTATTGAAAAGATTGTAGTTGGTCCATTGGATTGGTGATCGTGGTGGTGTAATGTATAGCGGATTTGAAACGTATGCGCGGTCCCGCGAAAAAGAAGGGATTCTCTTCTCTTTCATTTGTGCGAAACGGATCGAGAGATGCGAAGGAGAGGTAGGAGCCGATGAGATATGGATATGGAGAGAGAAGGTGAGAGAGAGAGAGAAGGTGAGAGAGAGAGAGAGAGACAGACAGACAGACAGACAGACAGACAGACAGACAGACAGACAGACAGACAGACAGACAGACAGACAGACAGACAGACAGACAGACAGACAGACAGACAGACAGACAGAGTCTCCCCACCCACCGCGTGACTGAACTCCTGTACCAGCGGGCGGAAGGCGGAGAAGTCCAGACAGTCACCATCTGTGTATGCAGCCACACCCGTGCACGTCTAGAAGGGAGATCTCTCTATCTCTCTATCTCTCTCTCTTTCACTCTTTCTCTCTCTCCTCTCTCTTTCCCTCCCTCTCTAGCCTCCGTCCCTCCCTCTCTCTCTCTCTCTCACTCTCTCTCCCTCTCTCTCTCTCTCCCTCTCTCTCCCTCTCTCTCTCTTTCTCTCTCTCTCTCCCCTCTCTCCCTCCCTCTCTCCCTCTCTCTTTCTCTCTCTCTCTCTCTCTCCCACCTTGACCAGCATCCAGTACAGGAACAGCATGCACGACGTGACAGTCAGTATGAGCAGCCAGCAGATGAGCAGAGCTAGAGAGATGCCTGGAATGGGAATGAGAAATGTGATGACTAGTATTGGAAACTTTATACTAAATCTAATTATCTAATAAATGCATAAAGTAGCGGGCAGTCTCTTTGAAACTCCAGAATACTGACTTCGATACGCCTTCGAAACATGATCGAACAGCGTGTTCCTAACGCGTTTTGGGGCTGTTTTGAAGCGACTTTCCACACCTTTACTTCATATTTGATTATAGACAGTTGATTTGTAAGTTCAATTTGCAGTCAAGTTTCTATCGCAAATTGTTTTCAGATCCACTACTCTCTTACAAAAGCATGATGAAACGTATCGGATAGGCAGAGTACCAATACAACGAGTGCAACTCTCACTCCCTAATATAGGTGATAAGAAGACAATGTTCTGGATACAAGAATGATTTGTAATATAAATCATAACTTCTTCTGTCACTCACCTATGGCAATGGCCACGGCTATCTTGCCGCCTCTTCTCGAGGACGCGTCGCGGTACATACGCTCGCGGGTGGAACCTGAAAGGAAAATGAACGTCAGCGTCGGTAATTGTAATGGAATCCGAATATTGGGTGAACAGACTGAGCTAACAAACACGCCATGGGAAATTTACAAGAGTTATAGACAGACTGTAACAGAGAAGCTTATAAACATGTACACAAAAAGGATAAGTTATAAAATAACTGACCTGTGGCCGTGAATCCGACGGCAACGAGGTATACAGTGATGAGCACGACGAGAACCGCTAGGACAATGAAGAAGATTTGGATCTGGAAATGCAATCGGTATGGAATGAATTTATGTCAGGCAATCAATCAGCCAGTTTCACCACTAGCACTTTTCATTATGTACTACTAAAACAATCGATAACCAATTGCCACCTTGTCGAGCCAGTCCCACTTGTCTATCATGAGCACTCTCCTCGACTGCTCGACGGCGGCGTTGAAAGACCAGATCATCATCACAGAAAACAGAATCACTCCTGGAAAACAGAAATATTTAAAGAAATTAAATTATGATTTTTGAATCTATAAAGGGGCATAAAGACGAAATGGTTGTGAGAGAAGTAGATTCATTAGAAATTCATTGGGATCGGACCGTAACAGAAACAAGAACTACTTATAGAAGGGAAATACAACTAAAAACGGAAAATATTCGAGCGAGTTAAAGAAGGCCTCCACGGAAAACAACATTAGAGGCCATAATTTATAGGGTATCGTGATTTTAACATATCTACAGAAGAAAGAATTTTTTAATCATCAAAATTTGCATAACGAATTTTTTTCGGTAGTACGAATACTATTGACCGTCACTTTGGGCGCAAGATTTTGGCATTTTGCCAGTGCCGCAAGACCGCCCCCAATCAGCTGGGCAGGCGCAATCACAGAGACACGAGTTTGCCTCCACGAGACGAGTTCGCGCCTTTTTGGTGATCGATTCTGTGTTTGGCTGGCACAAGATGAAAGAAGCCGCGCGAGTCACGCACACTCTCCCTCACTGCTGTTGATTTCCCGCGCAAAACGAGGGCTGACCCAGTGACAGAGACACGGTAGAAAATAGTAAAATTGGTCTCAACACGAAGACATGCGGCAGACTGGCACTGGGGCGAGCATTTCGCGCCGGCTGACACATTCCGAGGAGTCCTTCTTTAACCGAAATCAACGCGGAATGAAATTTTTCGGTGGGTGGAAATGAATCAATCATAATCATAAATCATGAATTTACGAGGAAGCATTCACAACATAACAAAACAAGCTACACACAAACCAACCCAATAGCAAGGTAGAAACGACTATAAACACAATAGTTTCACAGTTTCAATCTAGTTGCTTTCTGTAGCCAACAGGCTGGGATAGAGATAGCAGACACATGAGATAAAATGTTACAAATAAATGAACAACATATTAAAATAAATAAATAAGTAAATAAATAAATAAATAAATAAATAAATTAAAATCACCCACCAACTATGGTGAGAGTGGCTGCCATGAGACTGGCGTAGGGGAGACGGTCCAGACAGCCGTCGTTTGTACCCTGGAGAAAAAGAGAGAGTGGGTTTTTAGGGAAGGATAAATAAAATCTAAAAAAATCGTTCCCTAATCGAGAAGAGAAGTACTTTGATTCATCACAGTTTATGTATTTTATGTTGAAAATCAGCACTATGTATGTTAACAATCACCATTTTTTTGTGATTAGCAGTTCTGAATAGTACAGTTTAGCCACTCAGACAGTTCGGGCCTAGGAGGGAAAGCGAATTCAATATCGCCTGCCTGGAGCCAACTACGGATCTTTGTCGCTGTGTTGCCAAAAAGTTTACATCGATTATAATCAGTATGCCTATAGTCTATTCAGTAGCACATTCAAAAAAAGTTCAAAGTTCAGTCTTCATCAAAATTTGCCATCAACCATCAAAATTTGCCATCAAAATTTGTCACACATTTGGGTATGATTGTATGATTGTATCATTGTATGATAGTCGACAAATAGTTCTTCTCTATGAATGGTTAAAATTTCATAATTCTCATTGCAGTAACAGTATTGTTCTTGAAATCCCCAGCAAACAGTGATTGTGAAACTGAACCGTGTGCATATAGTACTGCAAGGTGTAAACTAAAATGTCAAGAGATTTTTCTCCTTATCTCATGGATATCGATTTCCACTATAACCATATGAGAACCGACCGTTCTTCTCTATGAATTTGTTTCACATTTCCTGAGTGAAACACTATGTCATTGTCCTCCAAACCCCTCGCAAACAGATATTGTGAAACTGAAACGTATGCGATTCACATACACTTCGAAATGATCTAACTTTTAGTGTCACTGATTTCGTGTCACTCGTTTACTGGAGTGGTTCTTTCGGAAACAACGTTTCATAATTGAGAGCATAATGGAAGCGAGTACCTTGACGGGTATGGGTCCGTCCATGCCCCTCTTGTCCCTGCGTCTCTGCCATGTCATCTGCTCTCGCTCCTCCTCCGGGCGGCCCCTCGAAGGGGGAGCACCGTGCACTACGACGATATCGCGAATAGTGGAGGAACGGCTGGAAAAGGTCAGCTGATCTGATCTGGATATAGAATATCTGTATAAAACTAGATGTGTGTGAGTGAGGAAGAAACAGATAAGCTACACATAGCGAGTCCTACAATGTAACGGTGGTGTAGGAACGGAATATGAGCAAGTTGATCAATTTACTTTCACGATGTCGCGAATAAAACAGAAGCGTGAGTTAAGTAGACATAAGTATTTCTAGAAAACTGCGATCAATGTGCACAATCACTATGGGGACATCGAAAATGTATATCTGAAATGTGCAACAAAGGCGGGACGCAGTTTTTGAGAAAACACACATGAGACATGAGAAAACGGGTGACGTGGAGAACGGCTGGACGAGCAAGTGCGAGTTCCATAAATAGTTTCGTATGCAGGAATCTCTTATGTTGTTAGCGATGAATCATTCGAATACGTTTCGGCTCTCGTGTTTTTAGTGTGACTCATTTCTCGACAATGCCGTAAATGCTAGTTGTTCAGTTATAATAACACGCGAGAGCTAAAACGAATAACACATATCATTGCAAGTTTTGGATATACAAAAAGTCCATTTCTGCTAATTGCGTGAAGTATGGCAAACTTCATTACAAAACTGTGATAATCTCGAACAAAACAATTGAAACGTATGGGAAAAGGCGCTACACTACACATGTCGCGGCTCGCCAGCGAATGACTCGTCAGTGAGATAGAGAGGGACCCTCAGCTGACTAAGAGCAAACAAACCAGCCTCGGCGCGCGCGTATCATAGGTCACATGCTTGTAGGTGAGAGCAAACAACGAATTTGCATATTCCTAACCGACATCGATCGATAAACTAGACCAGGGGTGAATGGCGCGTGGCGGTGTGTGAGTAAGCATGTGTGTGTAATCTATTAGCCGCGGGGCACGGCAATGCGAAAAGGAAAAGCGGCGCGCTCTTTTGAGAACGTGTGACCTGTGTCCGCAGTGTCTTATCAAGAATACATGGAGGGGGTCGTAAGCTGTCCCCTTCACCTGATAGAACCGTCCAGACGAGCATTGTTTGTTTGTTGACGATGCGCACCTGGATACCCTTCCTCTTTGTTGGATCAGGTAATTAGTTATTAGTACTACTGTTCGATCACTAGTAATCTTTGTTACAGTATGTTCGATAATCGACATTGATGTCGTGAGAATAATCGACAACTTCGAGAGCTGGAAAGAACTCCGGCAGTCTCATTTGGATGCGTATGAAGGTGGGGTTTGAAACTGAGTGAGATCAATTGCCATTACGTCAGAGAGTTGCAAACATTGC
This sequence comes from Rhabditoides inermis, assembly GCA_963966185.1. Taxonomy (NCBI): domain Eukaryota; kingdom Metazoa; phylum Nematoda; class Chromadorea; order Rhabditida; family Rhabditidae; genus Rhabditoides; species Rhabditoides inermis. Next base: position 1,373,960 of record CAWZYM010000283.1, read on the forward strand.
TTGATAACATCGCTACTTTCTTATCATATCACATATGCTCACTTTAATGTAGTGTCTATTTGAATCACGCGTGCAATGTGCAAATAAAGCACAACGGGGAAAAAGTGAATCGATTTTGAACGTACGAATCGAGTCATGGCGATCATTATCGACGTTTCCACTAGCTAATAGCGGTCGGTCATGACTTTGCCCCTATTTATAATCGTGTGGCTCGCGCTCTGTGGACATGCTGTGAGAAACAGTACGTTTATTTTTATTTTAACATTCAGTGAACAAATCTATTGTGTTCTCTTCATCCCTCACAATCAAGGCGTGGTCAGTTTCTTCGAAACAGCCCCCTTCAAAACGCATTCAAAACGCAAAACACGCTGTTTGATCTGTGTTCGGAAGGCGTTTCGTAGTCTGTATCGATGGGATTTTTTTTTTGTCAAACTGACCCTAAAAGATTGTGTTGATCAGGATATGAAACTTAAAATATTCTGTGAAACAGGAGAAGACTGAAAAAGGGCGTTATCGAAATTCATGTTTATGACATCACAGACTACCCCTCTCGGCTGGCCCTGCTTTCTCTCCTGCCCCCTTTCCCCTCCCCTACCCCCACCCAGCGATGTCAACCACCTCGCCACCCAACCACGTCACTGTCATTGGCGCCATCGGAGGACTCCCTTACCGTGGGTTACTGTACTTTGTTTTCACTGTGGATTACTGTACATACTCTTGTATTGGGTTACTGTATTCTTTCATTAGTAAGTATACTGATTGTGTTCTTGCAGTATTCAAGTTATGACGTGTTTTTATATATATAAAATTTGATTAGTTATTTGTGATAATTGTGATTGTTACAGGCCGCTCGCACCGCAAAGGCGACGTCGTTCAAGGATATTGCGACAGAGTATAGAGGTATGTCAGAATGTTGTTTTACAGTTTGTTTTGTTTACTTGTATTTTCCAGGTATCTCCTTTTTCGATGGGCGGTGACGGCGATGTGGCCACTGTCGGGACGATTCCTAGTGAGTCTCTCTCCTCTCTTCCTTTCTCTCCTCTCTCCCTCTCCTCTCTCCTCTCTCTCTCTCCTCTCTCCTCTCTCCTCTCTCCTCTCTCCTCTCTCCTCTCTCCTCTCTCCTCTCTCCTCTCTCCTCTCTCCTCTCTCCTCTCTCCTCTCCTCTCTCCTCTCTCCTCTCTCCTCTCTCCTCTCTCCTCTCACCTCTCTCCTCTCTCCTCTCTCCTCTCTCCTCTCTCCTCTCTCCTCTCCTCTCTCCTCTCTCCTCTCTCCGCTCTCCTCTCCTCTCTCCTCTCTCCTCTCTCCTCTCTCCTCTCTCCTCTCTCCTCTCTCCTCTCTCTCTCTCTCCTCTCTCCTCTCTCCTCTCTCCTCTCCTCTCTCCTCTCTCCTCTCTCCTCTCTCCTCTCTCCTCTCTCCTCTCTCCTCTCTCCTCTCTCTCTCTCCTCTCTCCTCTCTCCTCTCTCTCTCTCTCCTCTCTCCTCTCTCCTCTCTCCTCTCTCCTCTCTCCTCTCTCCTCTCTCCTCTCTCCTCTCTCCTCTCTCCTCTCTCCTCTCTCCTCTCTCTCTCTCCTCTCTCCTCTCTCCTCTCTCCTCTCTCCTCTCTCCTCTCTCCTCTCTCCTCTCTCCTCTCTCCTCTCTCCTCTCTCCTCTCTCCTCTCTCCTCTCTCCTCTCTCCTCTCTCCTCTCTCCTCTCTCCTCTCTCCTCTCTCCTCTCTCCTCTCTCCTCTCTCCTCTCTCCTCTCTCCTCTCTCCTCTCTCCTCTCTCCTCTCTCCTCCTCTCCTCTCTCCTCTCTCCTCTCTCCTCTCTCCTCTCTCCTCTCTCCTCTCTCCTCTCTCCTCTCTCCTCTCTCCTCTCTCCTCTCTCCTCTCTCCTCTCTCCTCTCTCCTCTCTCCTCTCTCCTCTCTCCTCTCTCCTCTCTCCTCTCTCCTCTCTCCTCTCTCCTCTCTCCTCTCTCCTCTCTCCTCTCCCTCTCCTCTCCCCTCTCTCCCCCTCCCTCTCCCTCCCCTCCCTCCTCTCTCCCTCTCCCTCTCCCTCCCTCTCTCCCTCCCTCTCCTCCCTCTCTCTTCTCTCTCCTCTCCCTTCCTCTCCCCCTCCCTCTTCCTCCACCTCCCTCTCTCTCCCTCTTTCTCGCCCACTCCCCCCCTCTCTCTCTCCTTCTCTCACCCCCCTCTCAGACATCCTCCGCCGCTTCTCGCCCTCCCTCATCGGTCCTTCCCATGGTGTCTCCCTCTCCTCGGACCAGTTCCTCTCGCAGTTCAACGTCGCGCAGAGTGGGGCCATGAGCGACGAGATGCTGGGGCAGGTGAGAACAAGAACATTCCATTTTTTTCGCAAAGTTTTGTGATTGTTACTCCACCTCCCTGTGAGTTGGGTGTAAGCTTTCGATCCAATGTTTCGAAGAACGACTGACTTTCTTAGGAGAAAATAGGGAACATTCGCGTATTTCAAAAACGACACCACACCATTTTCTTCCCAGGCGCAAGAGCTGGTCCGCCGCATGTCGACCCACTCTTCCGTCTCGCTCGCTGACGACTGGAAACTCGTCACCCTGTTCGTGGGCAGCAACGACCTGTGCAGGCGGTGCGACAACACGGTGAGTTGGGTGTAAGTATTCTAGCTGTCCAATAAGTTTAGGGTTCTTGAATAACTGTATGTTTGAGAAAAGGAAAGAGAGATAGAGAGGGAGAGAAAGAGAGGGAGAGAGGAAGACTTTGTTCCAGACCGAGATGATCGTAAACTACCGCCACTCGGTGTTCGAGGCGGTTGCCTACCTCAGGGATCACCTACCGAGGTAGGTCAAAGGAACAGTGGCGACTTATTTCTGCCACAACCTGCCACAACTCCTCATTTTCACATGAGCAAAACATTTGGCGCTGACCGGAATCGATCACGCGAAGATCGGGGGCCACAACGCAGCGCACATTCACTGAGCTATGAAGCAAGTGAAAGGGTGCAGTTCATTCGCGCTTATGTCTCCGACCACAACGTGCAGTATTGAAGCGTTGGCGGGTAATTCAAATTTTCGTCTGCATCCTTGGCAGTGGCAGATTCGAAAGTAACGCAGAATCGTCGTTCTTTCGCAAAAATCGAAAATGTGTTAGGTTAATATAGTTTTTAATAATACTCCAAGTCAGTATTAAGTCGCCACTGTGCCTTTAACAATAATTCAAACCTATCCGATATAGATCCTTCAAACAACATAAACATACACAAGCCATATTTCGCTTGGCGGATGATGATTAGTTCGTAACTTACACTATTCTATCATTTACAGTATCTCGCTTAGCCCTTGTGGCGTATGGTATGCACTTGTTGTGTCAGGATATAGCGATTCTGAATACACTATTGACCTGTTGATTCATTGATTGATCATTTCCAGGACAATCGTGAACGTGCTACCAGCGTTCCACGTGAATGTGCTACTCGACACGGAGCCCAGCAACGAGATGTGTCCCGCGTTCCATCGGTGAGAGAGAGAGAGGGGGAGAGAGAGAGAGGAAGAGAGAGAGAGAGAGGGAAGAGAGGGAGGGAGGGAGGGGGAGAGAGGAGGGGGGGGGGGAAGAGAGAGGGAGAGAAAGAACAAGAGAGAGGGAGAGAGGGGGTGAATAGACGGGAGGCAAAAAGAGAGTTATACATACTTTATACATCGAAAGTTGTCGGAAGTGAGTTCACAGCAAACAATATTGACAATCAATCCCATCTGTAGTACACATACCATTTTCGAACAAATTAGAATGAACAACACAATAATTATCACTGGACAGGCAATTCCGTGAATTCCCAAAAACAGCCCTGCACAACAATAAACGAACGTTGAAACATATCGTGTAAACAACAAGAAACGGGATGAAATGAGAGGAGACGAGAGAAAGAGAGAGAGGGGAGAGAGCGAGAGAGGGAAGGAGAGAGAAAGAGTGGCAGAGAGAGAGAGAGAGGGAGAGATCCTCCCTTGCAGTCAGTTCTGTCCCTGCGTGCAGTCCCTGCCTCGCGAGGAGTTCAATTGGGTCAAGAGAGATATGGACGACTCACTGTTGGGACTGTATGGGGAAGAGTTCCAGGTAGGATAGTCTCTCTCTCTCTCTCTCTCTCTCTCTCTCTCCTTCTTTCTCTTTTCCCTCTCCCTCTCCTCTCTCACTCTCTCATGCATTGTCTAACTTCCAGACCCCTTCATTTGCCGTCAACCTCATCCCCGCACTGAACATTACCGCGATTCCCAAATTCAAGGTATTTTTTAATATTCTGTTTTCCCTTCTCCCTTAAGATTTGTGTTTGTTTGTATGCAGCAGGTATGGCTTATGTGAATACTGTTACCATACTTATAATGTATTCCATCATCTAACATCTAACCTAACATCTAACATCTATCAGCAGTATTCCAACATCTACTTACTTGAGCTACGTTTCATAAATGGAATGTAATTTGAAATGTGTGTGTGTTTTCCAATAGTATTTCGCTTTTGAGTAAAACAAACAAAAACTAAAAAGAAATCTAATTATGAGAAAAAATTAGTGTCATGTCAAATTAAAGTCATGTCAGTGTCAAATTAGTGTCATGTCATAGGTCAAAACATTGAAACTGTGTGCTGGTGGAATAACACGCCATCTATTTCAGAACACCTCCATCCCCAATTTCGCCGTTTTTGCGCTGGACTGCTTCCACTTCTCTCATCTCACACATGATCTGGTATGCTCTCTCGCCTCTCTCTCTCTCTCTCTCTCTCTCTCTCTCTCTCACTCTCTCTCTCTTCTCCCTATTCCTATCTCATATCTCTATGCCTATAAGTAACCATTACATTGTTGATCTCAACAGTAATAAATAAAATACCGTAAATTTATAACCTCGCCCTCGCAGGTCTCGAAGCTGGTGTGGCGCAATCTGTTCCAGCCAGTGAGTGGGAGGAGCGGGTTCGAGCAGTTCACGGAGGAAGACGCGGGCAGATACGACTGTCCGCCGGAGGTACGGAGAGAGAGAGAGAGAGAGAAAGAGAGAGAGAGAGAAAGAGAGAGAGAGAGAGAGATCATTTAGTCGTTCCCCTACTTCCGCACCCTGGGCAACTCGAAGTCTGTCCGTGCTCTGCAGACCCGTCTCACCCACCTACCGCTGCGACCCGCCACTCCCCAGGGGAGGAGCGTGAGAACGGTACGATTGAGAATCACTAAATCAGTTTTCAAATACAACCGAGTAATCGTGCAGTGTCATATTTTTCATTCTCAATCGTTGCATTCTCTCTCCCTATGAGAGAAGAATGAGAGCGACACGATTTAGACTCAGCCAAGATTTCCAACGAGCAACCAATTCACCCCATAGGTTTCTGCACGCATATAGTTAGCGTCATACAATAATGTTTCAATATCTCTTCTTTCAGTTCCTGTGTAATCAAAACGATTACAGATCACGGTGCCTTCCGTTGCCGAGCTTGAGAAGGAGGCTCAAGCCCAGTCGACCCAAGCCCAAGCTCAGGCCCAGTTGCCCACTGACGCGTCCCACCTCTCGTGGATTCTTCCCGTGGCCGCTTTCGCTCTCCTGGCTGCTGTTCTGTTTGTGAGCACTCGACAGAGGAAGGCGAGATCGAACGAGAGAACGCCTCTGTTGACGGCCGATATGTACGATCAGGACAGCCTATTCTAATGTACTTGAAACGTCTATTGTATATACTTATTCACTTATGTCATACGGTTGTGCGCCAGCATTTTTGTACAGATTAATAATTGCATCAATTATTGGTCTGTTCGGTGTGTATCAGATTGTCAAGGGAAGGATGTTTTTAGAGACATTAAAGGAACAGTGGCGATTTTTTGACTCAGAGTATCATCAAAAATCATATAAACCAAATACATTTGCAATTTTTGCGAAAAAGACGATTCTGCGTTGTTCAAATTATTTTTGTTAAAACGAAATAAATGCTAATTATGCGAAAAATGAACAGTTCGATCGCAGAGATAAAGGCGAGAAAAAGCGGCAGTTGCATCACTGAAGTTTCGAAAATTTTACACAAAACTGACATAGCAACTTTTCAAAAAGACACGAGGTCACGAGGCCAATGCGTAAAGATGAAAGTTAACATTCGGACAACTGTGGTTCGGTGCACGTTCACACACCTTCACTTCACTGCTTGTGACTTTTGAATTTTATTAATCAAAATTGTGCCTTTTGACCCGAAACCGATTCAATTTCGATTTTCTTCATTTATTCGACATTCACACACATTCGCGATTTGGGTATGAACATAATTACGAACTATGCAATTACTAGCGACCAGATCAAATTTCCACGACTTGCATATCAGCAACATTTTCAATTTGTTGAAAACGTAAAACGTTATCGAGAAAACGTGTAAGTTCTATGGTGAGTTGTGTGTTCCGGGCTGTTTCGCAGAAGCGTCGACGAGGCGATATTCATTCTCCCTCGGCGTCTCTACGTTCAAGTACTTTGCGTCCACCCAACGATGAGCCTGCAAGGTGTATATGTACTTATTGTTTATGTACTTTTTTGAAGCGAATTTTTGTACACAATGTAGAAATGTGTCAGAATCAACTCACCAAAACGTGCGTGAGAAAGATCATGACCAGTAGATCGAAGAAGAACACACCCTCTGCGTAATCGATCGATCTCAGTTCCCCCTCCACGGAGATTTTCAGGTGACCAAGAAGCACTGAAACGAAAATATGGTTGTACAAATGTAAATAAATACAAAAAGTGATTATTGTGATTGTTTGTGTGATTGTTTGTTGTATTAACTATCTCACATGTTATTATCGCAGGAAGTATAGGAGCGTAGTGTGACTTCACCAATCCCGCAAACTGCTTGCTCGATTCGCTTGTTTCGGATAGGAAATGTACCTGGAAATAGATGCGATATAGTGATATAACTTTAAATATTGCTAATTTATAAGTGATACGTATACGTACCGCCTGAGCGGGGAGCAGTATAGCCAAAATTGCGACGAGATAGAAACCGCGAATAACAATGTCGAACAATGCGTTGTCTGGGAATATAAATGTTTTCAAAACGTGGATTGCGGACACGATCGCCGCGGACACAAGTGTCACTTTCCTTATAGGAATCGACTGCATATAGCTGAAAAAAGTGTAGTTAGTTGCGGAAAAAAGCTCGATTCACTAACCTTCTATAGCTATCCTCGTCGATTTTCTTTCTGTGGTATTTCATGTGCTGTACCAGCAGCGCTGCTCCGAGGAGAAGCAGAAGAAGGAGAGCGGTCTTCTCCACTATCCACTCAAGTGCGAAGATGAAGGGATACGCGGCACGGACGCCGCTAAAAAAGTAATTGCATTACTTCATTTTTATTTCTTGGCTGTTCTTGTTGTAAAAAAAGAAAAAAAATACACATGATATATCTTCACTCGACTTTTGAAAACATCCTTACATCCTTACTCCCGCCGCCACGCTTGACGAGATCGAATATGCCAATGATGATCCAGTGCGGAATGAAGTTCATGATAGCACTGCATACGAAAAGATTTCGAACCGCCTGAAACGCAAAAACTTTGAGTTACACATTTGTTTTGCTTCCGTGAGGCACAGGGTTTGAACAAAACTTACGCCAGCCACTATATCGAATTGTTTGGTGGGCGTCTTGAGACTATAGTGATGATTGAGCATGAAGTTGAGTGCGATTAGCAGTTGCCAGAGTTGTAAGAGATGCATCCCGGCTGCTTCATAGTACGGATCATTATTGTCAGGCACTGAAAAAAAATATGGATACATGTTTGATCTTTGATATGATTTGACTGAATAACTAGATTGAAAAAGAGGAACAAAAAAAAAACAACAACAACAACAACAACAACAACAACAACAACAACAACAACAACAACAACAACAACAACAACAACAACAAAACTCACGCTTTCCATTAGCAGATTCGTTTCTGCGTCGAATGTCGCGGTGCATATGGAACATGAGATGGATGGCGCTCACCATGGCTGAAAATGGAAGTGAAATATGATCACACACGCGAAATCAGGAACATTTACAAGGAGAGCCAGTCAAACGGCCTTTTTCGGGGTATATGTGGGCCGAAATTCGGTCAAAGAAGGCTATTTGGCGATACACGTTGAAAATTGAGACGAGGAAGCGCAATGCAAATAGCTCTGGCCAGCCAGTGTGTTCCAGCGGTAGTGGATCACAAAAAGTGTGTGAGAGATGGAGAGAGAGAAGCGGACATCGATTGCGGAGCTGTGTCCCGCGGCACCCAGTTTTTGCGCGGCCTGCTGCGGATTGCATTTGCTTCGCATGTCAATTAGATATACGAAAAGTATTTCCATCCAAAATCAGTGACAAAATATGACCGTGTGTAGAACACTTATGTAGAAAGATTATACTGATTGTACTTACATTATTATATGAAAATTACGGTAAAATTACGGTAAAAGCCGCAATACAGTACAATAGCAACTATGAGTCCAAATTAATCACATTCTAATCATATTATCACGCTCAGATTCATAGCTTTTTTGCACGTTTCTGTAATTAATGAGGGCAACATATGAGAAAAAATAAACTATTGTCTCCATTACATTGGTATAAAGTCCACAAATTACTTGCATTTCCGGTTTTCTGAAGAGGACGATACATTGTTATAAAGCCATTGCTTGCATTTACGATCTTATGTTTTATTAGAAACATTCCGATACCTACTTCTGATACGATATTAACTATCCGATACTAGTATTCCGATACTAATTATATTCGAAAAATTCCGATACTAATTTCCATGGATCTGGAATACTGGCCGCCCGCGTTGCACAAGATTCTATTGTGCAACACCGTTGGTGGCGCTATTATGTTCATGTTAACTGGCTCTCCTCTTATTCTGTTTTTGCGCTGTAAGCCGGTTAGTTTACTGCGCACCACCTTGTTACAATATGTTTTCAGAGAGGATTAGCTATGATAACTTGCACGATATTTGTGGAATGTCTCATAGGAGTGAGCACATTCTGGTCAAGTGTGGACAGATTATCGAGATTTGGCGAACGTAATTTTTTTTTGGAATTTAGTTTAATGTTGGAATCGTTCAGCAGTGATATACATTCCACCGAAAGACTGTCTTTTTTGTGGGTACTATCTGCTCACAACGATTTCTTGGCAGCTCGATTCATACGCTATTTTAGCGAATTCTCTTGATAAGTATTTTATTCACAATTACAAAGTAATACAATGAAAGTAATTAATGATCAGATTTTGCGCGGCACTGTTCTCGTACAAATATATAGCTTATCGTAAGGAAATCACTTCAGTTTTGATCGCAGGTATGAGTAATTGAGTGTTTTTCAATTGTAAGAAATTGTTTACAGTACCATTCGCAGTGACCTTGGCAGTGACTACAGTAAATGTTTGCGTATTGTACTTTGAAACAAATTTGGTAGACGCTTTTTTTTGTTTTATCAGCCTGATTCCGACATGTACATACAATGATGGGTTATCTGGAAGCACACACAATCCTACAGTGGGGTATTGGGGCTCCTTGGCTGGAACAGTGCGGCGCGAGTCCTGACTGTTCATGGTAGATGGGCGTGAACATCGCGAAGTGACCAGTTCCGGATGCTAGGCGTGGTAGAAGATCTTGAAAGACTGCCGCCGCCGATGGTAGGGCTCTCAGAGGATGAGAGTGGGTTCACGCACCCCACCGGGAGGTAGTGGAATTCGGTAGAACAATTGCCCGCGAGGGGAATCGAACCAGCGACCGTTCACTTAGCAAGCTGTGACGCTATCCACTTGGCCAACCCGGCCCGTGGTAGACGCTTACTGTTGGCAAATGACTGTAAATGTGCCAGTAAGTTTTGTTTTTCATGTATATTGTATTATATTATCTGATATCATTCCATATTTTCAGGAGTTTACAAATTACACAGTCTTTTGCAATATGAGTTGCATTTTAATCAGTTCATTACTTTACATCATTACGACATTATTTTTGAGGGTACGCAAGTGAAAATACTATTTCATTTCATGTTACTTGTTTGACAGAACTCACAAAAGCGATCGAATAAACTTGGAAAATCTGTAATATATTTCACAAAAACAATAGGTATGTTTAAGAGTTTAAAAACATGAACGAAACAAAACTAAAATTCAGGTTTAACTATTCTCACTTCCTTCACCTTTAATTTCATTCCCGATATCCTTTTGTATTTTCAAGTGCCAGTCATTAGAGAAAACCCGTCGTTGTACATTGTCGCTTTTGTATTTCGAGTGAGTAAAAGTGTGCAATGTTTTTTTCAATGATTCCAGGTCATCATAAATTTCTTCATTATCATCTGCCGCACTAGGGTTCTACACGACTTCATTGTATCAGCGTTGCGATGCAAATGACAGAAGAATGCAGTCATTTATCTGGGTGGAATGACGCCTTGGAAAAGACGTATTTGAAGTATATTTTTTTCAATTGTTTGAATCCTGTTTGACAATAATACACTAAGTAAATGCGGTGACAAAAAGGAAGAACAAAATACGTAAAGGGAGAACAAAATACAAACGATTGACTGCAAAGTTGAAAGTATATTTAAAAGAGAAAACTTCATGGAAAGAGCAGTATCCAGCAGACAGGCAGTAAATCACAAAAACATGGTAGAGAGAGAAAGAGAGAGAGAGAAGGGGAGGGAGAGAGAGAGGGAGAGAGAGAGAGAGAGAGAGAGGGAGAGAGGGAGAGAGAGAGAGAGAGAGAGAGACGGGTCGCGGACATCGATTGCTGAGCTGCGGCCAAAGGTTTTTCGCGCGTTCTGCAAGGGATTGCCGCGCATTCCTATCTGACTAAGAGTCTGAATCCGAGTCTGAATGTGCCGAACAAAAACAAGTCTATGCGCGTTTCACCATCGGAAGAGGAGATTCGTTCTTATACTGCTTACTATCACCGAGTTTGCCTAATAAAGCGTTGTTATACAGCAAACGTATTACCAGACAAATGTATTCAATATTGGAATACATTGAATCAAGCGCAACAATCAGAACAAGATTTTAAAAAAGAGTTCGTGTTGTGCGTTTCCTGAACAAAAGTTTTCGATCCATCGATTCATCCACAGACAAACATTCCTTGGGCTCTTTCACTACTTTGATTGGATTTTCGTATTCGAAAACTGAAGTGGCCTGAAATGATTTCAATTGAGCATAGGAAAAAGAGGAAGAGAGTGAGAGAGGAAGAGAGAGAGAGAGAGAGAGAGAGAGAGAGAGAGAGAGAGAGAGAAAGGAGTGCTAATGGATACCTCTTGTACTTGTAGATGAGAACCTTGGACCATCTCGCTTGCAGACGCAGTGGCGTATGCCGAATGATACGAATCATTTGATTCATCACCCGCCGGCAGAGGCGCGTCCTCGCTCTCCGCATCACTCTAAATCATCTTGATCTGTAACCTATCCGATACGATCACCTCCTTGGAAAAAATTGCTTATTGATTTATCTTAGCAAACCTACATGCAGAGTTCTAAACTCCTCTGCTGTATCTATATAGTTCTATGCTCGCAACAAGTTGTGCGCGATGGGGTAGATCAGAGGAAGACGGAGAATGAGCTCTCGGCAATAACGCGCAAAACAAGAGAGGCAGACGGTTATGGCACCGTATTTCGAACTGCAAACGAGGTAGATCGAAAACTATCGCTCTGGCGCAGGCTATATCATCGAATTCGCAATGTGCAATGTGAATACGAGGCAGACTTGATAATGGACACTGAAAGCGTCATCTATGATTGTTGCTCGCAAAAGCAATTGTGATAAAAAAATGCTCTGCCTTATGTCAGTGTGACGCAAGTGAAGAACCAAAAAAAAATACAAACTACTGACTACCAGGCGCTTTCATTTCCTCTCAGATTCGCCAGCGCTCCTTGTTACCGTACTACCGGTGTGGTTCAGTCACGATCTATTTAGCTATTGAAAATGATAATTATCGTACCGGATTGTCGCAGCCACCACCCGATCTGACTTCACCTCCAGCCGAGATGGGCGATTCACAGTTGATGCCGAGTTCTGCGTAGGCCTCACTGCAAGGAAAAACATACGTCTCCAATTTTCCGCCACCCGTGATTGACACAAAACTTACGTAAGTGTGGCGTATCTTGCGGGGCTAGGGGTGTGACATAGGCATTTTTAGCTCTTCATAGCCAATGTCCTCTATTACTAGGCGAGTGGTTCAGTGGTTATGCGCCATAGCAACAAGAGTGAGGAGAGGAGCCCGATTAGGTAATCGACGACCTCCAGTGGGCGACACCGTCGACTTCGCATAAGTCGACACAACAGTAAACAACCGAGACCATTATCAACTATCATCTTCAACAACAATGCAACACAAGATAATCCATATAGTGTATTCGCATAGCAAGAAATAGTGGCATTAGCAAGGCATTGAGAAAACTGCCATCCTTGGGTGCTCCAAGGAGGAGAACTGATGCGCGAGAGCGAATAAGAGAGGGCGGAGCGGGGGGCGCGCGTTGCCGATTCAAGGCGGCAACAAGGAGGGTACTGGTCATTTGGACGTCGCGAGAAGTGTGTGGATGGACCGCCTTCCTTTTCAGATCCAACATCGCTAGAATGAACACTATCCCGATCACAGGCGGCCACTGGAGTAGTCGAGGGCGTGTCGTGGCGCGAGTTGCGAGTGTCATTGTTGTCCGCTACTATCGCTGAAGTGATACAGAATGAAACCAGTTGTGTGTTAGCAGAATGGTATGAGCCAACCGTTCGAGTCTCGTCCCGCACACTCCCGGCGGTGCACCTTGTCCTTTACGTGCGCGTCCACTGAAATATAGGCATGAACCCGTCTGTCAACACACATCAACATTTTCCACGCACACTTTTGTGATATACTACAGAAGTTAGACTTCATCCGGTAGAGTAGTATTCCATCATTCAGCATGTTGTCTGAACGCAAGACGAGTGAATGTGAACGGCATAATCCAAACGTACCGGACCAACAAAACAGAACAATCGCTCTGTGTTTCTTTTTCACTTCAATATGTGTGAGTGAATCTATAATGCCATGGATTGCAGTTTCCTTTCCACTTGACAAAATCGCCGATAGTAAATTCCAAGTCGGCTCAATCTGAAAACATAAAACAAATGTATTTTGTATTGAGAACGCCTACCATGTGCCACAGCGGATGAGTTTGGATTGATTCACGAAGATTTTGAAGGTCTTGCACCAGCAGATCCCTCTCGTTGAGAGAAGCAACAACAAAGTTGTTGTCAATGGTTGTTTGAAATACTTGATCAATAGGCTCTGAAAGACAATTGAAACATATTAGTGAGATACAAATTAAACTGACGAATTCTGTTCGGAAGAGCGTCTTCGCAAAGTTCTTGAATATGGGTGGTCAGAGGTGAAAGAAGCAGAGTTGATGAATGTGTAATATTTATTCTTTTGGCGTCCACAGTCTGTAGAAGCTTCTGTAAGGTTCGAAACAACGACATTTGTTTAAAAAAAAACGTAAGTGACAGCCACATCCGGTTTGTCAACAATGTACTACATGAGCACACCTCGTATAGGGGTTTGATGTTTGCAGTGACTCCGATGGCCGCCGCTAGAGTCGCCGCCTTTTGGAACAGCCACGATCGATCGGTTTCTACGCGACTGAGCAGTCCACCGGCAGCAGCGCACACCACAAAAGCCTTTTCCTGGAAAAGAAACGAAAAATATTCAATATCAAAATTTCACAATGCTTTGCGCATTTTTGTAAACTCACAAGCTTTTGGGTAACTTCTAGAATCAGCTCGTCTGTTTCGGCTGACTCGAATGTGGAAGTGGCCAGCCGATGCAGCTGCCTGAAATCAGTATTTAGTATATTTATACTGATAAATTATCTCAGTTGAAGTAGTTCCTGATAGTTTTCTCCATGCTCGTTTCCTCATCACCCAATCACCCATGTGCCGTTCCACATCATCCTTGATCGAAGAAGGAACGTTCTGGTCGGCGAGAATGCATAGAACGAGGCACTCGCTGCAAGAAATGGTCATCTCTTGATTTTCAAAGAGGGTTTTCAATGAGTCTGAAGTTACGCAAAAAATAAGCTAGTGAAGCTGATGGCGTAAACAAGACAATTTTTTTTTCGCTCAATGCTAAATGCTCTTCTGCCCGCGTCACACCATCCATTGCATGTGTTTTATGAATCTACCATTCATATTCTGGTTTCCGTTTGTGGCAAAAGATGCACAAAAACACCCACAATGGAAGATGTAAGAGCCGCATGCCCTGGCGAGGAGGCGAGTGTCTTCCTGACACGCTAGCGTCAGTCGTGTGTGGCTCCGCGGGCTCTTGTCTCCCATCGACTCCGCCTCCCACAGCTTCTCTTCCCCTATCTTAGTCGTCCCTGAGATACGTTAGGAGTTCCAAGTCTGAACTACTCTCTAGCAAACTACTCCACTCTCAACTTACATTTCGACACTGCGTCAACAGTGTTTTGATACTCCGTCTTCAAGGGTTTGACAACTGTATTCTGAAAAAAAGAAGATACAATCATGAACAATTGAGAAAAAAAACAAATAAGTTCTTACTGTTTTCAGCTTTTTGAACGCCATTTTGAGTAGGTAGAGCAATTGGTACTCTTTTTGTTCATTTGAATGAAGAGTATCTATCAGAGCTAAAACAGTTCTGTTCATCCAGTTTCTGTGTAGTACTGACCAATTTTTTGCAGTATCGTTTCTTTCTTTTCTCTGGTTATCTGCATTTCATAGAAGTCATCTCTTGTAACAGTTGTCGTGCCCATCAATGCCCTCTAAACTGGACAACTAGTGTTTTATTGAGAAAACACATACCTCTGTGTATTGCGCGATCAAATTATCGAATAATTGCACTTTGTAGAAACGTAGCTTCTCGACGACGAGTCCACCAATCGTCCTAGACAAAGGTCATTCAAACGCACTTCAAGTGTAATAACGCACGTTATGAATCGATTTCCGTGCGCAGTCGGGAATAGTTGCATGAAGTAGTACTCACTGAAGATTGAGTTCACTTGACTCGACAAAAACACTGCGAAAAAAATTACATTAACGAAAAGCACCTGTGAGTCATGTACATCGGTTTTTTAGGCACCGGCGTTTCCTTTTCATCTTCCATCGTCTCTTTCCTCACTTGCAGAGAAGGTTCTCTGAAAAAACACACGCACAGTTAAAACGCGAAACTCTGATAGTAAATTTGAAACCAAAGTGTCATAATCAAGAGTTTCATATTGTTCAACACGCTACAATCCATAACACAAAGCATTAACACAAGTTCGACGCGGAGGAAAAGAACTTTTCGGAACTTATTGATCAAATGTCGGCTGAGTAACGATCGAAAATCGATCGTCGACATATAACGTATTCGCCCAGCAAGGTTTTCGCTTTTTGTACGTTTCTCTTATATACTGTTGCTATGTCAAGATGATACTAACCCCGACAAATTTCTGATGCCTAATTTGTATCACTGGCTCTATGAATGTGAAAAAATTGAGCGAAGCGGTCCAACTTTCTAAACCGCTGCACGGAATAACTCAAGTGTAGATCCGCCCATATTGTTTCCACTCAACTCACCCTCGACAGCCATGCGTGCCTTTCTTCGCTGTATTCGCTGTTTCGGAAGGTGTGCGCATTTCCGCACTTCTTATGACCGCCACCCTGCGTCCGGGAGGGGAGCCAGTCTGGAAAGTGATCTCGTCCAACTCTGTTTTGATGAGGAATCGCGAACCGAGGTGGGTGGCGTTACAGCTTCCGGTGCCCGGACCTCTCGCTCCCCTTGTGCATGGGGCGCATCGTCCTGAGAATGACACACGAGTAGAATGGAATATAACACGAGATCACATCGATTACTGATCGACAGATCAGCGTGATTCTGGATGCGAGAAATAAAAGTGCAGATGTACATACCTTGTTTTGCTCTTTCGCTCGTTCCGGTGTGGAAGACTTCTAAGAGTTACGGTAAGTGAAAACTTCACAATAATCAATCTATAACCAGTCCACGAAAGATCGATTTTGTTGAACTGGTTAAGAGAAAAACGGGTGTGTTGCTGACAATCTTGAAGCATGAAGCTCTAGCCACGGCAATTCACGACTGAACAGAACACGTTGTTTTAGAGCGGTTTCGTTTCGATATTCATTCTACTGATTGAGACAGAGAGTGCGCGAGAGATCGTGCAATGAGAGAGACGGCAGACGGCGCGAGAGTGGAAAAGAAACGTGCGTGGCGTGGCGATTGATTCATCGGCGGAACGCGCTGCGCGTTGAATGTTCTTTGTTCACTGTGAATTGCCGTGGCTAGCATGCAGCGCGCTTGCAAGAGCAGTGAGTGAGAGCATACCTTGTTAATACATGTAGTTGATGGCTGACGAGGTGCGAATGTCGATCGTCGTTTCGTACCGTTCACTTGGCCCTGTAATATGCAATGCCATTGACTGTAATGACACGACACCAAACCGATATCCTATCTAGGTTTTCTCTCTCTATCTCTCTCTCTCTCAGCTAGGGAGAAGGTTGAAGTGGAACACGTGGAACACACGCACCTGCTTGAGTCGCTGGCCGGCGCACGTGAAGCCGGCGTGTGGGGTGGGTAGAAGGAGCAGGATGATCTGCACCAGCGGGTGGCACAGAAGCATCACCGCCTTCTTCCACCACCCTCTCCTGTCGTCGCAGCCACGGAAATGACACTCGCTGCGCGTGAATGCGTGCGTGCGAGACAGGCCTCAAGCAGAGATCTTCCGACCTTTCTCTTTCTCACTCACTCCTTCTCGCATTCTTTCACTTTCGCCCCTCTCATTATACTCTTCCAACCCCTCTTCTCGCATTCACTTACTACTGCCCGTCTCTCTCTCCCTTCATCTCTCTCTCCCTATGTACCTCTCCTTCCCTCCCTCTCTCTCTCTCCCCTTCTCTCTCTCTCTCCCTCCCTCTCTCTATCTACCTCTATCTCTCTCTCTCTCTCTCTCTCTCTCTCTCTCTCTTTCTGATCACAGGTTGTTTGTAACACACTTTATCGGTTCACAAACAACAAAACGTGGAAATAGTCAAGTTATATTCGTGGTCTTTTTCTTAGGCTTCTTCTTCAGCACGAACCTAAAAATACGAAAGATTGTCAGGCATATAGTAGAATATCGTCCTTGGTCGGCTCGCGCTCAAAGTCAAATCTCGCGATCGGTGATGCCTAGAAAGGATACGGTAGGTACCGTACCTCTGAGAAGATGGCAGTGAGCAGCTGTTCTCCCTTGTTGCATGTCTAGTCGGAGATGGCGACTCAGCGTTCCCGAGTGCCAGTCAGCTCGTTGTACCCAGAAGGATGGTCAGTGGACGGAGAGAGAGAGAGAGGGGGCACTCACTGCTAGGGCAGTCTCACAGCGGTCCGTCGACCGCGCCGAGCTTGGCGAACTTGACAGTGTCTCCGTCGTTGTACACGTTGGTCATCAAGTCAATCGATATCGATCGATATTCAGTCGACGCACCTTTCAAATGTCGAGTCCGAGCGGGCGGCGCTTGCATGCGATAGACGGGAAGGGAGGAGAGGATAACCACTTATCTAGTTCCACCCAGTCTCTCCCTGTTCCTCCCAATCACAGAAAAATGGAGATTCCCTTTTTTCATTTCCCGCCGCCGCATCGGTTGTGGTTTGGACGTGGTAGTCCTGGTGAAAATAGTATACAGAAGTGTGTCAGCTCCGAATAAGCTTTGTGTCGGAAATCAAAACATGCGTAGTTTAATCCGTCGGCGTCATGAAAACAGCTACTGTTTGTTCGTATACCTACTTAGTCGATAATCGATCGATATCTGTCTCTCTCATGATTTGCAATAGTTTCCATTGCGGCCACCGCTTCACCCATTGCCGCTGAAGGCAATGATCTCGAGTTTCGATGCAAATGAGTATGCGAATTCCCCACATCGAAAACGCGAATCCCTCACATCCTCACAAACTGTGGCGTATTGGGAGTGTATTTTAAGGAAATACGGTGACTTCCACTCAATGAATCTGGCAACGATGCACATCAATCGATAGAGCACATCTTGGCGAATCGAACTAGTACTTGAAATGCCCGAAATGACGTCATGACAAAAATGTGATGGATAATCCCATGGAATATAATCTCATGGAACAGTGTATTTAGGGCGGGATTTATCATTTCCGAAATTAAAATGGACGTGGTATACTGGCCGCCTGTGGTGTACAATATATCGCTAGTCTTCGTGATCGGTGGTGCAATAACTATTGTACTAAATCTCTTTCTTCTCATACTTATCTCACGATGCAAGACGGTAGGTTTGAGTAGTGTTCAGTCTTTTCAAATTTTAAACTACTTCAATATTTTTAAACTGCTTTCAAAATTTTCTGCGCCTTTTTCAATCACCTCAAACTATTTCCGAGCATATTTGAACTACTGCAAATTCAAAAAAAAACGTAATGATTCGCAAGGAACTGTTTTTCAGAGGGCAGTATAATATTATTCTGAGAGATAGTTCGCCAGATTACGGTAGAAAATCGATCTACCCTCGAGTCGCATTCGATCTACCTTCTAATCGTGAGGAGACCCAAGCGCGCGCTTTCAAACGATGATATCGATCAAAGAAGCCGGCATGCGAATCAAAGAGGCCGCGCGACACTCGACCATTTGCTCGCGCTGTCTGACCTCTCTCGCTCGCAACTGAGTTTCGCCAACTGACCCCGGCTGGCAATAACAGAAACTATCCACCAGGCGGCGACTATAATGATATCATACGCGGTACTCATCGATTGTCTGATGGCCTGGACAGACTATCCAGATTCAATGAACGTAGGAAGACATCTATGTTTTAAACTCATGAAAATCTTCAGCGATAAGATACATATGGCGAATGTGTGCGCCAAAGTTACTTCATTGTCACTACGCTCACTTGACAACTGGGTTTCTATGCAGTATTGGTACTCTCGTTAGACCGGTATTGCATGCAAATGTATATATGTTTCTCGTGATTTTCAAGGATTTTGCGCTGCGTTGTTTCCCATGGAATATATAGTTCACAGTAAGAAAATAACTTCAGTTTTTATTATAGGTGAGTGAATGTTTTTTAACTATACAGTACCGATCGCAATAACCTTGGCAGTTACTGCAGCAAATGTCTCCGGACTGTACTTTGAAACAAATTTGGTGGACTCTTATTGTTTGCGAATGACTGTAAATGTACCAGTAAGTATCACATTCGGTAACAGTTACATAGCTATTTGTATATTTGTACTACACTAGCCAGGAAATGTGGCAACTTTTCAGGTATTCAATAGTTTCACAACGTTGATGAACATGTTTTGCATTTCCATTAGTTGGTTACTGTACATTGTTATGACTTTGTTTTTGAAGGTATTTTAATTATAACATAATTTCTTCTACCACTTGTTTAACAGAACTCACAAAAATCAAATCAACTGGGAAAATCTGTCTCGTATTCGACAAAAACAGTCGGTACGATTCAAAATTATTGTTTTCGCATGATACAAAGAGATATTGAATTGTTTACTTTCAATCTTTTTCCCGATATCCTTGAATATATCGAAATACCAATAAATAAAGAACACTCCTCTAATTTCATGTTCGCTTTTGGAATCAGAGTGAGTTCACTGTTTAAAAATCACGGTTTCAATTGTATGTTCAGATAATAATAATAATATTTATTACCGTGTGTACTATATAGAAGAACACAGGACAAACACATAAAGAGAGTGAATACGGCAAGCGTGAGTGGAAAATAAATACACACAGAAATAGGATAAAACAGATAACACAGGTTCCAAATGAGCACTCATCTAATTTTGGACGGAGGGAACAAATGGGAGTTATCTAGATCTAGGAGATACGATTTCACTGTTTGATGTTTCGAAGATAAACTGATGTGGTTGGAGAGTATGTTTCAGAGTGCAGATTATTATCAACTTTTTCATAATCATCTTCCGCACACGAATTCTTCACGACATCATAATATCAATGTTTCGATGTAAACAGAAGCAACTGTCTTCTATTCGCCTAGTGACAACTATCCCGTCAAAACAACGATATAAACTCACTGAAATGAACACTTGTAACCGGCTTAATTTTTTTACAAGCATTACAACAAATAAAATGATCAATCGTTGATTGTAGAACTGTACCGTACAGCTAACTGTCCCTAGCTCTGTGATATCAACATCATTCGCCAGTTTCCTCCTCTCTCTCTCTCTCTCTCTCTCTCTCTCTCTCTCTCTCTCTCTCTCTCTCTAATGTTGCAGATGTCATGCAATTCTGAGCGGCCGCCAGGCGGCGGATTGACCGTTGGCCTCTCTTTATGTCTTCTCTCTTCCTCTTTTGATGCTACAAATTCCACAAACAACCGACGCGTCCCCTATTGTTTTCCCAGGTTGCAGGCTAGCTTTTTATTCGAATCCATCACACACTCTGCCCTTCCAACACTCCAACAGCCGTTCTCTCAATCTCTCATTTTGCAATATCCGCCCTCATACTTTCTCATTACCCCCTGGCTCACACGGATCATCTTAATACTTAATTGCAAGAGGACACACGCCCTCGCAGGCCCTTCGGCAGGCCTGGCAAGACGTTGTTTACCGGGCCTGACAAAAGCACGCCAGCTGTGGCTCTTCTCTTCTCCCCTCCAGTCGAAACTGATAGGATAGCCTCTCTCTCTCCCTCCTCACTTTGTTTTCGCACACAAGCAATACCCCCGAATCTTTGTTTGAAGTAAATCTCCCAATCGTACCAGTCCACTTTTGTACTTCTTTTGTAAACTATGTCTTCCAAGAGTGTGTGTTTGGAAAAAGGGATGTAATCTTTTTTTCTTCATGTCCCAGTGACTCGCCTCTCCAATGCCACCAAGACAGCATCATTCATTGTTGATTGAGCCGTGCTCATTACGGTTTCCTTCTCTGTCTCTCTGTCTCTCTCTCTCTCTCTCTCTCTCTCTCTCTCTCTCTCTCTCTCTCTCTCGCTCTCTCTCTCTCGCTCTCTCTCTCTCTCTCTCTCTCTCTCTCTCCGTCTCTCATCTACCCTCTGGGGACATCCGAATGTATCTCTCCGGCGTGAGCATGTTAGCCTGTCCGTTCTCGGCAACAACATATATCTATATCCATCCGATGCGCCGCCTTCAAATATGTTTATGACAAGCCGCCACACATCCTCTTCCAGCTCTCGGATACACCGAGTTTGCATGATATATCTGCTGGCTCCTACTATGTCCTCGGAGAGTTATACGTGACGAGTTGTGGTTGCTCAGTTTGTTTGTTGTATGTTCGTATGTATATTTTCTACTTCCGAAACGCTAGGCTAGGACACACGAGTTTCGCATGATGTATATGTCTTCGGAGAGTTACTTCCGCACACTCTTGTGTAGTTGCCTTGCAATCGTTTCAGCAAATTATTTAATTATAAGATATTTTTCTTTTTTATACAATTTCACAGAAGATTCTGATAGTTTTTTTAACGATCACGTTTTGCAAAACTCCCACCGGTTTGTCTTGTTCCCACGGCTTATCGTCATTATCATTCCTGAAGAATCTCCCGTTGCTTCTTCTTTTTTGCGAGTGTGTGAACGTCTCTGCTTTTTGCTATGATGTTCGGAGATGCCTTGGGGCATCTCTAGTCAGCTGATAGCTGAGGAGGTTCGCTCTTGACGTTCATTTTTCATCGCCCTGCTCTCTCCTTGTGCGAACAAATCCTCTCTCTCTCTCCATCTCTCTCTATCTACCTATCTCTCTCTCTATCCATCTCTCTCTCTCGCGGAAAGGCAGAAAAATGGAATGACATCTCGTCGAGTGGCGGAGGCATTGCCGGCTGTCCCTCACATACTGCCTTCTTTCCATCCTCATTTGCATATCTGTGCCCTCTGTCTATTCTGACACTCGCTCGAATACCACATGTGTACATGCTAAACTGTACTACCCTGTCGTCAGTCTACCAAGATCTCAAGCCACTCCAGAATTCTATCAATATTGTTGTGATTCTGATGTCATAGTCATCTGTCTACAATACTCTTTCCAATGATTCGATGATTCGACGTGAGATTCGAGTGAGCAGCTGGCTCTCAATCCAATTCTCAATCATTTCGCGCTTCCCGCGCTGTCGTATATCTTATTAGATCCTAATCGCTCATCTGCTTTTGATCTCATCTTCTCTCACTCGGCTACTGCCTCAGGCAGTGTCATCGACCCCGCGGGTCAGTCTCTCACTCTCTCCATCTCACTCTCACTCTCCCTCTCACTACCTCCCTCACTGAGTGTAATGTCCAGTGTTATTATTGTCACGAGCTGGGCGCCGGCTTTTCTTTTTCCTACCTTTACTTACCTCTCATTTTCTGGCAGAGTGAGATTTCCGGTGATCGATGCTCAGCTTTGCGAGAGAATCCGCTAACAATCGCCAAACTCTGTGAAACCAAATGTTTTTAGTGTATTGAGTCGCTGTGCACTCGGTTTTCTTTGATTTCGCATATTTCGTTCACATTTCGAGGTATCGCCTTTCCGAAGATCTACCTTATTTGGAAGGTGGTCCCCCTGTTTTTTTGCGTATGTGTGAGAGGATCTAACTGGAGTAGTCCTCCACATTCGGTCTCCGTCGACAGTCGATACAAATGGGGGTGCGCAGCCGCCTCGAGACAGACAGAGAGAGAGAGAGAGAGAGAGAGAGAGAGAGAGAGAGATGCGCGATTTATCCAGTCGTTTGCCGACACAAAAACAAAAAATGCAATAAACTGGTGGAGCGTCCGAAGCGGCTCCTCTCTCTCTCTCTCTCTCTCTCTCTCTCTCTTTCCCTCTCTCTCTCTCTCTCTCTCTCTCTCTCTCTCTCGAATCGATGTCTCGGGCGTCTCCTTGCTTTGATTGTGGTTCGTTCCCGATGAATTCGGGATGTTTTCCATTGCTTTGCATTGAGAAGATGGAAAAAGGAGGAACGGCTGAGGAAAGGAGAGGAGAACAGAGGGAGAAGGAGAGAGAGAGAGAGAGAGATGAGAAAGGGAACGCAATTCAATGCTGTCTAACTAGCCCCTCCTCAGAGTTGGCTTTTTTCGAGACTGGGGAAGACTATGTGATCACTCGAAATTATGTACACTGTATATGTAAATGCCAACAGCTGCCAAAAAAGGGTCGTTGTCTTGCCGAATTATGCGCGCCTCACATGCTTCTCTCTCTCTCTCTGCTCTCTCCCTCTCTCTCCCTCTCTCTCTCTCTCTCTCTCTCTCTCTCTCATAATCGTATGCATTCATGATGATCCGCTATTTTGGGTGTCCGGCATAGCTGAGCGGATGTTTTCGACCATTCTCGATTCTCGGACATCCGACTCTAACCGACCCCACAGCTGCAAAACGTTCCCACACCACTGTTCTATTCCTCTCTCTCTCTCTCTCTCTCTCTCTCTCTCTCTCTCGATATTTGCCTAGTTTGAGAAGTTATTTTTGCAGTTGTGGTCGTTGATATGCGATATGCATGTGAGCGTAGACCCGTAGACGAATATGGGGTACTGTCACGCACCGTAACGTTGTGATAATATTATCACCAATCATCGTTATCTAATTAGTCAGCAAGCAAGTGGGAAATGTAATGAGAGACGACACATTGCTCTCTGAAGTTCCGACACCGCGTAATTGTGATATGCATATGCCGTGATGTTCGTAATGTGATATGCAAATGTCTGTCGACTACTTGATTCACTCGGAATCGAAATGCATTCTGTATCCAACTGCACCCAAGAAACCTTCATGTCTGGCTCTGGGCGCTGTTTCCCTTGTCGGATTCTTCGTCTGTTTCTGATCTACCTCACATCTATGCGAGAAACTTTCTTTCCAGCAGTGTGATAGTTTTTGTCCCGCGAAGTTTGAGGCTCATATTGCTCTTTTCGATTAGTTATATTTATAATAATGTTTTACGACAACTTGTGTGCGGATTGACAGATAAAACCATGTTTCGCGAATTTTGTCTTTGATTCCTTTAGTCCGATCGAGTTCTAACAATACATTTCCTTGCAGCCATGACGTCATCGGACAACGTGTGCGGGGTGTGGTACCTGAACGCGTGTCAGGAGGCCACCTGCTGCGAGAGCTACCGGTTCAGGTGAGAGACGGATCATTTATTAATTTATCTGGAACAATGGGACACACCTGATTCGTGAGCGTTGTAGATTATAAGACCAAGTGATATCGTTCGTAAGTGCTACTAATAACGCACTTCAACTCGGAGTAGCGGCGCAGGTACTTTGTCTCTTCGAAACTCTTCATCTCAATGCGCGCCTGCTCAGACGCCGTCTGCAAAGAGGAATTTCGTACTAATAAAATATCAAAAATACGCTGTGCACTGTCGTGCAAATAGTAATCGTGTAGTTATAAAGAATCGCATTTAGTAATCGCATCTTCACAGACCACTTATCAATCTATTTTCATTCAATATAGTTTATATCTCGATACAAACAATCACAAAAGCTCACACCTTCTCGACTCAAAATGTATCAGTTAGACTATTATGTATGTCAAACGTGTGAAAACTCAAAGAGAGAGTGAAAACAAGATTGAGTACACAAAAATGTTAGCTCTGATTTAATATCAACGGACTCTCTCGTATCAGATTAATCTGCTGACATTGAGTGTACGTTAAAACGGCCAGAAAATTCAAGGCAAAAAAAAGACATATTAGTTAAAGGGAGTGTACACTCTGAATTTCGAAGGGGAGTTAGCACCGGGATGTGAAAATATGATGAAAACTATGTATTTTTGTCAATACAACTATTTTCTGAAAATGCCTGCAAATAGATGAAAATTGAGCGCAAAATGTGTCAAAATGCAGAAATTAGTGCCAATTGGTGCCAATTTTCAATGTTCAACAGAATTTTTCATCGACTTTTAGGTATCTTCGACACATAGTTGTATGGACAAAAGTGCATCATTTTCCTCATATTTTCACATCCCGGTGCTATCTCAACCTCGAAATTCAGAGTGTACACTCCCTTTAAGACATCTAATCATTCTACACGAAAAACGTTACAACCTCAATACACGGCTTTTCAGATAATAATAATTTATTACAGTCAAGATAACTTATTACAGCCAAGATAACTTCAGATTGATCATGCTGGGTCTGACCCTCATCTGTGTTGTATCGGCCATCGTCGTCGGAGTGGTTTGGCTGGCGTTCGAATTCCGACCCGCGTACAGGTAGGATTACCTCACATTTATTCATTGGTATGATTGATTGGTATATGGTATATGGTTTTATGGCTTACGGTTGGTGTTTGAGTTCCGACCCGCGTACAGGGGGAAAGAACCTGTTACATTTTTATGACTGGTCTTGATTTTATTTCGCTACTGGAAAATGACGTTTATGCGGCCGTACCAAAGGTTATCAATCGGAAAGTTTTGGATAAAAACGACTGTGATCTGGAGACAAAAATATAACGACTTTGAAACATTGAAGTTTGCTGTCGCTGATATAAACTAACAGAGTACAACATGTAAAAACGTCAACTATAAGGGAACAGTATGAATGTTTCCTTGCTGACATAGGTCAGTAAAAAAACAGTTTGTTGCACCGCAATATTTCACCCTGATTTTTTTCTGTGACGATCTGGCCGAAATTGGTTTGAGAAATTGCTCTCATCTCGCGTTAGTACTCTTGCGGGGCTCATGAGTGTTCTAAAAATATTAATGTTACCCAGTACCCAGAATTAAAAAGAAAGCAACGGGGAGAAAATCCGCAAGCAAAAAAATGTCCTCAAGTTGAGAAAAAAAACGATTCATTTTTTTTGCAAACATCGTGCTGCAAGATAGCACAGCGTATTCTTGATATTTTGTGATTACACAACTCCTTCTGTTCTTGATATTTTTTGATTACACAACACTTTTTGATATTTTATTAGTACGTAATTCCTCATTCCAGACAGCGTCTGCGCCGCACGGACTCTGAGCAGGCGCGCATTGAGATGAAGAGCTTCGAGGAGACAAAGTACCTGCGCCGCTACTCCGAGTTGAAGTGCGTTATCAGTAGCGCTTACAATATTGCTGTTTTTAAATTGTTCAAAGTATATTTACTATCGTGTTCGAAAACTTTTTCTTTGTGATCTGAAAGTATGGACAATTTGTTGTTATTGCAAAAAAAATGTGGGAGAAAACTCATTCATTGTCCGAATAGTGCGTGATCATTGTTGTGATGCCCATCATTCTAATCACTGTGTTATTGCAGTCCGCTCGCCCGCCGCAACTCTCTGGACGCGTGATCGACCCTATCAGTCTATCAGTGATACTCCCTTTTCTCTACTGCCATAGACGTAGCCCTCTTCCTACTGGGTAGTGTAGATCTAGTACAGCCCTCTTCCTACTGGGTAGTGTAGATCTAGACGATACAGGTCGCGACCTTCTCTCTCCTCCCTCTTCCCCCTCCTTCTGATCCCATCTGATTACTCCCTTGCCACGTTGGCCCGATGCCTTGTATATCATTTGCAGCACAAACTACTTTACTCACACCCCGCCGCATTATTGTTTCGCCGTGTGTAATACAGATGTGTTCTCATGTTGGCATTGTGTTGATGGAAGGGTGCACGCTATCATTTTATCAGCGGAGCCCATCTAGCGAGTGGTGTGACATTTTCATAAGTTTCTTGCGCGTTCTGCACAGCTGTAACACTGCTCTCTCGCCTTCTCTCTCAATCGGTCAGAATTTGCCAGGACGTGTTCTTTAGTCTTGCTCTGGTAGTGACGAGTGTTTACGGGTATTTTTTCGGTTGTCCTCTAGTCTAGGCCCGACCATTACCCCACTCAGTCAAGGTCATGTTTATTGGTGCTCTCCCGGCGATTGGAACTTTCGAATTCGAGGCGAGGCGAATGTTGTTTGCTTGCGTCAGCTGAATTAGAGTAAAGTAGAGAGAGAGAGAGAGAGAGAGAGAGAGAGAGAGAGAGAGTCGCCTTGCATCATGTGTTCTGTTGACTGGATTGTTCCTATTGATTCCGCGGTTCACCCCGGTATTATTATGCTAACGCTAAGCTTAGCGATAATCCTATTCTGCAGCAATACTCGTTTTAGTGAGACAAAAATTGAAACATTTGCTCGCTCCATGTTATATTGTTTTTCGCCTCAGTTCTCTCCTTTTACGCACTCTCTCGTTGTAACAAATAGGGCACCGCAACAATATTAATCAGCTGTTGCTGTTTATTCTATACTGTTATTTTATTTTCAATCAGACTTTTGAAATGTCAGGATGACGGGTTCAAACGAGAAGCACATTCCAAACGTCGTCAAGTTCGCGTTCGGAGGACTCGCCGGGTACGTTATTTGTTTCTTTGATTTGTTCTCTTCTTTTTTGCATATTCAATTAAATTACTAATTGTAAATCATAACATAACATATTGTTCAGAATGGGCGCGACTCTGTTCGTGCAACCGCTCGATTTGGTCAAGAACCGCATGCAGCTCGCCGGAACCACCGGAAAGAAGGTTGTTTACTTGTTTGTTCACTTGTTCACCTCCCCGTTCAGGAGTACCGCAACAGCATGCACGCCATCACCACCATCATTCGCAACGAGGGATTTGCCGCGGTGAGTATTCGGTGGCCTTGATCGTTCACATGTGGCGGTTGCGCTCATTGTTTGCACTTACTTCTAAAGTCGCGAGCAGAAAGTGCTCGCCTCTCTCTCTCTCTCTCTCTCTCTCTCTCTCTCTCTTTCCACGGACAGAGACGCGCAGAGAGTACTACTTATTAAAAAGAGAGCTAGGTCAGCGTCGTGTACCCATCATCCGCGTGAGGCGACTGTGCATACGCATAGCCAAATTCATTGATGCTGACTAAAGTACTATAGATCTACAATGGTCTCTCTGCCGGTCTCCTTCGTCAGGCCACCTACACCACCACCCGTCTCGGCGTCTACAGCTGGCTCTTCGAGACGTTCAGCAAGTGAGTATGCATCAAGCGATCGATCGTTCCATTGTTTCCGTTGTATTCTTCGCATGATCGACGGTGAATCATTCCGTCTGCCCCTACTTTCGATTTCGGGTTAGACATTTGCAATCCATCAATCAATTAAAAGAGAGGACCATCTTTGGTCAATCAATCTAATATTCAAGTATCGATTATAATCCAATTAATCCTATCAGGGAGAACCATGCGCCCAACTTTTTCATGAAGGCGTCCCTAGGAATGGCTGCCGGAGGAGTCGGTTCGTTCGTTGGAACACCCGCTGAGGTGAGCTGACCGGGTACGATTCTGGTTATAAAGTCTTGCTGATTGCAAAGTCTTCCTTCCTCATCGTATTCGTTCAGGTGGCGCTCATCCGAATGACCAGCGACGGGCGGTTGCCCGTCGAGCAGAGACAGTGAGTACTTGGTATACTTGTTTTATTACTCTAGGGAGTGAAGTAATAGCAGTCAGTACGAACCATTCGCAGCCTCTCTTTGTTGATATGGCATTGCTCGCCTCGCCTAGAAGAGCGTTGTGCCGGTGTGCATCCGTGATAAGCACTGAATCTGAATGATTCTCCCGTGTTCAGCAACTACAAGGGCGTGGGGGACGCGCTGGTGCGCATCATCCGCGAGGAGGGACTGACCACGCTGTGGAGGGTGGGTTCATTCATCTTTCTGAACGATAGACATTTATGGTTCAATGCTCGCAATAAATTGCGCGCGGTGGGGTAGAGCAGAGGAAGACGGAGAGTCAGCTCTCGGCAATAGCGCGCAAAACAATGATGCAGACGGTTATGGTACCATATTTCGAACTGCAAGCGAGGTAGGTCGAAAACTATCGCTCTGGCGCAGACTATACTTCTAATCCAAATATTGTGAGAGGCACAAGACACGAATACATGACAACAATAATATGCGCAGTAAATGTACACGTTGTAGCTGTACTAATTTTTTTTATAATTGACGGATTGATTGACTGATTAGCTGACTGGATTGACTGATTGACTGATTGACTGATTGACTGATTGTCTGATTGACTGATTGACTGTTTGACTGTTTGACATTCCAGGGTTGCGGCCCGACCGTGATGCGTGCTATGGTCGTGAACGCTGCGCAGCTCGCCACCTATTCGCAAGCCAAGCAGGCACTCCTCGACCAGAAGCTCGTCGAGGTGAGGGGGTTGATCGATTGATTGTCTTATTGATCGCTTGATTGACTGATTGCTTGTATTTAATGATATGTCACGCCTTGATGGATTATCTCCGTATACCGCGTTTGTTGTCCGATTGTCTTATTGTCTCGTTGTTTGATTGACTGATCGCTTTCATTCTGCAGGACGGCATCTTTTGTCACTTTGTGGCGTCAATGATCAGCGGTCTCGCCACGACGATCGCCTCCATGCCCGTTGACATCGCCAAAACCAGGTACTGTAGAGGGATATGGTAGTTTCGTTTTTCATTTGACGTCTATCTATCACTGTGGAATTAGGATCCAGAGGAATCCCGAGCTTTTGACAAAAAGAGGGACAGTATCTTAAATAAGATACAGTTTGCAAGAAAGGAACAGTTCGTAAAATAGAGCACAAGTTGCTAAAAAATATGGTTTCGTTGTGTAGAATTACGTTCATTATTTGATAATTACTGTGAAATTAGGATCACTGTGGTCATAAGTTAGGATTGGTAGTCACACGTTCGTTGCAGGATCCAGTCGATGCGCATCGTCGACGGTGTGCCCGAGTACCGCAACGCGTTCGACGTCTGGGGCAAGGTGCGTGTGTATTTCGATATTTTCTTTTTCTTTTTCTTTTCTGTTCTGGTAATATTTCAGTAGTCCAGGGTTTGTCTATGTAGCCCACTCGGAAGACGGAATGTGTTTTTGTCACTGTATTGTGATATTGGATGAGAGATTTTTGATAGCAATACTCTGATCCGCTGCTCATCTTATTGATCTATCTGATTGACCCAGTGTTCTCTGTGCATGCTGTCTCGCTGGAGAAGAGAACAGTGATAACTGATAACTAGCCGAAAAAAGAGATATTGACTATCCGGCGAGATTGCGAAAACTTGCGGTTTGATAGGGAGACAGACAGAGAGAGAGAGAGAGAGACAGACAGAGACAGAGAGAGAGGGGGAGAGAGAGAGAGCGAGAGAGAGAGAGAGAGAGAGAGAGAGAGAGACGTTTAGTAGCTCCTGGGAAAGACCTGCCCCGCACGTGTCAGTGACACACAATGGGGTGACTGGGTAGTGGATTGAGCAGAGTATAGCGTGATAAATCCATAGACGGGACATGTTTTTGTGTGTATCATGTTTCAAGATGAAAATGTGTTCGATGATGTTTAATAACCTGTAATTAGTATCGCTATGCGATTTCTGCGAAACGATATTCAAAACATAATCATGTCTTGTGCGTACAGCGTCACGATTCAGAGATGATGAGATATGATGATGTGTTGGCAAATTTGTTTTTGGAATAAATCGCAGCAGTGACTAGTCCAACGCAACATGTTTGGGGTGATTACATAGTTTTTTTTCGGAAATTAAACGTTGTCTATAGCCAATAAACAGTAGATCACCGTCGTTGTTTGCAGATCATCAAGAACGAGGGTGTGTTCGCCCTGTGGAAGGGCTTCACCCCGTACTACATGCGTCTCGGCCCGCACACTGTCATCACATTCATCATCCTGGAACAGATGAACCACCTCTACTACAAACACATCCTGCACAGCGACGGACACGGCGCGCTATGAGTGTCTGTCTGTCTGTCCCTCTCCTCTCTCTTCTCTCCCTCCCTTATCTCTCTTTCTGAGAGAGAAGTGATACTAACTACTAACATCTGTCTAACTATTAGCCACTAAATAGTTGCCGCAATTCACTTAACTAGAGACCCCGTGTGCGGTTAGTGTTAGAATACACGCCAACGTTTTACCTTCTATTGTGATATTTTAGCCATGTTTTCATCACCGTTTCTGTAAAGAGATTCTGTAAATATATGTTTAATAAAGTTTTACTACTATATTTTTTTTTCATTTCGAGACAAGTCAATACTATTTATGCTTTACTCTTTACAATAATATGTGCACACTTTTGGAGGGTATCGTATTTGACTAGACGCGGATAGAAGTCTACGGGCATTATATTATTACAATGTGGGAACAAATATCATCTGGTAAGTTAGTTAAGTATAAGCGATGCGGAGCGAGAGGTGTTTCTATGCTACACAGCGTCGGGACCTACTCACTACAATAAATAAATGATACATAAAGAAGAGATGGAATAAGTTAATCACAACACAAAATGGAGTCGGACTGCCGCGGGGCGCCTGTGCGGGGTCCGGGCGGGGCGCCTGTGCGGGGTCCGGGCGGGGCGCCGACTCTGGAAGTGAGGGAGAGGGGGCTAGCAGTTGCACGACTGCTGCGGAGGCTTCTGAGTCGTGTTCGCGTCGAGACGCTGGCCCTTGGGCTGCTGTTGCGGGTCCTGAAGGGAGGGGTGAGAGAGAGAGAGAGAGAGAGAGAGAGAGGGGGGGAGAGGGAGAGAGAGAGAGAGAGGAAAGAGGGAGAGAGAGGGGAGAGAGAGAGGTCCCCGTACCTTGTCGAGGCTCTCCGCCATCTTGTTGCAGATGATCTCGACCAGCTTCTCGAACACCGCCTTCACATTGATGTTCTCCTTTGCCGAAGTCTCGAAGAACTCCAGACCTTGAATCAAATCAAATCAGATGATTACTCGTAACCGCAAACGTGAACTCGCAACGAACTACGTTATCATATGAATCTAGGACACTCTATATCACATCTCATTGGGGTCCCTAACCCTAAAATGATCATGTCATGACGTTTTGTTAGTGAGCATGTACTCCAAGGAGAGAGGAGAAAGCGTAAACTTGTTTTTATAGAGAAGAGAATCTCAATTCCACAAATGAAGTACCCCTCTTCCTCTCTCTCTCTCTCTCCGTCTCTCTCTCTCTCTCTCTCTCCCCTCCTCTCCCCCTCACTCAGTTGATCTGCCAGCTGTCGTCCCCTCTCCATCGACACCACTCGCTCCCCGTCCATGTCGCACTTGTTGCCCACGAGGACCACCTGAAAAAAAACTCATTTTTTTATTCAGTGTTTGTTTTGTAATGACTTCTTTGACGACTTTCCAGATCTGCTCAATCTGCTGTCTCCTCTCGCCATATTCAAATAGCTGGCAACTCACTAACCTACTCACTTGGTTTGACCAAAACGGAGTCCGCATTTCAATGATAGAGGCGACCCGAACAGATAGTTGGGAATTATCAGGCAGCTTACATTAGTACACTCAGGAGAATGTGTTGATGAGGATGGTTTATGATGTCCAGTGGTTCATGCAAACGTGCTGTAGCTGTTGCAAAACATATATTACTAGATGAGTTTGTCAGTATGTGTTTTGAAACACTAGATTGCTTGCTTTTCACTTTTACTTGACACTTCCGCTCCTATTCACTCAGTCATTTCTGAACATGGCTTATCTTTCCTATACATACAATTTAGAAACGCATAAAAGTGATACCACTTACCTGCGCGTTCTCCCATGAGTAGGTCTTGATCTGTGTGCACCTGGAAAACGACAGGATAAGAAGGAGGGAAAATCGAGGGCAAAGAGAGAAATGGGGAGAGACAAGAGATACAGACAGACAGACATAGAAGAGAGATGTAATTAATCACTCACCAGTCTTGAACAGCGTTGAACGACTCCTCATTTGTGATGTCGTACATCAGAATGAATCCCATAGCTCCTCTGGAAAAAATAGCATGAAAATATTGAGAGGCAACTATTTTGATCAGAAACTTAGCGCCTTCTTCAAGACAATCTTTCGCAAAATGTGAACTTATAAAGTATGAAAAAAACATCATCAAATATGAATTTGTTCCAAAAGTGGATTTACTGTTATGATTTTTTTAATATATAAATATAAAAGCCGTTTATTCTTGCTTATTGTTTCCCGTAAGCCACACAAGTATTAGTGTAATGAAATAT
This sequence comes from Rhabditoides inermis, assembly GCA_963966185.1. Classification (NCBI taxonomy): domain Eukaryota; kingdom Metazoa; phylum Nematoda; class Chromadorea; order Rhabditida; family Rhabditidae; genus Rhabditoides; species Rhabditoides inermis. The sequence goes on from CAWZYM010000283.1 coordinate 1,406,797, forward strand.
AAAAAGTCAAACATTTGCAATACACACCTGTAATAAGCGGTTGTGATGGTACGGTATCGCTCCTGACCGGCCGTATCCTGAAATGAAACTCGTTTGAAAAAACAAATCAAATGGAACATCGTGACTCGCAGACCTCCAGCGCAACAGTTTGTGAATCTTGTTATTGATAAAACGACATTTACGTCATCTGTACACTACTGCTAGGGTGAAATGCCCGTAAAAAGGGTGCAGCGCAACATTTCATTTCATAACCGGATTCCCGGCGCCGGATAATGCCCGTAGGCTATGGAACACGGATATACGTAAGCTCATTTAATAACAAATGCACTAAAAGCTTTCTTTGAACCAAAAACATAACCTACCCAGATCTGCAGCTTGACGCGCTTATCGCCTCGGAACACAGTCTTCACCTGTAATTCAAACGAATGAATAACAAAGTTTTGTAGTGATACTTCACTCAATGTGCACAATCTACGCGAAATCTCACTTTGAAGTCGATGCCGACGGTGGATACGAAGGCGGAGGTGAATGAGTCGTCGCAGTAGCGGAACAGGAACGAGGTCTTGCCCACGGAGGAGTTGCCGATGATCAGCAACTGAAGAGAGTAGGGGGTTAGCTATTCGTAAATTGGTTGTCGTCGAATCAAATCAATCAAAATCGAATCAAATAGTTATCCAGAATCGCATTTTCTGGGAGTAAGGGTCTGGTTGTCGTCGTTTTGCATTAATTCCCGGTACCAATGATTTTGCAGAACAAATCAGGATTACGACATTACAATCAATAACCGCTTTTTACTTTTACGACCATAACACTCGTGCACAACATGTTTCGCAATACGACCTGCCGCGTTTTCGGACTGCGAAGCAAGAAGAGAGAAAGGTGTTATAACTACTGACTGACTTACCCACTGTTATGGTATCTGCTTCAGATAGTCACGAATCATTAAAAATGTTTTATCGTCAGATTATCATCTTATAATTGTTACGTAATCGACATAGTAGTTGCTTTCTTAGTTGCATGCTTGCTTCAGCAGATTATTTATGATTTGAGTTTTGCAAACGCTACACAACATTGGCAAATCTCGGCACGTCAATACATCGGGCCGGGAGGCATGTAAAAATCGCAGTACGTCCATGTTTTGAGGCTTTTTCTCTTCCCTACCCGGCTGCCATGGAATGTATTCGCAAATGTCTTTCAGTGTGGCAACCGAAGACACACACGTCTCCAGCTCCCCGGAGAGAGAGGGAGAGAGAGAGAGAGAGGGGGGGAGACAGAGAGAGAGAGAGAGAGAGAGAGAGAGAGAGACGGGTGTCCGCATAGGGGTGTGAAGGCGCGTCGCCTCCAGGTTGGATCCTATTTCACTCGCTCGCTCGCCGCTCTAGCTCCTCGCACATCGATTCTCGCTAGTCTCTCCGCCCGTTTTCGAAGCAGCGCGACTCAAGCCAAGGCCCAATGGCTCACTTTACTTGAAGCACTATGATCAATACACTTTGCGAACCCAATAGACTACTAAGTCAATCAAATCAATCAATTATATCCTCCAGCTTTCGACTAGACAACATATTCATGGCCAACACTAAAAGGTCATGCACCTAAAAACCATAGGACAGCCTATTAATCTAGGTATCTAGGTGCATTTAGTCATTCATCTCGACTTTTTCCCTGACGTGATAAACATATAAGGCATACACGTAATTGCTCCCCCCGGGGGAAAAGGCAGCTGCATCAAACACCAATCTGATTGACCGATGCCGGTGACAACGTGAAATTATCAGAGAAAAACTGACGTCTAGGAAACCACACGAGTCATACAATACAAGAAACAGTGTCAGTTTCATGTGGCGAGGACATATTCAAAAAATTGGAAATCGTATAAGGTATAAAATAGGAAATAGGTGATACCTTGAACATGTAGTCAAAGTTCTGATCGCCTGACGCGCCTCCCGCACCACCGGCCGCCGCTCCGCCTGCTGCTGCCATCTACAACTTATTTGCTTAAATAATATTATTATTATTACATTATTACGATATAAAAATGTGAAATAAATACAATATACCACGTCCGCGATACACATTGTAATGCAAATCGTGTGGTCGAATTGCTATAACACAATCGGCGGGGCTGATAAAATGACGTTGAGAGAGGTGTGAATGGCTCTTATCACAAGACATAAGGGGCGGAATCGATTGCGCGTGTGTGGCGCGGAAGGTGCGCGCGGCAGGGGCGGAAGTCGCGCGTGGAATGGAGCCGCGGACAATAGTGAGTGAGCGTGGCTACTGAGCATACATGTGCGGGGAGCCACCAGGCAGCCAAGGCTCGATGCGCCCCGGGGGCATCGATTCGCGACGTCGCGCGCGGCTGGAATCCGCCGCGCGAGTGGCCGCGCGCGGCTGTCGAATCCAGATAAGGCGAGAGAGAGAGGGAGAGAGAGAGAAAGAGAGGAAGGGAGGGAGGGAGAGAATTCACTGCTCCAGAAACTCGGAGCAGCGAGAGGAGCAGTGAGCACACAAAGGAGCAGGGAGCAGCCAAATCGCTCCCCAGGGAGGCAGACGTTTCAGAGAAGCGAGTAAAGCAGCAGTGCAGAGTGGCAGACACGCATGTCATTAAAAGAAAAGTAGTAGTAGTAGGTTGGGAGAGGTGGGTGGCGACGCTAATGACCCCGCGAGACGACAACAACGAGAGCCTACGACTCTCCTTCCCGGGAAGGGTATATGGAAAAGGCGTGGGAGCTTGGGGGTTTCATGACGGGGCGGCTCGGGAATCTATATATCCACGAGAAACGCGCAGAGAGAGAGAGTAGTGAAGGAGGGAGTTTATCCATGCAAGTAATCGGCCCTGTGAGCCTTCGTATTCATGAGATGCGGTGAGAGGGAGGAGGAGAGGAGAGGAGAGAGAGAGAGAGAGAGAGAGAGAGAGAGAGAGGGAGGGAGAGAGAGGATGGAGAGCGTCCAGAAGCATAATCGATACGCACTTTGCGATCTGCCGGCAGAAAAAAACGACGACTATTCGATCCAATAGAGCCGACGCCCGTGTTATTCAGTTATATTGTCCGTGCTGCCATTTTGATTCAGTGGCAGAGGGAGAGAGAGAGAGAGAGAGAGAGAGAGAGAGAGGGGGAGGGAGAGAGAGAGAGAGAAATAGAGCGCGTTTTCCATTATGAGCGGATTCCTGCGCGCGCGCCTCGGGGGCACTCTCTTCAATGGCTATGCACTGCCAATTGCAGCGATTGTGTTGCGTGCGCGTCGGAAATTACATAGGATGCGGACATGCTATAGTTCATCTTGATTATTATTTTAGACATTCTTTCCTCTCCATTGCTGCTCTTTCTGTCTCTTCCTTCCTGTGCTTTACCCTCTACTTACAGCAAAAAAATAAAACACACTGGTGCCTTGGTGCTCTAATCATTATATTACATTTACATAATAAAATCTAGAATGAAACTACCTCGTGTTGCACATCGACGGCCCAGAGTTGCCGGATTGAAGCTCCATTCATCGAATACTCAAATGGGTCGAGCATGGTTTGCGTAAAGTTGCAAATGATTTCAAATACAATGACACAGCTGAGCTCACAGACGCTGACCCCGATCCGTTTTTGCGTAGCGCGGATTATTCGCGTTTTTCGAGCCTGATCACCCAGCGTGGTTCATTTTTATTGTCTGTAAATAAAGCAGACGATACGTCAGCCCCGTTTCTCACGCTGCGCCATTCCAAATTCGTCGTGAAAAAAGAGCAGCCATATTATCGCTTGGAATACGTTTATTGCACGGATGAAAGACGGGAAGAGAGCGAGTCACTGGGATACGGGGACACACAATGTCATTAAATCATTATTCAAAAGTTCATTCACATTTTTTGAGATTACTGACATTCATTCATTTTCACCCGCCCTAACCGGTTGGGTGATTTTGTCTGTTTCGCCCGCGGTCCACCGGTTGAGCCCGCGCGGGGTAGCTCATGAGGAGAGGAGTGGAGACTGTTGCGGTCGGGTCCCTCAATGTACGCGGTCTGGCGAGCACAAGGAAAGTCAAGGAGATCGAGGACGCCCTACTACAACTGCCCGTGGATCTATTGGCTGTGAGTGAAGTACGGAGGAAGGGGAATGGACAAGTACTGTTAAATCGATCAGGATATGAGCTGTACTACTCGGGAGGTTCCACTAGTCATCATGGGACAGGAGTTATGGTAGCCCCCAACTACCGTAATCGCGTGATACAATTTGTTCCCGTCTCCAGTCGACTGTGCTACTTGGATGTCGATCTAAACGAATACGTTCTTCGAATAGTGAGCGTCTACCTACCAACAGAGGCCTACGATGTGAAAGAATACGAGGAGGTCCTACAGTCTGTCGCCGAGTGCACCCGATCCTATTCCGGCAGAAGAGCCAACCGGCGGAGGGGATGCGCTGTTTCCGGATTGGGGGCTAGTCCCGGGACGGGGCAGCGTGTCCGAACTGTAGTGGCAGGCGATTTCAATGCTGAGCTGGGAACAAAGGAAAACGGTGATGAACGCTGCTGTGGACGGTACGCGTATGGACAGAATGGGAGAAATGAAAGAGGAGAAGTGCTGGCAGCATGGTTAGAATCAGAAGGATGGCGGGCGGCGAATACCCTCTTCAAGACTCGGAGGGCGCGGCGCTGGACGTGGCGGCACACTGGAGGAGGAAAGCACATCTACGACTACATGATGACTAGGTCGATGCGAGGAGTGGTGAGCTGCGCGGTACAGCATCGGTTCAACTTCACCAGCGACCACCGCCTCGTCCTGATGCGTCTGCAAACAATGAGCCCGAGGAGATTCCCGATGCAAATGAAGTTAGATCGGAAAATGGACTGGCGTAAATACAAAGAACGACTAGAACACGGAATGACAACATATGGGACGACGAACGACATTAACGAGCAGTACAAGGAGATATGCCGTGTAACGAAAGAGGCGGAGGAGGCTGCGACACAGTACGTTCCCCCGAAACGACGTCTCTCCGACAACACACGCCAGCTGTACAGAGATCGACGGCGTTTGCTGGAGAAGAACGACCCGGCATCAAGGATACGACTCGTTGCCACCAACAAATTGTTACGGTACAATCTCGAGAATGATATCGCTGAGAATCACCTGCGACTATATGCAAAGGGAATGGCGACAAAGAAAGACTTAAGAAAGGAGGAGGCAACGCGAACTGTTCTTGGCCGACTACGAAGACCCGACAGTACAATCGCTACAAAACCAGCCGATGTGAGAGAAGTCGTACGGAAGTTCTACAACAAGTTGTTTGAATGCGGCGATCCACTATCTGTGCTACTTCACGTGATCTCGTTGCCAGAGGGATTTACTGTCGATGAAGTGAAGGAGGAAGTGATGAAGATGAAGAAGAACGTGGTGTCAGGACCGGATAGGATATCAACGGAGATGCTGGTGCATGCAACAGAAGAGCTGCTCGAGAAGGTCACTACACTATACAACGACTGTGTGAAGGAGGGAAATACACCGGAGAAGTTAACTGACTCGATGATCTCTCTTTTATTCAAGAAAGGCGACCATCTGGAAGTGAGCAACTACCGGCCTGTCGCACTCTCTTCCACGCTGTTGAAGTTATTGACAAGATTGATCTTAAGAAGGGAACATAAGACGCTGGAGAAACATCAACCCAGGGAGCAAGCGGGATTCAGAAAGGGATATTGCTGCGCAGATCACATCTTGGTGATACGAGAACTGATCTACAAGAGCTACCTCCACCGGATGCACGCCTATCTGGTCTTCATCGATGTGTCAAAGGCATACGACTCTATACGGCATAACGACGCGTGGGAGGCTCTCGCTAGTCATCAAGTCGAGCCAGCGTATGTGAGGATGCTGCAGGCCATCTACAGAAGCGGCAAGACAGAAGTTATGATCAGAGGAAGTACAGTAGAAATCGAAGTATTGAAAGGAGTGCGTCAAGGATGTCCACTAAGCCCACATATCTTCAACTCGGTGCTGGCGAAACTGATGGAAGGTTTTGATTTCTCGTTCGACGGAGCAGGACTGGAAGTCAACGGAGAGAAATTTTCACACCTTGTTTACGCGGATGACATGGTGCTCGTGGCAAAATCAGCGGCTGCGGCTCAGAAGATGCTGGATATAGTGGTTGAACAATGCGAGCTATTTGGACTGAAACTAAACAGAGGAAAGACTGTGGTCATGACAAACGGGCCGAAGACGAAGATGACACTGGAAGGAGAAGAGGTGGAGTACGTCGAGCAATTTGTCTACCTCGGCCGAACACTCAGTTTCATGTTCGACGACGCGAAGGAAGTTTCACGGCGAATACAAGCAGGCTGGAGCGCGTTCTATAAACATCGACACTTCCTTACTCTCAAAAGGGCACCGATGCGACTCAAGAGAAAGGTGTACCGGGCTGCTGTCTTGCCATCGATGCTGTACGGTTCGGAGACGTGGAGTCTGAAAGACAAGGAGCGGAAGAAGTTGCGGACGTGCCAAAGAAAAATGGAGCGGAAAATGCTTGGACTAAAGCTGACAGACAGGGTGCGAAGTGACATCATTCGGCGGGAGACGCGCGTTCCTGATGTTCTAGCGGAGGCGAGGAAAAGAAAGTGGGTGTTCGCAAGAAAGACGGCGATGGCAGAGGACGAGCGATGGACGGAGAAGATCATGAAGTGGAGATTGGATAGGACGGCGACAAGAGGAAGGCCACACATCCAATGGGCGGACGAATTCAGGATGGAGACGAATTTCCCAAAAGACAAGTACAAGTGGATCGAGATTGCTGCGGACAGGGACCCAACACAATGGAATCAACTCTCCTCTCGGCGCTACCCATAAGACCAGGGCGATGGATATGCTTTCTAAACATATGATCATGAAATAGCGATACCGAATAAAGCATTTGATTTGATTTGATTTGATTTGACATAGCGCCGATGAATTGGACCTCGAAAGAGGATTGGTCAAAGAGTGAAACTCCGGGGTTTTCTCTCCTCCTCCTCCTCCTTCTCTTGCTCCAACTTCTCGACTGTGAGCAGCTGCTCCGGCTGCTCCTCTTTCACTGGCTCACACTGGGAGAAGGAGCGCGCACGAGACTGGAAATTATGGTTGTAGTTTCTACATTAGCTTTTTTATTACTGGTATCAGTGTGGTAAGTAATTAGAGAGGGCGCGCAGCGCCCTCTCTCTTGGGTTAAAATAAGGCTCGCGCCAGAATTTTTAAGTAGCGATATCCAAAGGACATGTTAGCAACAATGTGAAGTCTTCCAATTTATGTTAGTTAGATTCGCACGGTTCCATAGGGCAGATCACTAATTGACGGCATCTTTGTATCTTTTCTCCGAAAGAAGTTATGAGCGATCTCGCACTCGCACTAGGCGAAAGGCCAGCGTGTGGGTGGGTGGGTGGGTGGGTGGGTGGGTGGGTGGGTGGGTGGGTGTCGTTTCCAGTCACGCTAGCTGATAGCTAGCCCTCTGCTGGCGGGCGAGCGCGAGAGCACGCGAGAGAGCACGCTGTTTGGAGAGAGACAGATGTACTTTGGTGGCTGCGATCAGTAGGAATTTAGTAAGGGGAGAGAGAAAGAGAGAACGAGAGAACGAGAGAACGAGAGAACGAGAGAACGAGAGAACGAGAGAACGAGAGAACGATATAACGAGAGAAAAGGAGAAAAAGAGAGGAGGGAAGGAGGGAAGGAGAGACGGAGAGAACGAGAGAACGAGAGAACGAGAGAAGGATAGAAAGAGAGAACGAGAGAACGAGAGAACCAGAGAAAGAGAGAAAGATATAAAAAGAGAACGAGAGAGCTAGAGAACGAGAGAAAGAGAGAAAGGGAGAAGGAGGGAAGGAGGGATGGAGAGAAGAAGAGAAGGATAGAAAGAGAGAACGAGAGAACTAGAGAACGAAAGAAAGAGAGAAAGAGAGAAAGAGAGAACGAGAGAACGAGAGAAAGCGAGAACGATATAACGAGAGAATTAGAGAACGAGAGAAAGAGAGAATGGGAGGAGGAGGGAAGGAGGGAAGGAGAGAAAGAGAGAAAGAGAGAACGAGAAAACGAGAAAACGAGAGAAAGAGAAAACGAGAGAAAGAGAGAACGATATAACGAGAGAGCTAGAGAACGAGAGAAAGAGAGAAAGGGAGAAGGAGGGAAGGAGGGATGGAGAGAAGAAGAGAAGGAGAGAAGGAGAGAACTAGAGAAAAAAGAGAAAGAGAGAAAGAGAGAAAGAGAGAAAGAGAGAAAGAGAGAAAGAGAGAAAGAGAGAAAGAGAGAAAGAGAGAAAGAGAGAAAGAGAGAAAGAGAGAAAGAGAGAAAGAGATAATGAGAGAACGAGAGAAAGAGAAACCGATAGAAAGAGAAAACGAGTGAAAGAGAGAACGATATAACGAGAGAACTAGAGAACGAGAGAAAGAAAGAAAGTGAGAAGGCGGGAAGGAGGGAAGGAAAGAAGGAGAGAACGAGACAACGAGAGAACGAGACATCGAGACAACGAGACAACGAGAGAACGAGAGAACGAGAAAACGAGAGCACGAGAGAACGAGAGAAAGAGAGAACGATATAACGATATAACGAGAGAAATAGAGAACGAGAGAAAGAGAGAAAGAGAGAAGGAGAGAAGGAGGGAAGAAGAGAAGGAGAGACGGAGAGAACGAGAGAACGAGAGAACGAGAGAACGAGAGAAGGATAGAAAGAGAGAACGAGATAAAGAGAGAACGAGAGAACGAGAGAACGAAAGAACGAGAAAACGAGAGAAAGAGAGAACAAGAGAAAGAGAGAACGAAAGAAAGAGAGAACGATATAACTAGAGAACGAGAGAACGAGAGAAAGAGAGAAGGAGGGTGGTAGGAGGGAAGGAGGGAAGAAGAGAAGGAGAGACGGAGAGACGGAGAAAACGAGAGAACGAGAGAACGAGAAACGAGAGAACGAGAGAACGAGAGAACGAGAGAACGAGAGAAAGAGAGAAAGAGAGAACGAGAGAAAGAGAGAACTGGAGAACTAAAGAAAAAGAGAAAGGGAGAAGGAGGGAAGAAGGGAAGGAGAGAAGAAGAGAAGGAGACACGCGAGAACGAGAGAACGAGAGAACGAGAGAACGAGAGAACGAGAGAACGAGAGAACGAGAGAACGAGAGAACGAGAGAAAGAGAAAACGAAATAACGAGAGAACTAGATAACGAGAGAACGAGAGAACGAGAGAAAGAGAGAAAGGGAGAAGGGGGGAAGGAGGGAAGGAGAGAAGGAGAGAGGGAGAGACGGAGAGAACGAGAGAACGAGAGAACGAGAGAACGAGAGAACGAGAGAAAGAGAGAACGAGAGAAAGAGAGAAAAGAGAGAAAAGAGAGAACGAGAGAAAGAGAGAAAAGAGAGAAAGGGAGAAAGAGAGAACGAGAGAACGAGAGAACGAGAGAACTAGAGAACGAGAGAAAGAGAGAAAGGGATAACGAGAGAACGAGAGAAAGAGAGAACGAGAGAAAGAGAGAACGAGAGAAAGAGAGAAGGAAAGAAGGAGGGAAGGAAGGAAGGAGGGAAGGAGAGGAGGAGAGGAGGAGAGAAGGGGAGAAGGAGAGAAGGAGGGAAGGAATGGGAGGAGAGAAGGAGGAAAGGAGAGGAGGAGAGAAGGAAAGAAGGAGAGAAGGAGGGAAGGAATGGAAGGAGAGAACGAGAGAACGAGAAAATATCGAATAAATTTGAAATGAAATTGATGAAATAATGAGAGAAGAACATGTTACATGTATGAAGACGAGAGAGAAAATTTCTATGAAATTCAACAAAAGGACATATATTATCTTTTAAAAGTACTTCCGTAAAAAGTGTTGTTTGTGTTAACCTGATTCAAGAAAAGCGCATGCATATATTATTAATTTTCGAAAAATCAAATCGTAAACACCTGAACATGAAAACTAACACAAACTTGCTCTTTCAAAACGTTGAATAATTTTTGAATAATTAATGTTGAATAATTCCATGTTTTATTTTTTTGACATTTTTATACCTGAAACATTGAGTCAAACAACATCACGAATAACATTTTATTTTACTGATAAACCATAAATAATAAACCGCAAAAAACACTAAATAAACAAAACAATCGTATTATTCTGAATGTTACGTGTAACTATTCTATATTCGTTTGAAAGAGCAAGTTTGTGTTAGTTTTCATGTTCAGGTGTTTACGATTTGATTTTTCGAAAATTAATAATATATGCATGCGCTTTTCTTGAATCAGGTTAACACAAACAACACTTTTTACGGAAGTACTTTTAAAAGATAATCAATACTTTATCACGACACGTTTCAGAAATGGAGTGACTCTCACCTCATCGATGAGATCGGCCACGGCAGTGTTCATCAGCATCACCCCCGAGTCGGCCCTGTAATTATTCGTAGTAGTGGGCCCCCGTCGGCGCCGCCGCGGAACGCGCGCGTGCCAATCTGTTGACGGCGTGGTCAAGTGCAAGATTTGCTACACACATGTTTTGATCGCTCGGTTTCGGGTATGCTGTGCTGTGACAGACACAAACACACGCACAGATAGTAAGACGTTCATAATGATGATGAGTGATAATCGGATGATAACACTGATAGCGCCGGAATGCGCACATGTGAAAGTGCAGTCGGCGAATTGAGCGGCACATGTTGATAAGACTGATTAACGATAACAGGTAGAATCCGAGAATACTCGTAGATAATCCGATGCGCAAAACACGTTGTTTGCTTTGTGGCTGAACAGCAATGTATGATGCATCAAGGGTAAGTATTTTCATAGTGGGATAGTGCGCACTCCTCTCTTCTCTCTAGTCACACCATACTGCGACATTAGATACAGCATACATATTGGTTATTTGTATTTTTCGCCTCTGCTGCACCAGTTTGTTTGAGTGTAAAGATTGCAGAACAGCATTTTTTTAAAACAACTATTCCACTGATCGCTCATCGCCGCTTGATACAGGTCGAGCCAACAAAACTGTGCTATATAGCGAATAAGATGCTTTTTGTGCAAAACTTTGACCCAACCTTTTCACCTTTTCTGTCTAACTCTCTTCAGCGCACCATGCTCTCTTAAGCAAAGTCTTGGGTGTGGGTAAAGTATGAACAAAGTTTGGGCTCAGTTTCAAAACGTGGTCCCCAGTCCAGCAGCGAGAAACTTTAGGCAAAAATTGGAACTTTACCGTTCTTTGAGCTTTGACCCATAACTTGGGTCAAATTTCATCTTATTAGAACCTCCCTTAGAACTGCGGTGCGAGGCGAGTCAAGAGCGCACTCTCACATTCAGTCAGGCACACCACTCACTTGTCGTCTTCAGTCAACACGTGTCGCTTGATGTGCTTCTCCAGCATCGCAGGCGACTTGGACACGTGCCGGCAGTGCGGACAGCGGCGGGAGCCTGCAGAGAGGGATTCGTAAACTGAGAGAGAGAGAGAGATAGAGCAAGAGAGAGAGAGAGAGAGAGAGAGAGAGAGAGAGAGAGAGAGCAAGAGAGAGAAAGAGAGAAAAAGAGAGATAGAGAAAGAGAGAGAAAGAGAGAGAAAGAGAGAGAAAGAGAGAGAGAGAGAGAGTGAGAGCAAGATAGAGAGAGAGAGAAAGAGAGAGAGAGAGAGAGAGAGAGAGAGAGAGAGTCAAACTCACCCTGGTCGATTGTCTGCGGAAGGGGCACGCCGTGTCGGTAGAACTTGTGGAAGTGGATGTAGCGAGCCTCGCGGGTCGTGAACTGAAAGCACATCTCTCCCCCCTTTCTCTCTCTCTCTTACTCTCCCTTTATCCCTCTCTCTCTCTCTCTCCCTATCCTCTATCTCTCTCTTCTCTCTCTCTCTCCCCCCACCTGGCACCCTGCCATATCGCACTTGATGGGCGGGTTGCGGTGGTAGATGGTGACGTGGTAGGACACCGAGTTGTACCGCCCGTACACCTGAAAGTGAATGAGTGAGTAGTGAGTGATTCGATTTGCGATTATATAAAATATAACTGTTCTTCATGCAGCGCAGTCATACGCGCGGAATTTGAAAATTTCATTACTCAACGGCTCTGCTAAACGCCCCTGTTCCTTTAACTACAAGAAATATGTAAAAAGAAAGATTAAGAAGAAAGATTACTAAGAAAGATTTTAAGAAAGATTACTGGAGAGAATTACATCAAATGTGGCGTACGTCTTATCACTGTTTCATATAACGTATCGCGTAAAACCTATGCATCGTACCCGTTAGCGAGAGGATGATTCGCAACTCTCCTGTCTATATATCGTATCTCGCACCATGTTACCGTACCCATACCAACTACCGTACCCCTCGTTCCAGTTACCGTACCTTCTTGCACACTGTGCACATGTAGCCCTTGCCGGTCTTCTCGATGTACTTCTTGTTCCGGCACCAGCCTGCAAAGAAACAACTTTTTTGAATGAAACAATTACATGTGAGTAAACGAAACTCGATTGCACAACGATTGCAATTGTGCGTAAGTGTCAGGTGTGAAACGTATCTCACATTATGTTACAATGCTACAAACTATACTTTTTCGAAAAACGGGTGATGCATTGGAGAGTTGGAACAATGCGAGTTAGGTGCAGTTTTTCCCTTATTTCTCGCATTTCTCTTCCCTCTCGCTCTTTTGCTTTTCCAACTCACCTTCCTTGTCATGCGACGGGACAATCATCTCTTCCTCGCAGATCGAGGTGCGCTCTGAAACCTCCAAGTTTGGAATGCAGAAAAAATGGATGAGTAGGAGAGAGAGAGAGAGAGAGAGAGAGAGAGAGAGAGAGCCGTTCCACCCACCCGAGTCCCTTCTCCTCCTCGTCACAGTGGGCTCCTTGCTGGGCTCGGAAGGAGCTGGCTGCTGTTGCTGCTGCTCCGAGACATGTGTGGCGAGGAGTTGGTTCATCACCTGAACAAGTCGCTCTAATACAGTTTATGTTATCGTGAATTGTATGGAGGACTGTAAGGAGTTGGTTCATCACCTACAGGTCACCGCTTCATGAAAAAGTAACTCACTCCATGCAAATTGTGAGCGGAACGCGTACTCTAAGACTAGAGGTCTGGTTTTTGTAGCTGGTCCATCACATGAACTCTTTTCTGATATCACAATCACATTGTCTTGTGGTTTCTGGAGTCGTGATTCACTGTCAATATCTCCAAACGCGATCTCTGCCTTATGACGTCCATGTATTGTAAAGTTAGAAGGTGACGTCAGTCTTTTCGAACAGACACTTCGAAACGCCTCACAGTCGCTTGAATCACAGTGGCTTCTCCTATTTGGCATTTCAGCAACAAGCAACATGCTACTTTTCGGTCATGTACCGAAATTTGTTTCAGTTTCGACAGATCACATTATCAAAGGGATCAGTGATCTTATGACTTATGATATCTTTACTTTTAGGGGTTTAAGCGTTTAAGTTTGTTGTTGAGGCAAGTTCTGTCACGAGATAACAGCAATGATCTATCAAATCAGTGATCACATGACATCACTAAAGAATGCCTTCAGGCTATGCCTCATGGTGATAAGAAATGGCCACGTCACCCGGAATTTGAGTGAGATTAAACAATCTGGTAGCAGGAGTGATGTCAGATATCATAACTGAGTGATGGAGAGAGAGAGAGAGAGAGAGAGAGAGAGAGAGAGAGATCGGACCTGAAACATGTGCAACTGTTGCAGTAACTGGCCGTAGTTGGGCACGAGGGCAGCACTCGTAGAGGGCATTGACGTCGTAGGAAGGGAGAAGAAACCGGGAGGCATCTGCAATCGATTCATCATGTAGAGAATCAAGGATTGAGTAGTCAGTAGGCAGCAGACTTTTCTGAATCTGCGAGTTTCAAACATTCAAACCAGCAAGACTGCTACAACATCCGAGGCTTCGTGATTGATCACATATCACAATATCATGAATAATCAGTTATCTATTAGGTGTTAATGTTCTCGAAAACTTTCAGCGCGTTAAAAAAATACATTTTCAAACACGCATAGCTATACGTTTCACGATCGAACCTTATGCGGGCAAAAAGCAGAGTTACAATGGTCCTAAGAATGTATGTACATCATATATTAGAAATACTATAAACGAATATTTATAATGAAATACGAAAAAGTTGACGTACCACTCCAGCGGATGGCATCGGTACTGGGTGGGGGAGGTGCGGGAAGATTGACGAGACTGAAACGATGAAACAAGTAGTCATTGTCATTGACTAACATGCGAAAGATCACTTGACACTAGACACAACTAAAGTTCGTGTAACATGAATATTTCACAACTTTCAAAAAGCAAGTTACCGTAACCCCTGAGCGGCTCGGGCTTGGGTAGATCGCGATGTGGATGGTCGTCCATGGGTAGGTCGGGAAAGGGTAGATCCGCAGGAAAGGGTAGATCGGCTGGAGCACCCGACCGCGATTCCACACGCTCCATTGTCTGTCTTATCAGATAGTCAAAGAGAGGCGTCGGTGAGTCGATGAAATGAGAGAAAGGGCCTTCCTAGAAATTGGGGGAGTGACTGATAACTGATAACCCGGAGTTGAGGACAAAGCCGAATCAAGCGAAGATTCGGAGAAGAATAGTGATAGTGTGGCGGGGGAGGTTCCTTCCTTTTCATTCGGTCGCGTGACACAGCGTTCAAATAAGGTGTCTGCTGATAAGAGAAGTCATGGTATCCAGGAAACGATAAAGAAATCAACACACCGATAGCTATGGGAATTTACACGGGATCACGAGAGAGCTCAAGTGGTTGACAATGGGCGAATGCTGGTTCGGAGGGGGCGGAGTCAGCGGAACTCGACGACGATTGGCGGACGAGTACCGTAGCCGCGAACAAATATGCGAGTTCACTTTGTTGACAGAGCTATTCGTATATGAATCGCAGAATGATAAGGTGCTGGTCTTGGAGAGAGTGTACACTCATCCTCCCTATAACACCGTAAAACGCGAAACGATTGGGAAATATGATCAAATCATGCACAAACAAACGAAAAACTGTACGAGTGAGAATTGGACAAAGTGATACATGGTTATATACTCGCTTTATCAATGTTTACATGATCTACGGGGATGGAAACTCGCGCTTGAACCATACTTATCAGATAGGGAAAAACTACTTTGCAGGAGGTCTGTGTTCAGATCACATGGTGTTCGATAACGATAGTAGTGAGAAGTGACATTTCACAATTCGGTTTCACATTTCGAAATCGAAAGAACGCTCATTGATAAAACGTCGATCTTTTTGCCAGTTGATAAAAAAAACTGACAGAAGGATTTCCGGTGGTTACGGCTAGACGACTTTATCACGTCTCAAGAATGTATGATATCACAAAGATAAATTACACTTGCTAGTTATAAAACCTTAAAACTAAAAAAAAAAACCCGAAAACACAAAACAACTGCTACCGTAGCCTCAGGTTCCTGGCGTAGACTCGGACTTATTGTCAGGTCGTAAACGCGGCGGTGGTTGCATCATATAAAGGCCCATCCGCGGGGGTCATAAAACGGGGACCCGAAAGCCGAAAAGGTCCCCACATTGCCTCGTTTCCTGAGCACACAAGCAGTTTCGAAACGCTTTATTAGTCTCCATTTCTTTGTTCAAAATCACCCGATATGTATGTGCAATAATATCACAGTAACACAGTTGTACGAACTCGGTGGAGGAAACATTGAGAATATATATATCACTAACGCGTTTTTTTTCGGCTGTGATATCCACTCTTATTCGTAAATGTAACACAGTCAGTTCACTTTCTTGGCGTCGTCGTTATTGTTCAAGTCCTGTGTGATTGGTACAGTGGTTGTCTGCTTTTCCTTGAGAGACTCGGCTTTCTTCTTCCATTCCGGCCGAAGGGTGAGTGTGAGACCAATGATGAAGGTGATGAAGTAGGCGTAAAAGCCCTCGTGGATTGCCGGGTAGAGACGCTGCTTCATCTGGAATAGGAGGAATCAACAAAAAACAACGAAAAAGTAGAGAATACAAACAAACAAATAAACAAACAGTCCCCACCTGCAGACACCTCACAATGCCTACAGTCACCCCGACGGCAAGAGAGAGTCGCAGTAGGTACCACACGGAGCGGCGGCCAGACGAGAAGTTGCAGCAACTGAAAAGAAACAATTGTGATAGTGAAAACCTTGATTCTCTGATGAAAACCACGAACTTATTCGCAGAATCAAAAGAAACCTTACCTTTCACTTACTTATGGTTAAAGTGACAATTTTATTCATCCGCACTCGGAGAAATTTTAACTAAACATTTAAAATCAACTATTTTTTGGGGCAAAAAAAGTTTAAAATCATGAAAAAAATCTAGTTTTCAGGTTTAGTAGATGTTATTTCATGCTTTCATTAACTTTTCATCAGTATAATATCGTTTTTAAGTGAAATTGTCACTTTAAAGCAACAGTGGCGACTTATTTTCGACTCGAAATATTATTAAAAATCATATTATCCTAACACATTTGCAATTTTTGCGAAAGAACGACGATTCTGCGTAATTTTCGATTCTGCCACCGCTAAGAATGCAGCTCAAAATTTGAATTTCCCGCCAACGCTTCACTGAAAAAATTGGGGTCGGAGACATGACCGCAAATAAACAGCACTCGGTCACTTGCTTCTTGGCTCAGTGCATGTGCGCTGCGTTGTGGCCCACGATCTCCGCGGGTTCGATTCCGGTCACCGCCAAATGCTTTGCTCGTGTGAAAATGAGAAGTTGTGGCAGGTTGTGGCAGAAATAAGTCGCCACTGTTCTTTTAAGTGTTTTGCGTTAAGCGATTCATGGTGACAGTCGACAGATGAACCACAACTCATAATCATCTCGTGTTTTTCACCATAAAGCGAAATCGCGGAACTATTTCAGCACATTCATAAACTCAAATACAAATTACAAAAAGCGAATTACAAAAAAATTAACTACAAAAACAACTCACAAAAGAAGTGCATTGATGGCGAGCACTGTTAGCACTGCATGCACGAATCGCTCGATCGGACCGACCTGGAAAGTCGATAAATCAATAATCAATAATTGTCGAAGTCAATTCGATGGCATTTTGTTTTTGCGATGAGAAAAGGATGCTGAACGAAACGTACACTATTATTAGTAGTATTTCATTGTCAATAAATCTGTTTATTCTCTTGCGTGATGTTTGAATGAAATTTTTCAGCGTCAGATCACTTACAAACTTGCTGACGGTATTTGCTCTGCAGACAGATCTTTGCAAAACATTGAAAACATAATCCTGCCGATATCCCAAACTCATTGAATATTGAATGAAGTTGAGTGTTGAGTGTTGATCACTGTAGAAAAAAAAGAAACTATCATTTATTTATACGGGATTTATATAATGCAGTTTTCAGAAATGCAACATACGTTTCTGTTATGTTATCGCTACCGATTTCGATTTCTGAGAGAAACATAAAAAATGAAGAATTCCTATTGACAGCGGATTCATAGATCTTCTTACAATTGCTATTTTTAAGTAATCGCGTTTTGGCATTTTCGAGGTGATAGCGCAGCATTGTGAAAATTACGGTAGGTTTTGGTAAGATCTAAATACCTTTTCCGAATTCAAAATATGATAATTCTTATATTTAAATAGTCTAAATCATCTTACCACTAAACTCATCTTACTACTTACTAAACGAAAACGGTTTCCTTCATTTTTGTGATTTATTAATGACAAATTATTCAAATATTTTTTCACTTGGAAATCGTAGTTTTTGTACGAAATTGTTGGAGTTGTGTGTTTTTTCAACCTTCGCATGTTGATTATCTGAAACTCCTCACTGACAGATCGAATGCGCTTTTCGCAGATCCGTTACGCGAAAGCGTGTAGCATGCGTACGTGTGTTACAGTAATTATCGAAAGAGTGAGAGAGGAGGAGCGACATATGACAGGATTTTGAGAGCCTAAATCCGTTTTTATCCGGTGGCGGTGGGGTATAAGGGGACAGGGAGCAGTCGTAGCACTCATCTAATGACACTACTACTCGCATTTTTGTTTTCTGTTTCTGTTTGCTGCGACACAGCCTGGATTCGACGCCGACGAGTGCACGAGAATAGCGTTTCCACGACTACTGTACCTACTGAATTTGTGAGATTACGGATTACGGTAACATTACAATGTGTCACAGTATATCAACGTACAGTGGCGGCCAAAAAGGTATCTGAAAACCTGTTTGTCTCTGTGTAAATCATCGAAATCAAAAACACAAAACATGAGTTCATGACGTCAAATAGAAATGAAAACTTTTTTGGGATCGAAAAAAGGTCTATGAAACTTATGGTAGAATACATTCATAAGATGGTTTCGAGAGTGTTTTCGTTTGTGTCACGATGATGTCCCGTCTGCCGCCCTAATTGAGTGTTTTGTTGTAACATCATTTCTGAAACCGTTAATGTATAAATTATGATAATCTGATAAATTTGATTTGAAAATTCGACACACCTGGTTGAGTTGGTGGGTGACGATGGCTCCAGCTGATTTGTCAGCCATGTCGAGGTCGATGGGCAGGTTGAGAGACCTGCAAAGATCTCTCTCTCTCTCTCTCTCTCTCTCCTCCGTTCTCTTTTCTCTCTCTCTCTACCTCTCTTTCTCCCTCTTTTTTCCTTCCTTCCCCCCCCCCTCTCTCTCTCTCTCTCTCTCTCTGTTTCTTTTTCTCTCTCTCTTTCTCTCGTCCCCCCCTCTCTCTCTCTCTCTCTTTCTCTCTCTTTTTCTCGTTCCTCCCTCTCTCTCTCTCTCTCTCTCTCTCTCTTTCTCTCGTTCCCCCCCTCTCTCTCTCTACCATATGTATCCGTGCATCCATATGCTGCTGAACAGAAAGTCGAAGGTGTGCCACGCGATTATCGTGGCTAGGGTGAGACGGTAGCATCTGTGGAAATGACATTATACTGATATTTACACAAACTGGTTACAAGTGGTGGTTGCATGTGAAGCTTTGTCGAAAGAAAATCGCCTTTTATTCACCCCAAGTTCTATAAACGATCTTATTTGAAAAAAAAGAATCGAAAAACGACTGGATCACACGTATACATAATCAAAAAGGACGTAATGCTCATAAAACAACAAATGTAAATGAAGGGAGAAGCTCCCACCTCGCGAGTACGCGGCGCACCTTTGCCTCACCGGGCGAGACTTGGCTGGGATCCTCGGGCGGCAGCCACATTCGGGAGAGAGAGTGAGTGCGGCGGTCAACCACATCGATTCCACACCCACCGCGGCGGCCCTGACCCACTTCACTCTTGAACCCGGCGCGTGTCCTCCGCGGCACTTCCGCCAACTCTTGAGAACGTCGCAATTAGCATATTATGTTGTTCTACTGAAAACTGGAGTTACCGCTGTCAACCTTGTGATCGTGGCAGCGGCGGCGCGTAATCGGATAAGAGAGATGGGAGGGAGAGAGGGGGAGAGAGAGAGAGAGAGAGAGAGAGCGTGTGATCGTTTGCGCTCACTCGCTCATTCACTATGAATTATTCATTGTCACAGAGCAGGTATTGAGAAAGTGTATGGTTAGTTATTTGTGTGTGCTTTGCCGTCATTGGAGCCCTATCACTTATCAACACTGCTCTATTCCCGTAATCAGTTGTGCTACGTTAGTCATCACCACTTCATTGCTCTCTCGTACGTCTTTGTATAAGGCGTGACGGCGAGATCCGCTCGACTGATTTGACTTTTGATCTCGTTATGGCCGTATCCTCCTTGCTCAGGCAGACACCCGATCGATTGTGTGTCAGTGTTTGGATAGTGTTGTTCACAGTCGCCGGCGCTCACTTTCACACATACACTCTCTCTCATCTTGTGTTTATGTTTATGAGCATCTCCGCATTTATCACATGGATTCGGCAGACTCTAAACGCTTCGCTAAGCGAAATCCCTTTGATCTCGCCGCCGTCATTGTCCGTCGGCGGATCATACGCGAATCTCGCTATGATCACGCGCGCGCGCAATTCGGCGCGTTTTCCCTATCGTTCACACACCTTCTTTCCGCGCGATATCACATGAGCGTGCGACAGGCATTGATCGAGTGTGATAACCAGTGTTTGCAATAACCAGGAACCAGTAGAACTCCGTGTGTTGCAGAAATGTCGCTGAACGACGTCTACAAAGTGCACGTCAACCTCCACAAGCACATCTACAATCCCGGAGACGTCATCGAAGGTGAAGCTCAATGCCGGTATTTCGGTCAATGAATGCCTGTAAGCATGTATGTGCAATTATGTTTGAAGTTCCAATACCAATGTCCACCGTCGGAACCAAAATGGTAGTAAAGAGATCTCGATCTGTGGGGATGAATTCAGTATTTGTAGTCTAAAATAAACAATCGATAGTAAAATAAAAGCGAATTTCTAGGCGAGCTCGAGTTGGATCTGCTGAAGAACCTCTACTGCGATCGGCTGACGGCCACTCTCCACGGTCAAGTGAGGGTGTTCTGGACAGAGAACAATGTGGGTTCTATTATATTTTCTTTATATTTCACTTTTCATTACATGTTTATATTACACTTACTCTCTTTTTACGACTTCAGTTTAATTTTCTCTGAAAGAATATGTAAATTATAGCATTTTCGTTGACTACAAGTCACTCCTACACTTTTTTGTGTGTTGCATTCACTGTTTGGTCGGCCGGTCATAGACAAACACTGGTGATTCGCGCGGAGGATTATCTCAGAGATGATCTGTTTTATGATCTGGAGACGGGTTTAGGAGAGTGCAGCGGGCAAAATGCAATCATTTCCTAGAATAATCGTAAAACATAAAACGTAGACCCTCGTGAAAATTTGATGCGTGCATATAGTTATTGAATTGTTCGATTAGGTTTTTCAATCCTGCAAATCTCATCATCGCATTACACTTATTGTTGGACAAACCATAAAATCCCGTGCGTGAAACGTATTCTAATTGTTCTGATCAGCCGTGGTAAGTAGGAAATGTCTACCCACATCGAATTGTGGGTTCATTAAATTCATTACATAACAAAGATGCTTTACACATGAAATGTTTATGAACAATAGCAATTATTTCACCGTCTCCAACTGGTTCATCATCGTACTCACACCAGATATTCATTTGTTAAAAGGCCACTCTCATCTATCTCCAGGTCTCCACCTCCCTCTTTTTCTCTCTTCTTGAATCATTATGATCGTATTCTGCGAACAGCGGACATTTTATTTCTAACAAGTGGCTTATACACTGCGTCAGAGCGATAGTATCTCGCATGCAGTTCGAAATACGGTGCCATAACCGTCTGCCTCTCTTGTTTCGCGCACTATTACCACGTTTTGACTCTCCGTCTTCCTCTGATCTACCTCACCACGCGCAACTTATTGCGAGCATTGAACTATGTATCCCTTATCAGGTCTCCACCACCTCCCTGTCACGCACCACTGCATTTGAGCAGAAGAGGCAGCTGATCGAACAGGAAAAGGTGTGCTGGCAAGACAGCAACACCAAGCAACAGAAGCTGACGGTGGGTGGAGGAGTAGTTTGGAAGAATGAATATCATCAGGCCATCTCACCCATTCAACATGCATCCATCTCCATTGCAAACGTAATCATAACCAATTTATAGTAGTACTGACCGGTAGAGAGGTGAAGGCAAGTGACAGGGTGCTATTGAATTCAGCTGGACGACATCGCGTCGATCGCCCGCTCCACCTCCATCCGCACTCCTTGCACGGCGGGGGAGGAGCGGCCGATGCTCAAGCAGGGCAAGCACACCTTTCCCATCAAGTGAGCGACTCTTAGTTTAGTTTAGTTTATTTTCATGTTCTGTCTCGATCTAGGGGTAACATAAACTAAGCATTCTTCTGTGAGCACACCAAGTGAGCCATCTCTTTATTTTGTTGTTGTTACCATTTTATGTCTCCGTCTTCGGTTTCTGTGCTGTCCTGCGTTACCCCTTTCGCCTATTTTTCCACCGTCTGAGTTGTGAATCATTTGAGACAAACTCACGCTCAGTAATATTTTGTGTTCGTGGACAGCTGTAACAAATCTTTTCTCTCCACACCGTTCAAATATGTTTCACATAAACAATAATACACGTATGACCACAATTTTAATATAACTGGTAAAACACCCCGGATTCTTTCCAAATTTACATCGCCGAACATCGGTGGCTCCTATCTTGTTAAGTTCAGATTTTCTAATGGCACATTTTTAAGAACCCATGTTTGTTTCTAGTTTCACCATCCCCTCATCGGGTCTGCACACCTCTTTCGCGACAGCTGACGGAGTCGCCTCGGTCGCCTACCACATCATGGTCAGTTTTTTTTTAAATTCAACTGTTTGAGTCAAACGTCCTTTTTACCTCTCTTTAATTACAAAATGTATAAGTAGCGGGCATGTAATTGATGTGTGAAACGTATTATTGAAATTTCGACTATCATTTCGATGAGATGGGATACTCGTGTAATATACTTATACGAAACCTATCAGGTGACCGCTCACAGCTTCGGGCGAGTGGTGCTCAAGCGGAAGCATCTCTTCCCCATTGTTTGCGACGAGCCGCTGCAGGTGAGAATCGGAGAAAACTGTTTCGATGCGGCTCATTTTATGAGCATTTTTGTGCGCAGTAGAATAGAGTTAGACTGTATTCTTCACGAAAGAATGGACAGGCTCTTGAAGCGAAGAGGACCCGCTTTAGGAAATTGACTGAATATTTTTCAGGAGAACAAAAGAGTGCTTGCTCCAGTGGACAGAGAAGAGACGTTCACTATGGGAAAGTGAGTTTTTTTTTTAAAAATTTCATCGATACTACGTTTCCTATGCAAAATATACCACGAAAGTAGTGAAATTTTCAATTGGTTTAGTTTTCCTTTTTTAAAGGGAGTGTACACTCTGAATTTCGAAGTTGAGTTAGCACCGGGATGTGAAAATATGTTGAAAATGATGTATTTTTGTCAATACAACTATGTGTCGGAGATACCTATAAGTCGATGAAAAATTCTGTTGAACATTGAAAATTGGCACCAATTGGCACCAATTTCTGCATTTTGATACATTTTGCGCTCAATTTTCATCAACTTGCAGATATTTTCGGCAAATAGTTGTATTGACAAAACTGAGTAGTTTTCAACATATTTTCACATCCCGGTGCTAACTCAACTTCGGAATTCAGAGTGTACACTCCCTTTAATCCGAAAAAAACTGTATAGAAGAAAAAGGTTAATGATTATGACAGTAAAGACATAATAGTTATTTTACTGTCTCTCTTTCACAGACTCGGAGCAGTGCGGGTGTCGGTGAGCCTGCCACACACTGGCTACGCGCCCGGAGACCCCATTGATGCCGTCATCAAGATCGACAACGTGTGAGGCTCTTCATCTCTCTCTCTCTCTCATTCTCTCTCTCTCTCTCTCTCTCTCTCTCTCTCTATTCTAGCCATCACAAATGTCTCTACATCTCACCGACACCATTATGTCTTTATCACTATTTCCTATTCTTCTTTCTTTATCTTGTCACCACTGCTTATTTCCACCTCCTTCCTGTCTGTTTCCTTCCTACATTATTCTCCTGCAGCTCGAAAAAGTCGATCAAGTACGCCCATCTGTGCGTAGTCCAGAGGACGTTCTGCTTCGCCACCGAGCCCGACTTCTCGCAGAGGGAAATCATCAACAAGGGATCGGGAGGTGAGCAATTGAGCTCAAAGCGGTTGTAATAAGACGATAACTAGAACCAAGAGATGTCAATTATGTGGTGATGGCGTGGTCTGTTCGATTCGGCGGAGAGAAGTCTGTTTCTGAAAAAATGAAAAACAAGGGAAAGAAAAGGATTTTCGCAGTGATGGGGTTGCCCGCACAAACGTAAAAAAAAACTATTTTTTGCACAGTTTGTGATGGCACCATCAAAAAACTATATTTTTGATTTTTTTTCTAAATTCAGATTTTTAATTTGTTTTTTTTTCAGGAATGGGTCTGCCCGTGCACAAAGTGGTCGCCGGTGATGTGCACAAGTACGCGTCCGCATTCAACGTGCCCGCTCTGACGCCCAATATGGTGGGTCGGAGGTCTAGTGTTTGTTTGCTTGTTTATTATTTCAGAGTAATTGTAGTAAATTATGAGTATAGTATTATAAAGGTTTTTGCGGTAACATTTTTTTTAAATTCAGTCGATTCCCGACTGTCTCGTTGTCGACTACCGGCTGCAGCTGTCGATCGGACTGGAGCGCAACGGAAAGAGCGGCGTGGTGGGCGTCGTCGAGGTGGGCGGGGCTTGTAGTGTGCTACTTCTCTGTAGCTCGCTCTTCTCTGCCGCGCTAGTTATTTCGCATAGAAAGCTGAAAGGGAAAAGAATTGAAAGGACCTATTTTTCCTATTCTTATCGGACTGCTTTTCGAAACTGATTTCGAAACTAAATTGCTTCGAAACACTACCACAATCGTATTTGGAAACGTTTTGGAATCCATGACTCGAAGGTGCTGACTTTCAGATCCCGATCCAGATCGGCACGCAGTCCGTGCACTCTCGCATGCTACGCGGCAGGGGAGGAGGGGCGGAGGGAGAGAGGGAGGAGCTGCCGCCCGCCTATCAGCAGTCCAGCAGTGGTGAGTTGAGAGTGCAACCATTGAAAAAACTGATATGCCAAAGTATGCTAACAATGTTGTAAATAGAATAGAATAGAATACAGGAAAATGAGAGAGAGAGAATAAAACAGAGGAACACCCCCCACCTAGCAGGTGGTGAGGCGGATGGTTGTACATTTATATATCGAAACTCTCTGGTTTTAGTAGGGGATAACCTAATATTCTGAAAATGTTATGAATAGAATAGAACAGCAGTGGATTGCCAACTTGTGACAACTGCCAGAAGGTGGTGGATGAGATTTTTTTTACCGAGTGGCTGTTGGTAAGAATAAAAAATGACCACTTTTTTAAAATTTATCAAAATTCCTAAAAACAATATTGTGATGAAAAGAACAGAAGATCAGATTTTTTTTCCATTAGTGACGTTTGTGTTCAGCATTTAAATGTTATTTCAATGGCTCGAAACTCAGACATCGTCTCTGACAACAAAGTACGTTCAATAGACTCGATAGTAGTTGCGTTTTACGCTTCGTGATAAGATTGCTGCAGGTTATCAACGCATTTTCTAGAAAACGCCAGCCAGCTATATGTGAATACGTCACTCACTAAGAAAAAAACTTCTGCCACAAGTCATGTGAAAAGTGTTATCTAAAAGTTCCGGAACTTTTATTTTAGAAAATAGAGCTTTCTTAGATCGTATGATACGATCTCTTGGTGTAACTCGATATCAATATATTTCAAAAGTAAGATTTTCTTTTCGAAAAAATGACTGTTTTTTGAAATGTGAGAAAAATGGGACATCCGCAGATTCTACATGGTTTTCTTATTCTGGTCAGATCTCCGAATACATGTTTGCAATAAATACTTTCAGCCTCGGAGGCGCCTCCTTCTTACGAAGAGATCATGTGCGGGCTGTTCTCCTCCGCAGTCTTCGACCCGTTCCGAGATCCCCTCGATGAGAAGAAGAAGATGTAAAGGACACTGTGATACTGTAGATACTGGTACATTACAATTTCATAAATATGTATATTTTACGCATCTTGCATGTTCCATCGATTACAGTGACGTATAAACGTCTTCATTTTAGGCACAATTTATTTTTATCTGCCACTGTAATCATAGATCGTCTCTTCCTCTATGCATTTCCTCTGCGTGTCTGTTTGTGTTGTACTCTTTCCATCGCCACTCTATCCATGGAAATGTTATTTCGACACTTTCTCATTTGAGCCACGCGTATTTTTGCATTCCATGTCTTTTTATAGAAATATAGATAGGAGTCGCTCATAACCGAGCAAATGCTCCATATGGAACCAATTTCCAAATATGAAACCATTACCGCGCTCTGTTAGTTACAATTTACGATTTACGCGCGCAATGGACGAATTGTTGAACTTTCACTTTTCCCAATTTTTCATCACTTGGTGCGTTTTTGGCTTCTGATTTTGCGTTAGGTTGTTTGTTTGGATTAATCTGCAGTGCACTCACTGCTGGCTGTGGTGAGTGTATGTTGGGTGCATCGAATCGACCTTCTTCTCTTCTATCAACCACGAAAACAAACCCGAGCTCCGGCTGGCCGGCGACAGCGACCTGCAGAAACGCGAAAATATCAGGAGTGTGTCGCAATCAGTCGAGAGCTGCTCAGCAGTCAATCGACGGTCTGCTTCTTACTTTCACCTTCCACTCAAACCCAGTGATTGATATGATGTGATGTGTTTGTTTGATCACGCAGTGTCATAATCACTCCGTGTTATGATGGCTAATCACTCAATTTATGCGTAATGTGGCTATGAATATTCCGCGCTTCACTCTCTCGCCTGCACTTTCACAGATCGAATGTACTTCACGCAGAGTTGCCTTGTGTTTGTCCTTCCCTCGTTGAGTCCTTGTTTCTGTCGACGGCAGCGGCAGCAGCGCGCAGCTTCGCCATCGCACGCATCCACCACTGATTCGTGGACTTCCCTGTTGTTCGGATCATGTACTTTGATACACGTATCGATCTGTCACGGCTGCGATTCGCCATGTCCACTGTATACTGGGCTGGTGAACGGGGAAGAGACGAGAGAGGCGGGCAGCGATCACGTGTGTACGTATGCTGCAGCTCTTCTCGCGATAAGTCATCGGGGAGAGAGAGGGTGGACGAGAGAGCGTGCTGATCGGAGAGGGCGGCGAGGGGCGCGCGAGCGACGAGAGACGTGGTGATAAGCGGAGATAACCGGCAGAGAAACGGGGGGCAAGCGAGTGCGTTCTCAGTCGTCTCCATCATAACGCGGCGCATCACCGCCGTAGTCTGGTCGTGTACACACACCCCGAAAACCGTGATATCTGATATCGTGTCGATTGTGATTGGAAGACGGATCATAGCTCATGACCACTCGTTCAGCACCAGCACATGGATCGCGAGGCTCTCATTCACTTTATCGGCGGCGCGGTCGGCGGCACCGCCGGCACGGCCGTCACATGCCCGCTCGAGGTACTTACGCCGTTTTTACACGTATTAATAATAGTAATAATAATTAGTTTATTCGTATATATATATACCGAAACGAAAACCTGGTTCACTTGTTCACCTCGAATTTTTTTAGGTGATCAAGACTCGGATGCAGAGTTCGCGCGGTATTGTCGTGCAACCAGAGACAGGCGGGGGCGGACCCAGCACGAGTCGGGGTGAGTGATGTTTATCTCATATGTGCATGTCATTGATTTTTCGAAACTGTTATGATGTGCAGGCGGTCCCCCGTCGTCGTCTGATGCGTCGAAGAAGGGTCCGGAGTCGTCGGCTTACTCCAGGCACGGCGCGCGCCCGCAGCCGCTTCGACCCATCCTCGGCAACCCCGCGCAACTACTCCTCGCCCAGCAAGTCAAGGGTGTGTGTTGAGCACATTCATTGTAAAACCGCTAAACATTATCGTTCAAAATAGTATTTGTAAACCAAATTAGGATAGCTGTGTTTAGGAGGCGAGTTGTCGCTGCGCGGCATGACCCTGCTGCGGTTGTGTTCGTCGATGAGCGAGCAGGAGCAGAAGGCCAAGCGGCGCGGGCTCTCGCGCATCGGCATCATCAGCCACATCCAGTGAGTCACTTGTTTGTTGTTTGTTTAAGTAGTGATAAATCTCTTCAAACTACTTTGAATTACCCTGCCCTTGCCTTGCAACTTGCAACGTCTCCGAATTACTTCGAATGACTGACGTCTTCTTGCAGGAACATTGTGAAGCGCGAGGGCGTCAGCGCGCTCTACAAGGGCCTCGTCCCCAACCTCATCGGAGTCGCACCCGCCAAGTGAGTGTTTTTATTATCTGATTTTCATTTCTTAATTTTTGTGTTCCTCTTTTTCATTATTTTCTATGGATAGATAGAGATTTGTGGTGTGCATGGTGTACTCTGGAAACTGTACAGTGTATCCATGCTTGAATGCCCGTTGCCCGTTCAGAAACACCCGAAAAAGCAGGCCTTATCGAATTTGAAGCGGTGTCTAGTTCCCGAAAATGGCTGACCTACGTTTGGGGTGGTGATAAGGAGACGACACTTTTGACAAGTCAGGGGGTTGAGAATACAGTGTGTACTAAATTTGAGTGGGGTATTGAAAGTGATGCATGATGATATGTCAGTTGGGTTTACATTACATTTCCAAAGTAAAGTACATGTCTGCTAGAGCTAAAAGATGTAGAAATTACTAGTCATACAGTATCTATGATTTGCATGTTTGCTTGCAGGGCAGTGTACTTCTACACGTACTCGACGTCGAAGCGTTTCTGGAACGCCGCCGACGTGTTCGTTCCCAACTCGGCCATCGTGCACATGGTGTCGGCCGGTACCGCCGGTGAGTACTGTATCTTTTTCGATTATTGTACTTTCTATTTGCAATGTTGCATTGATCTCTTGGCGCTTCAATGACCTCTGTGAGTGTGTATTTCCGTATGTTTTGCTTGTTGATTGATCACGGCGAAATGCAATTCGAGAAAACAGAAAACGAGAAAAGTGCTATGAGGGATGCGTGGTGCGTGGTACTATTGTTATCCTGAACCTCGTTTGCAGTTGTTTGTGTGTGAGAATGCACTCTAGGTGCATTGGTGAGACTGGCTGCGAGAAGGGGTGGGATATGTGAGACTGTGGGTTGCGGTCAGCACTCGGTGCATTGGCCATGTGGTATGGGAGAGATAGAGAGAGGAAGAGAGAGGGAGATGTCACGAGTGTTGGTGTTCCACCGCCACAAACACCCCAACCAATCAAACGGCGTGGAAAGCACGTGGACAGGGTTAGAGGGGTTTGTTGGGTGCAAGGGGGTGTGAGTAGTGAGCGCGTTGTGTTGTTGTTGAGGTTGGGAGAGGAGGGGGACTGGAATAGTCGGTGGAATGGGCAGGTACAGGTGTTATTCGCAACACTCAACACCGCACCGTGTGCACTTTGCTGCTCACTGCGAGACGATCGGATCGATAGCGTGTATCGGGGAGAGGCGCGCGTGCGCACATTGGTTCTTTTCTCAACTAGGGAGACTGCAGCAGTCCAGCAGTAGAAGCGCACTCTGTGTGTTCTCTGATCGCAGTGAGATCAGTGAGTTAAGCGATTTGGGAGAAAAGAGTGGTTAGTAGCGAGACGGGGGATAGGATATTTATTCTAGCGAGAGTCTCGGATTTCGGTCTCTAGTCGGTGTTGTTGTGAAACATTATGGACTGAGTGTGCTCTATTTTTTGTGAAATGCACAAAAACAGGTTGCGTTCTTCTCTCTGTCTACATATCGTGATAGCTTAGCTAAGGGGTGATGTCCGATCAATCACTGTACCACTGTACCACATTGCGAACCCTACCCACTGTATCTGATTTGTGTTGCAAGAGAGATATTGAACATGCAGATAGATTGCTTTGAGTAGGGTGTGACGCAAGTTTTTGATTGGAGAGATTAATGATGTGTTATGATGAAGATGGTGATGAGAAAACGTATGATCAATAGATAACATCATCGGGCATGCATGTGACTAGGTCTTTCTGGTCTTTGAGAAGACGGAGCATTCTATGCGACTATGAAATGGCTATGATATGACTATCGGCGCCCGCGCTCTCTGCCAGTCACGTGCCTCGGCTTTGTTGTGGGAGAGAGAGAGAGAGAGAGAGAGAGAGAGAGAGAGAGAGTGAGTGGAGAAGGGCTTGGGACGTGTCGGCCCCGCGAAAGAGTCTGCTTTCGCTTTTTACGGGTCACATTGTTGATAGGCGTATCTTTGGCTCATTGCGATCACGTGAACGCGAGATGACTTGCTGTGTCTCACTCTTTCAGTTTTCACCCGGTTTTGTGAGATGACAGAACGCTAGTGAGAGAGGGTTGGGTGGCAAAAGCAGCAGCAGCAGTTGTTTGTATAGCGGCGAGGTATGGAGGAATGCGAACTGCGAACAGGGCAGAGCGGCAGGGGCAGAACACCAGAGGGGACAAGGGACACGGGTCACATGACCGGGGCAAGCAGGATAACAATGAGGGGGGCAGAGGGTGATTCACGATGAGAAATTTGTCTTGAATGAGGATTGTGCAGCGTCCTGAAGAGCGAAGAACCAGGGACTGTAAATTGCACTGTCACGCACTCACTCACTCCTCGATCTACTCTCCGTAGATCATTATTCCAAATGATCTACGAAGAGCGGGTCGTGGAGTGAGGGAATATGTAACTCGAATGTCTGACCGCTGTCCGTTTCCAGGTTTCGTTGGCGCGACGGTGGTGAACCCTATCTGGCTGGTGAAGACGCGTCTGCAGCTGTACCAGGGCAAGATGACCATCCTCGACATGGTGCGGCGGGTGTACCAGCGCGAGGGCGTGCGCGGATTCTATCGGGTACGTCGAGTCATCTTATTTCTCATTTTTGTAATATCTTATATCGACGTTTTTTACGTTGCAATGTCTCTTTCTTTCTATTCGTTGTTGTGTTTTGTAATGGCTCACTAATGTGCTCATTTATGTGTTGTTCGTAGTCGATACTTGATTTTCATTCGTTTTGATGAGATTATAATAGTTTTTTTTTGATTACGTAATCATTGTGGTTGAAGGGTGTGACGGCGTCGTACGCGGGCATCTCGGAGACGATGATCCAGTTTGTGCTGTACGAACACCTGCGCGGCATGCTGCTCCACGAGAATGCGGTGAGTGCGGGGGGGGGGATGAGAGAGTGGATTGAAGGTATAGCGATAGTGGCTTAGAGACTTCACTGACGTTGTTGCAATTGCGAACATGTTTTGACCAAGTGGAGAAGGAGAAGTCGGCGAGCTGTGCCTGTGTGAGATGGTATATTTTCAGAACGGCGACGAGGACCGGAGGAAGATGGACATTCTCAACTTTATGGTGGCCGGTGGAAGTGCCAAGTTTATCGCCTGCGTCATTGCCTACCCGCACGGTCAGTGCATCGTTACTTGTTTGTCACGGTTGATGTTACTGGTTTATAAGGAACATTTATGTTGATGCTATGAATGGTATACGGCATTTATCTATAAAAAAAGAATTTCCAAAATTGTCCGACCCTATCTGAAATCGGATTTGTGTATGACAGCATTGATGTGCTGTGTTGTGTGCAGCACAGGTGGTGGCACCCGCACGGTCACTCGTTTTCTCTTCTTCACTATGTATGTGTTTTCAGAGGTAGTGCGCACCCGTCTTCGCGAAGAGAGCGACGGCCAGCGGCGCGGCTTCTTCGGCACCCTCCTCCAGCTGTACAAGGAGGGCGGCCGGGCAATGTACAGGGGACTGTCCGTCCAGGTGGGCACGAGCACGAGTTATTTAGGATTCATTTGTATCTTTCTTGATGTCTCTTGTATATGATCCTCACTTCCTTTTCACCATTGATAGCATGTTTTGGTCCATATTTATGTATTTATGAACTATGAACTTTGAAAGCTTCTTGATTGATCAATGATAATCGTTTCAGCTGCTCCGCGCTGTGCCCAGCACTGCGATCACGATGACGACGTACGAGACGGTTGTGTACATGTTGCATCAGCTCTGAGCTCGTGAGATGAGTATCGATTGATTGATTAATTAATTAATCTGGTCGCACCACCACCACCACCTCTTCCTCCCCATTCTCTCACTTGTGATAGCCTTTCGGTCACTCATCCCGGTTGCTTGCTCGCTGCTCGCTCGTTGTATGTATGTGTATGCGTGTGTGTCTGGTTTTGTATGACTCGATTTCTCTTTCTCTGGACCGTTCTTTCTCGGCGGGAGAGTAGCTTAGTGGTCGGTTAGTGCCTTCCTTCTATAGTAGTGTAGTAGATCACTTTTTGGCCGCTCGCACTGGTATCATGGTCCCCCGTTCTTCCTCTATTTGTATGGGCAGCGTCGATGTCGATTTTCGACCGCGACGTCTGTCCCACCGCTCCCCGAATCGTTTCTCTCCAATAGCATGACGGATATTTGTGTGTGTGTGTTTAATGATTGCTTCGTGCTCAATTGTCTATGTGTAACATATATATGTGTGTGTCTCTCGTGCGAGCATGGATACGGTATGCCGTTTCTCTCTCGTTGCGCTCTGTCCCCCGCGCAGACAGAGCGCGGTGTGTGTGTGTACTGTACAGAGAGTTGTTGTATCGAGAGTACTGTATCATATTTCTATTCTCCGATTGTATGTTGGAGCGTATTCCCGTCTGTGCTGCGGGCGTTTTTCTCTTTGTTTGGAATGCTCATTGGGACAGATAAATGTTTATCTATAATCAGGGGTGTGTTCAGTTGTGTATGTCGTTGTTGATCTCGGTGGGGCGGACGCAGATGTAGTTGTACCTCTTGCTCTTCTCGTGAATGGTCCAGTGACCGAAGCCCGACTCGCCGTCGTTAGCGGCGAGCTGAAAAGGGTTACTGTAGCCACGGACTACTGTATTTTGAAATTATGGCGTACAGAAGTGGCGAGTGCGGCGGCGTAGTTGTTGGAGTTGGCGAATGAGACGGGCTTGCCGACTGAAAGAGTAGGGTGTTCTTTGACCAGCTCGATTGCAACTCACGTCCGTAGGTTCCGTACCATCGGAAGTAGTCGACCATGGTGTTGTCGTGCCACTTCCACTCGTTCTGGAATGGGAAGGGTGGAGAAAAAGAGTGAGAGAGAGGGGGGAGGGAGAGAAAGAGAAAGAGAGAGATATATATAGAGAGAGAGAAAGAGAGAGAAGTCATACATTGGAGTGCTCTAGTCCGATCCAGTGGGGCAGGAATCCGTCGACTCCGCGCTCGCTGGGGTAGAGGTTGGTGCCGTTGCTGGTCTCCTGGGCGAGGACTGAAAGGTGTATGAGAGAGAGGGGGAGAGAGAGAGGGAGAAAGAGGGAGAGGGGGGAGAGAGGAGAGAGAGAGAGGGAGGGGGAGAGAGGGGAGAGAGAGAGTACTCACTTGCGAGGTACTTGTTGACCTCGTCGTCGTGGATGGACGCGAGCGAGCCGTGTTCATAATTGCACTGTCGCTTCGCGTCTTCATACGTCCGCTTGTCGTTCGGCTCGGAAGCCTAATTCGTATAATTAGTTGTTCCTCCTCTCTCTTTCTGCCTCTCGATGTCGCCCCTCCTTTCTCTCAACATCCGTCCCATCAATGCCTTCTGTGTCTCTCTCTCTTTCTACTCTCGCTCTGGATTTGTGAGTGACGCCGCTTCAGCGATCACATCTACATTGCATTTTCTCACCCTGAAGCAGCGGTCTCCGACGAGCGAGTAGAAGGTGCCGTCAGCCATCACGTCTCCGCACGTGATCACGTCCTCTGAAAAGGTGTGCGGGGTTAAACAATGAATCAACAATAGTGCGGTAAACAAGACTGGCAAGCGGTTAGAGCATCGAATGTCTAACTGCAGGAGAGGCAGATCGCAATACTATCGCTCTGGCGGCAGACGGCTGGCACGTGTTGTGGGCGTCGTGTGGACGTACCGTACTCGCAGATGATGTTGAAATCGCCGGACTCGCCGGGGTTGACGTCGTTGAAGCCGAGCTGGCAGCCTTTGAGCTGCTCGATCGAGACGGCCGTCTCCGGCGGCGAACCCTGAGCAGGTCTCTTTCTCTTTCTTCCCCTCTTCCTCTCCCTCTCCCTCTCCCTCTCCCTCTTTCCCTTTCTCTCTCTCTCTCTCTCCCTGCCCGTACCTTGTAGTTGGGCTCTCCGACCAGCCACAGTTCGTTGTCCATCTGCACCCCTCCGTGGTCCTTTCCAGTGCCGTCCTGGAATCGCCAGTTCTGGGCGATCTTCTGCTTGCCCTCCTCGGTGTCGGACTGAAATGACGATTGGTGACACTTCGTGATCGACTCGCAAACCGTGCAGGTGATGCCGCCGTCGCACTTGGAGACCTCCGTCTGCCGGGCGCCGATGAAGTAGCGGAAGCGCTTCGTCTCGTCCGGCTCCTCTGCGTCCGAGGTGCGCACGAGCTTGGAGCGCTCGAGTGCGTTGAGCTGCGCCTTGGTGCGAATGAACGCCATGTGATGCGGGTAGTCGGCGATGTGCGTGCAGTGGCTGTGCAGCGACTGCAACGAGGCACGTTTGTCAATCCGCAGAACTTATACAACTGTCCTGTGGCACTACACGACCTAGCCAGTGGCACTACACGACTACACCCTTCCTTACTTACGCGTTAGACCCCTCGGCCATCTGACCCAGTATAAAAGGTATGAACGCACCAGCCAGTCGTCGGCCTTGACCTTGTACTTGTCGGGTGTGACGGCGAAGCAGGAGGTGCCGACGAAGGCCGCGCGTCCCTCGCGGTTCAGCGCCCGACACTTCACCTCCAGCGCCGAGCCATCTGCACAAGAGCGCTTCGCAAAAGATTTCACCGATACTTTACGGGTTTTACAGTTTTACGATACAAACGGTAGTTTTTGAGATACTTTCTGGGAGCTGAGATACTTTCTGCGCGTACTGAGCTCTAACTGAGAGTTTTTGCCAGCAAAGGTTGAGTATTGTGAGTCAGACCTCTACTTATGATAGAGGACTCGTCGTTGCAATTTTCTACGGTGGGTACTGCGGTGACAGGAGTTATCTTGCAAGTAATTTATAATAATATCAAGAAAGTTTTTGAACATGGTTAAATTGCAAAAACGGGTTTTTAATATTCTACATTGTTCATATCACAAAAACACCACGTTGACACAATGCGAAATGCACGGCGAATTTGCTGTGCACAAATTTTTGTGCATCTACAAATTTCTGTAACACGGCCCGGATAAATGCACAGCGCGCCTCACAGAGAGAGCGGCGCGCGCACAGGCCGCTTATTTGCGAGTGAATGAGCGCATGGCGATTTGTGAAGAAATTGTGAAGTGAAGAAATTATCGCGCTCTAGCGCTTGCTGGTAATTCGCAGTGGCGCTGGCGCGTCGCGTGCTTGCGGAGCGGTCATTGCGAGCGCCACTGCCCACTGTGCAACTATCCGGG
Source organism: Rhabditoides inermis (assembly GCA_963966185.1). NCBI lineage: Eukaryota > Metazoa > Nematoda > Chromadorea > Rhabditida > Rhabditidae > Rhabditoides > Rhabditoides inermis. The sequence continues at coordinate 1,441,602 of CAWZYM010000283.1, forward strand.
CCGTGGAATGCGGTTGCTCAACGACCAATAATGGGAAAATAAGCAACCTCACATGAGGACCTCCGATCTTCGATGGCACAACGACCAATGATGTATAATCGAAAAGCGAATGTTCACATCTCACATGACATCATCCTCACTCAGATCTACGGCTCTACGACGGTGATCCATCAACCATTAATGTAGAAGCGCATGCTCACATGACGTTCTGAGATCGGGCTTGGCGGCGACGGCTGCTATGAGCGCCGCGATGACAGCCACACGAGCCATGGATACTGTGTTCCCCCCGCCCCCGCCCGTGACTCCTTAAACGCGAGCCGTTTGATGGGTGGGAGAGTGGCGCCCACGCGAGGCCATCAACCAGCGCAAAAGCGACGTGGTGCTATCACTATGCACGAGGCGATGCTGATCAACACAAAACAGATCGTGAGAGATGCAATGTTTCCACAGTACAAAATCTTTGCAGTACATATCGAAAGAGTAATGAAAAGACAGGTGAATTCGAATTGTTCGTTTCGCTGTGCCAGGAGCCAAGAGATGGCAGCATGGCAGTTGCAGATTTGTGCAAAATATTATTCTACCATAACTCGAACCCTAATTATTCTCTTAGGGAATCAATTATTCTTTTAAGTATATGTAATCCAAAGTTAAGGAAGCATGTCGAATGCTCGATCGAGTTGTTCAAAAAAAAAGAAGAATTTTTGCACATTGCACGAGAACAAAGCAGGTCGAATACCAAATTATTTTCCCATCGTTATTCTAATAAAAGAACTGAATGTACATGAAATTATTCTTTTTATCGTAATTCGAAGGGAACGAAGCAGATCAAATCCTTCTCCTACCGTAATTCTGAGGAAACGAAGCAGATAAGATCATTCTCCTACAGTAATCCTAAGCGAACGAAGCAGATCAAATTATTCTCCTACCGTAGTTCTAAGGGAACGAATCAGATCAAATCATTCTCCTACCGTAATTCTAACGGAACGAAGCAGATCAAATCATTCTCCTACCGTAATTCTAACGGAACGAAGCAGATCAAATTATTCTCCTACAGTAATTTTGAGGAAACGAAACAGATCAAATCATTCTCCTACCGTAATTCTAAGGGAACGAAGCAGATCAAATTATTCTCCTACCGTAATTCTAAGGGAACGAATCAGATCAAATCATTCTCCTACCGTAATTCTAACGGAACGAAGCAGATCAAATTATTCTCCTACCGTAATTCTAAGGGAACGAATCAGATCAAATCATTCTCCTACCGTAATTTTAAGGGAACGAAGCAGATCAAATCATTCTCCTACCGTAATTCTAAGGGAACGAAACAGATCAAATTATTCTCCTACAGTAATTTTAAGAGAACGAAGCAGATCAAATCATTCTTCTACCGTAATTCTAAGGGAACGAAGCAGATCAAATCATTCTCCTACCGTAATTCTAAGGGAACTGAGCAGATCAAATTAATCTCCTACCGTAATTCTAAGGGAACGAAGCAGATCAAATCATTCTCCTACCGTAATTCTAAGGGAACTGAGCAGATCAAATTAATCTCCTACCGTAATTCTAAGGGAACGAAGTATATCAAATTATTCCCCTACAGTATTTCTAAGGAAACGAAGCTGGTCAAATCATTCTGTTATATCGTAATCCTATGAACGAATTGAAACCACTTTTTTATTGTATAATTTAGTCTCAACATAGATCCACAGAGCACCTTGCTAATAAGATCTGTCTGGAATCTGTGGCAGATCTGTATGAAGATTACTGTGACAGCCTACGGTCACAGATCTTTCCAACTTTTAATTTTCTCTGGTCAAGTAGTTTATGCGGAAACTGTTGGTTCTTAACAGCACTTCGCTATTTATTTATTTTTTTGCTTTATTTCAGGTTTTTGCTAGTGACGAATTGTTCTTCTTTTTGTGCATGTTTTTCTTAATTCTTGTCACGTGATGCTGTGATGTCGACTACCAAATTCAAATTTCTCTCTCACTGTGAACGATCGTTTGCACAATGGCATTGCGGGCGCGCAATGCAATGACATATGTTTTGTTAACAATGCAATGACATATGTTTTGTTAACGCCAATGGCGGGGCGCAGTGAGTGTTGCGGGCTAGTGAGAGCGGGAGAGGAGAGAGAGGGGAGAGAGAAAGACTCGACCTATGCGTTTGTTGTGTGTCGGCCAGCCAGCGGGCGCAGTATCGATCGGCCTTGTAGGCAGAGGATAGAGAGAGAGACTGCGGGCACTATGTGTGTCGCGTCCACTCACAATCTCCTCTCGCTATATTTGCGTCGTCTTTTGATTACTTGTATTGGTGACTATTACGTACACTTTTTGGTTATATAAGGATATGAAATGATACTTGTTTTTGAAGTTGACTTTTGCGATTCCGCGAGTGTCAACAAGTCTTGTGGACGCCTTGTTGACGCTCGCATAAAATGTTCGTGTACAAGTTGTGGTCTATAACTTTTCCTCCGTTTTCAATAATAACCGTCTGTATGTATGTAGCTTTCTCCTGGTTGTTTAATTATCTCGACTGTTAAATCTCTCTCGAGAACATTCGCTGCTCGTCAACGACGCATAGTTGTGCGCTTGTGCCTATCATATTTCTTGTTCATGTGCATGTGCAGGTTTATACAAGCGGCTTGTGTTGTTTCCCGTATTGATCGCTCCCCTCCGGTAGCCCACACACCACTCACCACTCACAAACTCACGTGACTCGCGCTCGCCGCTGACCGCGATCACTTGATGCGTGTGAACGGATCTTGGTCTCTGCTGTTTAGATAGAAGGGTTTCCTATTGTACCCCTTCTATCTTCTTCCGATTGTATCATGGAATTCTACACTACTCGCGTGCGTTGTTTGTTTTGGCTCGCTCCCCCCTCTCTCTCATTCTTCTGAATGGAAGATACGCCGATTCGCCGATCGACACTCTGCCTCGATCGATCGATCGATCTTTCCAGTCACCACCACACTCGACACGCACTGTGAGCGATGTCAATCAAAATACACTCGGCTGGTTTTTGCACGCTATTCTCTCCGCCGATGTGCACTGTATTTTCGACGACGGGATTGCGCGCGCATGTGATATATCTCTAGTCCAGCCGAGATATCTCGATGTGATTCGGTCAGTGATGATATGCAACGATTTTCGAACTGTCCGTGCGCATCGATTGCCCTTCCGCGTTACTGGTATTCTTTATCTGTGTTGTTGCGAGTTCTCGTTCCTTCTCTCCGCCGCCCCAATCAATATCCCATTTGCTTATCAGAAACAGGCCTCGTTGTCTCTTGCGTCGCGTGCAATTTTGCATCAGTACATGTTGTTGCGTATTGATTGACTACAGGAATGCAATCTTGTACTAGTACATGCTATCGTGCCTGTGTTGTGGCGTATTGAATTGTATTGATTGATGCAATTTTGCACTTGTACATGTTGTCGAATCCGTGTTGTGTGTATCGATTGTAATGATTGATTGCAGGAATGCGCTAGAGTGCTTGAGTGATGTCACCTCCGCCGAACGCGCTCCACTTGCGGCGCATCCAATGCAAGCAGGACGGCCACTCCGTCATCAAACACCATGACCACAACCTCGTGCTGTGAGTTTTATGTTTCATATTCACGAATGTTTGTTTATATATCTGATCTGACATGTTTACGATTGAGGCACACGTCTTTTCGTAGTATTTCCGCTTTCCGCCTGACTCGATTGACACGAGCTCTCTTTCCCTCTCTGTTTCTTTCTCTCCCCATCTCTCCGTGTCGAAAAGACATGCCATATTCATTACTCTCCCGACCAGGCCACGCTTGATTATTCACAGAGGGACGCGACATGTGTGTGCCTATGACTACTGTCAATCATACATTCCACTCGAACGCTTTACAATCAGTAATCAGTGAATCAGTTCACACTTCAAGATCTCTATTGTGTTCTGTGTTGATCACCGTTTCATAAGCATCAGCTGCCATGTTATTTTTCCCTTGCCGCGGTTTGTGTTATTATGCGAATTCATGTTTTGCATAGAGAATGCTCCTCTCTTCTTTTGCCTATGTGAGGGTGTTTAGGTAGGGAGAGCCTGTGTGGCGTCTGTATTCGTTTCCTCTCTCATGTTATCGGAATGATGGAGGAAGGAATGAATACACTGTATTGTTCTTCAACCTTTATCTCTTGCCCTTTCTCCGTCTCCCTCTCCTTCTCCATTCTTCTACCTCCCCCCTCTCTCCTCGTTTCTGTTTAGGCCTCGCCCCGTTGGCTATGGCTCACTACACGACTCTTTACGGCTCGTTTGTTTTGGCTCGTTTCGACCGCTATGTATAGCCGAGTAGTAGTAGTGTTGTTGCCGTTACCAGTTGTGCGCCAGCTTTTGGGTGGTCTCGTGCACGTATCCATGTCACGATACATCTGTGTGGATGACAGATGCACAGCGTGTGCGTGCTGCGCACAACATTTTCCGACACTTCTTGCTCCTCTCACCGCCATCCTACAGCCTTATCTCGTCCCCTTCTTCTTTTCGTCCTTGCATCGCAATACGATTGCCGGTCGGTTCTTGTCTCTACTGCTCGACTACTTGAATCTCGGTGAGACGAGCCTAATTTACTCCTCGTCTCTCTCTCTCTCTCAATCTGTGTGGGAGGGTGAGAGGAGCGGAAGGAAGGGAGAGAGAGCCGCGGATAGTTGGATATATAGGCAAAGTGGGAATGTCGGATAGCGAGTGAGGCAGAGGCCCGAGGCGACGTCAACCTCTTCTCAATCTTATCCCCGGCTCTCACTCTAAGCCCCACTTGTTGGTTGCCCACACGCATTGCCCTGATTGCCTCGCTATGCGAAAATTGCTTGACCGATAAGTATTTGTTGTTTTGCTTATCATGTTAACTTTGTGGGGTGTAGGATGATGATGTTTGAGATGTTTGTTTCAGGCTGGACACGCTCACCAAGTTCGGCCGCAACCCGGACATGGTGGACATTGTGCTCACTTCGGCAGTGTACAGGTGGGTGGTGAGCAACACCTCTCTCTCTCTCTCTCTCTCTCTCTCTCTCTCTCTCTCTGTCTCTCTCCCTCCCTCCCCTCTCTCTCTCTCTCCCAACCGACTTCCGACCGCTCACTGATTGTAATCTCTATCTAACGAGATCAGTTGATTGATTATCAGTAGTCGCATGAATCACGTTGGCATTGTTGTAGGTACACGTGCACTGTGTGAATTATGTGTAATTTATTTGATTCTCTTTCAGTAATATGATCTCGCGCAACCACGCGGAGATTTCGGGCAAGCGACTGGTGAACGGCGCGTACGAGAAGTACATGATCTCGGACCACTCGCTCAATGGGACATACATCAACGAGAGGAGGGTAGGTGGAGAGAGAGAGAGAGAGAGAGAGAGAGAGAGGGGAGATTAGTTGATGAAAAAGAAATTGAAATGTTCTGGCGTAATATACCGAGCCAACAATTTATTATGAACTCGCGGAACTATGACTCACATTGTTATCACGGCATGAATAGTTAAAGTCACGTGTCAGTTGAGAAAGCAAACCCCTTGCTAAAATGAAAACGATTGCGTGTGTGACAGAGTGACGAAATGTGAAAGAGAAGTTGAAAATGTAGAATCGATAGCAAACATTTTATTACTTGCAGATCAACGGCGTGTACCAGCTGCGGGAGGGCGACGTGATCAAGTTCGGTCACATGAACGGCGCGGCCGTGCGGCCCGGACAGACGGCCCCCCAAGCGAACGCCGAGTTCACGTTCATGGTCGAGAGGGCGCTCCCGGCGGCCGACTACCTGGGAGTGGAGTGAGTATCTAAGTCAATTACGGTAACCATGTAATTTACACGATTATCAGTATCATAATCACAATGGTCTACTTGATTCGATTACTGTTCTGATTCAGTTCGTCGGGTCGCCGCGTGGTGTCGCTGACGTGCAAGGGCCAGGGCGAGGTGCTGACTCTGAACGACGACGGGGCAGCCGCCGCAGCCGCCGCCGCCGCGACGATTGTCAAGAAGGAGGAGGTGTGTGTCGATAGGGAAGAAGCGAGCAGGAGGGACAGGCCTCCATTATGTGTGCACGCGCAGTGGTCAACCTCACCGCTCTCGTACCACTCTTAGTTGTGTTATGCAAGACTCACCGCTCTGCTTGAGATATGCACGTTGTTTATGTTGTGTGTGGTGTTGTGGTGTGCGAGAATTTATGTTGCAGTTACTTGTTGCTACTCGAGATTCGCATATGTGTGTGTGTGGGTTTTTCGACGACGATGATTGATTGTTTATCGGTGATTGTTGGTGGCGTCTTACCTATCGCACTTGATAGCGGCAGCGGGTTGAAATTGAGAATCGGTAGGGAATTGTAGTAATGATGATTGGTTGAGTGTTGACAGTTGGCTAGTGCTAGTAGTAATAGGTGAGTATGCATGTTCACGTATGCGTATTTCGAAATGCCGCGACATTTGACGCGCTTGTTGCCCTCTCTTCTGCTTTTCTGCTTCTCAGTTCTCCTCCTTCTCGTTCTTGTTCGTTTCTTATTTCACAGCACTTCTCTTTCTCTCTCTCTCTCTTTCTCTCTCTCTCTCATTCTTTCGTCACGTGATCACGTTCTCTTTGTCCAGCCATCTACTTCCGGTTTGCTATTCTCGCCGCAGCTCCTCTCTGATTGTTGATTGGCCGATGTCGTCTACATACTGCTCTCACGCCGTGCCTCTGCCACTCTGCCTCATCCCCTTTCACCCGCTTATCACGGTCTAATCACACCCCCTCGTCCTATCTCATTTCATCATCGCCTTTTCCCCCATTGCTATGATAAGGCTCGATTCCGGCAGCGCACTCAATCATCAGCTAGCTTCCCGGTAGTAGTAGTAGTAGTAATGCCGGGAATTAATGCCTGTCTCCCTCTCTCGCTCTCTACTCTCTTGCCGCTCGCAGCTAAATGCCTGTTTTTGTTGCATATATAAGGAATTGTTGATTGTTTTTGAATGTGGAATGTCGTGTGAGAGGTGTGTTCGGTAGTGAGTAAGTGAGTAAGATAGTGTGTTTTCATCGCCTGTTGTTGCTTGTTTCTCGACCTGCCGTACGCAGTCTCGCTCTCTGTCTGCATCTCTGCGCCGCGCTCTCTCGTCTCTCGTCGTTTCCACCTGCATCATTTGCCATGACTACCATGGCTCGGCAGGTGTCGTTGCCTTGTGTCTCGTCTCACACCTCTCGCATCTCTCTCTCTCTCTCTCTCTCTCTCTCTCTTCCCCCGCCTCTCCCTTTTTGTCGCGGCACCTGCGACAAATGAATTCTGAATAAGAGTAATGTAATGTGAATATTGTATTACAGTCACGGCTCCCGCTCTCTCTCTCTCTCTTTCTCTATCGCCTGCCTTTCGCTATCACAACCTGCCGCCAGGCCAGTCAGAGCTCAGATTCGTCGACAGTCGACATTTTCATTTGCCTCGTCTCCGCACTCTGTTGCTCCACTTTTTCACTACACGAACGCGTCGACGACTACTGTATATTATTTTGTCCTGATATTTCGATTGTGCTCGTTTGAGCATGTTCCACTTGTTATTCGAGGTGAGCTCTCTCTCTTCCGTGTCCCTTCTCCCCGTCAGCATTTGCCTAATTGCTGTGGGATTTCCGCTGTGGCGAGAAGCATAGTGTTTATTTATCCTGAGCCTTGCTCACTCCCCCCCTCTCTCTCTCGTCTCCCGCTCTTTTCTAGAATCTAGAAATATCAACTGTGTGATATTATCCGCGTCGAGCTTAGCGTGTGATATGTTTATACGCGATTAGGGAAAGGGAAGTGTCGGGAAAGAGACATTTGCGTTGGTGTGTGAGAGATAGTCGGTGAGATGGATCTCTATGTAATTAATCGAGAAGCGTTGATGAGTTGATGTGATGGTCGATTAGATAAGCATGGAATCCTAATTGCTGAAATTGCACTTTTTTGTACTTTGCATGTGCGCTCAGTTAAAGTGTGGTTCCAGGGAAAAACCAAACTAACCGTTTCAACCCTTGGACATATGAAGACGAAGTTTTAGTAAACAGAAGTAAACAGAAACAGAAGTTTCACCTCTTCGCTTGCAGGTAGCGGCGTCTCCCCCGGTGGTGGCGACCTCGCTGCCCCCTCCTGTGTCGTCTGTCATGTCGACTCCGACTGCGGCCCTTCCCGGCTCGGCTGCGACAACCACCCCGCCCATCTCCCTCCCCTCTGGCTTCCCCTTCTCCGCACAGAACCCCTACCTCTCACCCCAGCTCATGAGCGCCTACTACGCGGCTGCCACGGCCAATGTCAGCCCGCAGAATTATTTGTTGAGCACGTTGGGAGCGAGGGGACGGGTGAGTGATTTATTGATATTTGTGTATCGATTGATTTGTGTATTTTGTATTGATTGACTGATTCCTACATGTTTGCAGTCGGAGAGCGAGTTGTTGGCGGCTGCGATGGCGCAGAGTGCGGCGGGCGGCTTCCGCATGCCGCAGATGCCCGCCTTCTCGGCGGCTGGCAACTCGGCCCTCGCCCTCCAGCACCACCAACTACAGGCGCTCGGACACAACCTCCAGGCGGGGATTTTATCACTGTCTATTTGATATTTTATACGTTTCTGTTATTCTACCATATATGTTTTTGCTGTACGATTTGATTTTGACTCCGTGGTTGTAGGTGCCGTCCTCTTCCGCCGCGTCGCTCTTCCCGGGCGGCCTCACGCAGCAGAACCTCGCCCAGTTTGGACTCACTCCCTCCAATGTGGGTTGTAGTCTCTGATTCTATGTGATTCGTTCGTTCGTGTAGCCTATCTGCTGGAATGTGGGCTCATTTTCGTCAAATGTGGAATGTTGCTTGTTGACAGTGATTCTGCATGAGCCGAAACAGGGTTTCTGCTTCGTCTTCACTTGTGAATCTCTCTGTTTCTTTAAAGGTAGTGTACCCTCTGAATCAAATATAAAAAAAATATCATGAATGTATTATCAATGTCTTTTAGAGGTATTTTTATGTCGTTTATGGTTGTTTGTGATAAAAAAATAATGAAATTAAAAATTATCAAACATTTAATTTAATCCAACATGATACGCATATTTGCGCAACGTTGTGAGTTATGATTTTTAACATCATTCGACATCTTACTGCGTTTAGCAGATAATTTCTCATCAGCTGTTGTTGCCAGTTTAGTAAAAGAAACACATAGTAGAAATGTTATATAAAATAAGAATGACATAAGAAACAATATATAAACACATGCAAATAAATTGTCTTGAATGAAACAGCCGTTAGTGTGGTCGAATTGTGTAACTTCGTGCAGTTGTGCACACACCCCCGAGCTGATTAAAAGTTATTAGTTTCTTCGATTTCTCACTCCAATATTCAAATAATTTTTTAAAACTAAATTGTTTCAGAATATATGTTTGCATCATCATAATATACTCATTGAGTCGTAAACAATGACATGTTGTATCTACACATGCACCCAGATTCAGAGGGTACACTACCTTTAAGCCCTCTTTGTTTATCTGCTTTTAATGTAACTATTTTGTTGGAATGAGAGGAGTGTTTCAGGAGAACCTGATGACCCTGTTGTCGCAGCAGCAGCAGAGGCAGGCACAAGCGGCGGCTGCGGTCCCGTCCAGCTCCCTCGATCTCAAGCCCACCATCAAGGTATGCGTGTGTTTTGATGTGTTGCTGGTTGGTAGAGATAGTGAAGGGATTCGTAATGGGTTGCTTGGAGGTGTACAGTGTGACAGAAGCGGATAAACGGTTTTTGGTTTTTGCGGCGAATGGAAAATGCAAATGTTCATTAATCGGGGTCTTGCAAATGCTTTTATTTGCTTTCATGGTTCCAAATGTGTGTTGTTTAGACGGAGGCGATCAAGCAGCAGGTGGCGTCTCCGCCGATGGAGTGCGACTCGTCTGTGCCCAGCCCGCCCAAGGTGCAGATCGCGGCACCGCCCGCCCTGCCCACCACCACTCTCGTCCCTCCTGCCGCTGCCGCCGCCCCTGCTCCTGTCCGAGCGGCGAGTCCCAAGAGCACGACCAATGGTGGGTTATGAGTTTGGTGGAAAGTGTTTAGGTGTTATATGTTTGGGTTTTGGAGCATAGAGCTGAGTTGATTGCGTTTTTTCAGCCTCAGAGGATCAGCGCTCGGAGCGGAGCTATGGCGGTATGACGGAATCGCCGCCGCCGCCCCGCGCGCCTGCCCCCTTCTATGCGAATCGACCTCCATCCACCACTCCCTCTCCCCGACCACTGGCGAGGAGTGAGACACCGGAGAAGAAGGAGGCGGAGAAGGAGCAGAGGGAGAAGGAGGAGCGGGAGAGGGAGAAGCGGGCCAAGGAGGAGGAGAAGGAGAGGAGGGAGAGGGAGAAGCGGCTGGAGAAGGATCGGAAGCGGGAGGAGAAGAAGGACGCCAAGGAGAAGGAGAAGACGACGCCCCACCACAAGAAGAGCAATGAGGTGCGTGTTTTCTTCTATTTCTTTTTTCTTTTCTATATTGGTTTGTGATCGCAGAGCATCTGGATTCCTGAAGAAAGAATGCGAAATAAGCAAGAGGTTTGATTGGTTTTGTGACTTTTGCACTATCGTTTAACTGTAATCTGCAGGTGTTTGAGTGCCTGACGTGAGTAATCTAATGGATGTTGATTGAATTTTGACGATTGCAGCTGTCGCGGTTATTCAATGACTTGACGGAAGGATCGTGGATGCAGACTGCGAGAAAGACGACGAGTGATAGGAGACGGCCGAGTGAGCAGGACTTTAGAGAAAAGGTGAGAGAGGGAGGGAGAGAGAGAGAGACCGGGCTACTGTAGGTGAGTGACTTACCGAGTATGTTCTAGGACGATTCTGATGATTCTGAGGCGGAGAAGAAGCGGCGGAAGAAGGACAAAGAGGAGAGAAAGCGGGAGAAGGAGTTCCTGAAGGAGAAGGAGAAGGAACGGGAGAAGGAGCGGGAGCGGCAGAGGGAGAGGGAGCTGGAGAAGGAGAGGGCCAAGGCCAAGGAGCGCGAGTACAGGGCGGCGATGACCCTGCCCAAGAAGGGCCCCCTGCCACCGACCAAGGCGCGTCCCATGCGACAGCTGAGCGATGTGAGCAGCGGAACGAGTTCGGACGAGGAGGAGGAGAAGCCGAAAAAGAAGGGCAAGCAGGTGGAGAAGAAGAAGGCGGCGGACAAGAGGAAGAGCCCCGACTCGGACAGCGACAGCTCGGATGAGGGCAGTGAGAGGAGCGGAAAGAAGCTGGGCAAGAAGCCATTGAAGGAGAAGGCCAAGCAGGACAAGGGAAAGAAGGCGGTCAAGGTGGTGAAGAAGAAGAAGAAGAAGAGCGAGTCGTCGGAGGATGATGATGATGTGGAGGAGGAGGAGGAGCAGCAGGTGGATCGGCCGGTGGCGGCTGCGAGCTCGTCCAGTCAGGAGGAGCCGTGCCACATGGGACCGCAGTGCGTGCGGCCAGCGGGAGAGTTGGTCAACTGGGTGAGTATTGATTGATTTCTCTCTCTCTCCCTCCCTCTCTCTCTCTCTCTCTCTTTCTTTCTCTCTGCTTTGTCAATTGCTCATTAATCGATATTCAGGTGGCGTGCGATCGTTGCGAGGAGTGGTACCACACGCAGTGCATCTTGGGATCGGACGACGCGCCGGCAGACGACAAGTTCTTCTGCGGCTACTGCGACAATGGGAAGAAGAAGGAGAAGGGCAAGAAGAAGGGCAAGTGAAGCAGACTCAACCCGGTTCGGCCCTGTATAGTGTACATACGCCCCTCTCCCCCGACTAGATTGAGGGCGTCTGCAGCAGGCCCCTCGCCACACACGCGCGATACGGTTAGATTATTGATTGAATATTGATTGATTGACTATCAGAGACCATCTCATTCACACTATATTACTCTCTATACCCCCGTTTGTGATGCTATTTATGATACTCGCGTTTATTATCATTTCTACCGTAGCCCATCAGCCCTTTTACTCCTTTGAGAGAGACCATCTATTATTTTGATTGTGAATATATGCGTTCAGCGCGTTCATAATATACTTATTACTTTGTTTGTTGATTCTTTGGATAGAGTGTGCACAGGATGCGCAGTTCCAGTATACATAAAAATGATAAATAATAATAAAAATTGAAAATTTATCAATTTGGTGTTGATTATGAAGCGGTTAGATTCCGTAAAGTGAAATATCTCCCGTTTTTTTAGAAGGAGACAAGGTGCTTTTGTTTTGTAGTGTTGTGTTTGGTATGCTCTCACTGAGAAGGAAGTGTTTTTGCGTGCTTTCTGTTTACTTTTGGTCTGTTTCCGTCTCTCATCTCTTTTCCCGCGTAAAACCAGCTGGTCTCTGGTGCAGATCGATCATTATACCTCTCACTCAGTTCTCAAAGCGGATTTCGAACATCTGTCATACATCTGCCGGCGATGACCTTTCAGTAGGGCGAGTACTGAATTGGGAATTCTTTGTTACAATTGATCTACCAAGCCAGAGTGCTGGCGACGAGAGTGGGGCGAGAGAGACGCAGAGGCGGGCGCCGCGGCAGCCCAGACTACCGCACACATGAAGAGAGTCACGCGCCGTCGATTGCATCCCGCCAATCGCGCACAAATCAGCTGATACTGCGATGTTTATTTGTTTATTATGTTGTTTTCTAGTTTTTAACGCAGTTTCGTACAAACTGTTGTCGTGATAGTGGTCTAAACGCCTGCAAATTGAGCGCTAATTAATTGGTTTGTATCGATTCTGCCGGTATCTCGCTAGTTGCGCGATTTCGAGCGTAGATTATAGTATCTCTTTGCTGCTAAGTGGATTCGTATTATATTTGCTGTTGCTAGTTTGATCTTATCAATAGTGTCGAGTTTTTACTAGTAAACAATAGCTGCGGTGATGTTGGGTGTAGGGATCGATAGCACAGCTGGTACTGTTCAATGTTCACATTCTCCTACCTGCATAGCATTTTTATTATCATGTCCTGTCCTATGGTCGATTTTATCGCGAGATGGATTGTCCCTATTCGTACTCGCCCTTTCACATGATCCCAGTTCAGTTCCCGCCGTTGATTTCAGTCTTTTCTTTCAGTGAAACACGGTTGAGTCATTGCCAGCGCCTTGCTGTGGGTGGTGGTGAGCGTGTGAGCCGCGCACAAGTATTGATTAGTTTATCGATCGATCGATTGATTGATCGAGATGGGCAACTGCCTCCCGCTCATGTTTGGACGCGGCGCGGGCGACGAGACGCCGTTGAGGAGGTGCGGTTTGGTTTCGATCAATCAATCAATTAATCAATAGTGTCTGATGATGGGTACATCGTCAATCGATCGATCAATCAATGATCTACTGATTTCAGCAGCCGCTCGTCGTCTCGCGATTCGACTATGCAGGGTTTCGCCAACCCCGTCGCTCACCACCCAAATGTGCGTTTTCGTTTCTTTCTTTTTTTGTTCATTAGAGAATATTACTGATGGCATCTTGCCGTCTGTTCGCATCTCCGATTGCGTGATGTGGAGATGTGGTAATGACGCGAACCAGCTTTCGCTTTTCGGTGGGTTGCATTGTCTGAGAACTGTCTAACGCGACCAAGGCGACCCCTGGGCTAAAAGTGAGATGATAATCGATGAGAGCGTATTGATCGAATAGATGGGAGAGTATTGATTGATTGATTGATTGCAGAGCTCATACGTGAACCAGCTGTACGCGGCGAATATGCAGAGGCGACGCAGCGAGGCCGAGGGAGCAGCTCCCAGTGAGGGTGGGTGGTTGAGATTTATCGATTGATTGATTGATTTATTTGTACCCATAACTGGGCGTCTTACTTTGGGAGTTATGTATTGTACACTTCCTTTCTTATTGATTGTTTGCTTGATTCAGTTTTCCCCTGGTTGGATGTTTCATACATCTTTGTATTGACGGTTAATCTGTACAATTTGTATGGTTGACTGGATAGCTAACCAATTGAAGTACAGTAGAGTCAAACAGCATGCGCTCGTTTTGACCAAGTTTTGTCTTCTGTCGAGTCGGTGTTGTTGAGAGCATAATAGAATGAGAGCCGATCGATCGATTGATTGATTGATATTCAGGCAAGCGCACTTCTGAGCTGCAGCGGAAGCGCGTGCAGGGACTCCTGGAGCAGATCCCCAGCGACTTCTTCCGCGCCGATATGAAGCAGAGCGAGTGAGTCGCGAGTTCTGTTTTGCGTTTTGCGTTTCTTCTTTTCAAAAGTAAATTACTCTCACCCGCTTTGTTTCCTCATTGTTTTAGGGGTGTTTAAAATTAACTGTTCGGTCTGTTTGGTCGCTGTTTGGCGTTTGGCGTTTCAAAAACAGTTTTGAAGAATGACTAGTGGCCACTATTTCATCTCTCGTTATGATGCCCGTGCCCCGGAACCCTGAAATTTTCTTTTTCAATGCATCGAAAACGATACCAACCAACAACTTTAATCGGATTTGTGGTGCTTTCTATAAGCAGTTGTTGTTTTCGGAATGGTGACATGTCGGGACGGATACTGTGGGAGTAGTGATTCGAGACATCTTGTACACGTCTTGTTTCTTGTCTGTTCGATTAGTTGTGTGATGGACTGATGTATCGCGGGAGAGACGCGAAAGTGTATGGGACAGAGACAGGGGAGCGGATAAAAGGGGTTCTGAATAGGGGGTATTGAGGGGACATTGTAAGACAGGATTGTGACGATGAGGAGGTCATACATATTGTCAGGTGTGCGATCTGCATGATTGATTTCGAACCCGGGGAGGTGATTCGATTCCTGCCCTGCATGCACTCGTTCCACCAGGAGTGTGTCGACGATTGGCTACTGAGGTGGGGATTGAGTTATTGATTGATTGATTGATCCAGGATCCCAGTAGTAGTAGACCTCTCTTCAGATCAATAATAGTGTGTCTCGATTTGTAAGCTTTTTGCGGGTTCCACACGACCGCAAGTCGTTGTACTATCTTTTAACTCTAAACTCAGTCGTGTATCGGTTTTGAATAGTGTACCCTATGTGTTTCCTCATTGATTGAATGATTGCGTCTGCAGGTCGTTTGTGTGTCCGTCGTGCACGGAGCCGGTGGACTCTACCCTCCTCTCCTCCCTTACAGCCCACCAACAGCAGCAGCTCTCCGACCTGGCCTGCTCCCCAGCCAATAAGAATGTCTGCCTCGGCGCATCCGCCTCCACCCCACAGTAACCGTTTCTTGAGTCACAAGAACGACCCCGAGATCGTTTTCAAGGGATAGTATGGAGGAAGAGCACATGGTATGAATACTCACATTCTCATATACATCGAGAAATGAGGATGCTTCTCGCTTCTCCCGCGCACTTCCTCTCTTCTACCCTTTCATAGTCACTTTCCCCGTCCTATTCCATGTTTTGTACAGATTGCGCTTTATTTGACCGTATATTTTTTGTTGAGATTCGCTACTAATCGCTGTTATATGTGTTTTGATATTGGCAGAGTACCCTTATTGTGGATTTCCCAACTAGAATAGAGCGGGTGCTGGCTGACAGAAGCGTTTGTACAGTGAGAAAAGCTGCTGATGAGAAGAAGGGCTTGTGATGTGCATACTTGTAGAGCGTTGAAAATGCTAAACATTTTATGTGTAAACTAAAGTTGTATGTACTGAAAATAAACATTTCTGTGAAATCTGTTTATTTGAATTGAATTATTTTCTTCAGTGTGCTGCTACTGACAAACAACGTTATTTGTTTTACCGGTGATAACGTACTCTGGAGCGTACTGATAAAATCACTTTCGCTTTTGTTTATTTTTTGTTTTCTTTACTCCTCGCCGCAGTACTGTTTGTTTTGTTTTGCATATTCCGGTTTTATGTTTTTGAACACTATGCTGTGTGCACATAATCCGGTATGTAATATTACGGCTTGGAATTTCTCAATTTCCATTGAGATGATAATACATTAGCCGCGTCGGCTGCTGCTGAGATCCGCCGACCGGTTCCGGCCTCCTCGTCTGCTGCACAGCGCCCGGCCAAGAACGGAATTATTTCTATTATCATCATCGCCATCATTCACTGTAACGTCTGCGATGTGTGCTCCCAATTTCCAAATGTGTATCGCTCTAATTTAGTAGCATGACCTTTCGGTTCGTTGCTAACTTGATAGCGACGTTTTCGAACATTCCAATTCGCATGATCACCCTCTGCCCGTCCCATCACCATCGTTTGCCGCCGCCTCGTCGTAGCCCTCTTTCGTCTATTGCTCCCCGTGGTGCGATATACGAGTTCACGCAGCGCAGCTGTCCCTTTCTTCCTATCCACAGCCACGCCCCTGCGGGGAAGATTTGCCTGGCGGACGCTCCTTCCGCGTATTTGATCGTGTGCATTGTTGACGCCTGGCGGGTTCGCGGTGGGGTGCGGTTGTTGAGAGTGGGCTTGGCTCGGCCGCCCGCGCTGTGCCCGATTATCGATCGCCGAGTGCGGTGTAGTGAGAGAGAGAGGGTGTAGAGAAAGACAGATAGAGAAAGAGAGAGGTGACTGGTGTAGGCAGTATATGCAGCACAACACAAGTGGTCGCCGCTTGCAGCAGCTGTCTGCTTAGCCCTTGCGCGACGTTCCCTATTCCCGCTCGCTCATTGGCTCACCCATCCCGTCTCGTTTATCATCAGTCGATTGATTGTGTGTTTGCCCGATTTTCGACCGGGTTCGCCCTTCTTCTATCCCCACGATTTCGTCCTTTTCGAATCGCCTGACCGAAGTGATGGGCGGCTAGAAGTGTGCAGATGTATTTTTGTTATTCTTTCTCTCGTTTGCCTTGTGATTGGCGACGCCAGCTGTCGCTTGGTTCTTCGTCCTTCTTCTGCCCGGTTCCGACATCTGTTGCGTTTCGCTCATCCGTCTCTCTATGAATTTATGAGAAATGCCGTGTCTGTCATCTGTCTGTATCGCTCGCAACGAAGCGCAAAACAAAACACAAATAGTGCGACGAGAGAGGAGAGTGAGTAGCGGGAAGGAGTGGAGTAGTGGAATCGGCGCGACCGGCCCTATCCCTATCACCCCCTCCCCCCTGTCATGCTTGTCCTTCGTGTACTGCGTGTGAGTGTGTGTATGCGGATCACTCGAGTGTCGGCCCGACTGTGAGAGTGAGAGCCACGAGTCCAGCTTCACAGTACACGAATGTGTGTGTGTGTTGGTGGTGGTGGTTCACGTGACCCTCTCTCTTTCTCTCTCACTCTGCATAACTTTCCCCCCACCAAGTGTCACCGGCGCGTGTGTGTCTCTCTCGTCGTGCATATATGCTGTGTCGGCCGTCTTTTTCGGACTCGTCTGCTCTGCCACCTGTTCACTTCCTGCTTTGTAGCAATGGCGTCGTCTTCGGGGTCGAATGGCGGCGGCGGCGGGGATTGTCCGAAGCGTCTCTTCCAGCGCGAGTCCCTTCCTACCACTTCGGACGACAGCGACGCCAGCTACGATGACGATAACGGTGCGTGTTTGCTGCGAGTTGTTATTTGCATTCCTCCCATACTCATGGGATCTGTCTGCAAGAAATGCAATGTTTAATATCGCTGATGGAATGTGTGAGATTATCCGTCTGTGAATCACGTTGCCGATGGGAGAATGGAATGTTCCAAGCTTTATGCGATTAGAACTGTGTGGACTGTGGAATTTGCAGTTGTTGTGGATTTCAAGTCGATACTCTTTACTGCTTTGATTTCTTGGCCGTTCGATTTTCGGAGGGGTGCTTTGGACCATGTTTGCAGAATCTTATCATATCAGGATTGGGTGAATTTTGATAGATAGCGCGCGCCCATTGACCGATTGTGCTGATTCGGTGGCCCGGTCTATATCGGGAGTGATTTCGCTCGTCGCTCCCCATTTCGAGTACATTAATCTCGAAGAAACCGTCTGATATTTACGGCGGCTCGGAAAACTCTATTTCCGTAACCGATCCAATTAGAAATACATAGATACTGAAAATGTGCGCGTAATGCGGAACTGTTCTTCTCGGGGGATAATTGGGATACACATGCAGCTGGAGAATGGAGGAATGTAATTTGGCGGAGCCGGGACGGAATAGCCTGTGTGCCGTCGAGGACGAATTGTAATTACGAGGAGAGAGAGATGAGAGAATTGAGTCCCTCGTCTGCGCGAACTTTTTGGACGCTGTGTTCTGTAGGTCTGCTCGTCTGGGAGTGGCGTGTGCACACGCGCTCATGTTTCGCTAGGCTCGCATGCATATGTGTTCGTGTCATGTTGTTTGTACAACTGGGTGCGCTCTTCGTTCGTTCGTTGAGCGTAGTCGAGGCGAGTGAGTGAGAGAGAGAAATATGCAACATGCACAGACAGAGATAGTATCTCTTTCCGTGCAATCCTAGCACCTAACACTACTTCCTTTTTCCTCCCCCTGTCGAACAATAACCAGTGATGTGAGGAGAAGGCGTGATGCGTGAAAATGAAAAGCTTTTGTTAGTTTGATTGTCGATTGCGTTGCGAGAGAAACAACGACCGTCAACGTTTTTCATCTCTCGGCGTCGGAGGTGTACGATAACCATTTTCTCATGGCTAAACTCAGGTTACTGTAGTAGTACTGTATTCCCTAGTGTTTCAGGTTCGCGTCGGCAGCGCGTTGGCTGTCTGAAGCAGGAGGGCGTGGTGCGCATGCCGGCCGGACACGCCAAACCACGAGCCCACTTTCAGCAGGTAGGAAAGCTCTCTCTTTCCCCTCTCTCTCTCTCTCTCCTTCTCTTTCTTCCTCTCTCTCCCTCCCCTCTCTCTCACTGTTTTGTCAATCCCTCATTGTTTTGCCCACAGTCCCACGGTGGTCGCTATCAGATAGCACTTTTTCGAGTCAACTAGTTTTTACACAGTTCTATTGCTGTATGCAGGTGCATGTTGAGGGGCGAAACAGGATTCCGTTGTGTATCTAGCTTTTTTTTTTATATATTATGAACTACTTTGAAAAACCCTTATCGCTTGTTTACCTTGATTTTTGTTTCCCATCCATATGAGAGTGGTCGCTACTTGTCTCTGTGATGTGTAGAGTGTAGCGTGTTTACTCTTTGGGCGAGGCTTGTTGGGAGTAGATGGAGAGAGGGAGAGAGAGAGAGAGGGAGAGTTAGAGAGAGAGAGAGGGAGAGTTAGAGAGAGAGGGAGAGTTAGAGAGAGAGAGAGAGAGAGAGAGAGATTGCTGTGATGATTGCCGTCCGGACGTTTGACATCTGGCGGTGTTGACTGGGTTTTTTTTTATGAGAGGGAGAGGTATTCCTTGACGCAGATTGTTTCGAGTAGAAGTTAGAAGTGCACTGCTTGTGAGTCAGTCGATCCGTCATTGTCTCACTCTCTCCACCTATTCTTATCTTGTCAGCAGATGGAGAGAGTTTAATCACATGTTTTATGGGAAATATGTGTGTAAAGTGAGATTCGTGATGTCTGCAGAATGGGGAATGAACACTTAACGTGCCGTGTTCGATGTTTGTTGTTTATCAGACTGATTCCGACATGTACACACAATGATACTTAGTATGATGGGTTATCTGGAAGCATACACAATCCTACAGTGGGGTATTGGGGCTCCTGGAACAGTGCGGCGCGAGTCATGGTAGATGGGCGTGAACATCGCGAAGTGACCAGTTCCGGATGCGAGGCGTGGTAGAAGATCTTGAAAGACTGCCGCCGCCGATGGTAGGGCTCTCAGAGGGTGAGAGTGGGTTCACGCACCCCATCGGGAGGTAGTGGTATTCGGTAGAACAATTGCCCGCGAGGGGCGTGTTGGATGTACTTTGCACTATTCTGAGATATCGGAGAGAGTGTTGGGAGGGCTATCGTTTGTCCGGGTGGTCCCGTCTTTTGTCCGCATGTTTTATGTCTTGTGCTCTCTCTCTCTTTTCTCTCTCTCTCCCCCTCTCCCCCTCTCCCTCCCCCCCCCTCATCTCTCTCTCTCTCTCTCTCTCTCTCTCTCTCTCTGTGTGTGTCCGGAGAGAACGGCGAATAAGGATTAGGATTTCGGATTACTGAAGGTGTTTGGTGTGGGAAGGGAATAGCAGTAGGTGGGCAAGATTTCTCTCTCTCTCTCTCTCTCTCTCTCTCTCTCCCCGTCTCTCCCCGTCTCTGTCTTTCTCCATCTCCCTCCTCTCTCTATCTTTCTTGCATACCATTTTCTCATCGAACATCGATATAAGAGAGCATCGACCGCTGCTTTTTTGCAATGTCCTCTGCTCTAGGTTTTCTATTGCCTTCTTGCTTGGCCTTCTCTCTCATTTCTTGCACACTCTCTCAATAATACAGGATTATGCAGTGTTGATATGCAAGAGGGATTACGGTATGCTGAGGATGACTGAATCCGGAACGAGTGACAGTGACATGTTATTTTCATACTCGGTATTTACTCGGCGGTCTATTTACGGTGGGGGATATGGAATGGATTTGATTCGCAGGCATGTCACGAGTGTCGATGACATGACGACGTTTTGTTTCGAGTGTAGCTATTATGCGAGACGTATTGATGAGACCGCCACACCCTTTATTATCAATTATAGGATATAGTTCTGTTAACGTGATAAGAGTGCGAATAGTTGAAATGGAGATGTTTGAGTGTGAGCGTGCGGGGAGTGGGCGGAGAGTGAGAGGGGGATATGTCAGAATCTATTTCTGGCTTGCTGCCTTGCTGGAAATGAGATGGCCACTCTTGTGTGGCTGTTCCTTTTCCACGCTTCGTCTCATCTCGTCTTCCTCTCACTCTCTCTTGTCTCTCGATGAGTCAGTATCCCGCCCGGGGGATTTCCCAATATCCCAATACTGCTTGCTCCTATCGACTATGTGGTTAATGGATGGAGGATTTGAAGTTTGCTTTGATGCTTGGACTGATTGATTGATTAACAGTGTCCCTCTCTACCATTAACTGTGTTTCTCACGTAGTTCTATTTATATCTTGGTTATGTATTTAGTACGTTTCCTTTCCTGGTTACTATTCATCATTTATTGATTGAGATTGATTGATTGATTTGCAGGTGACGTGGTCGTTTGCTCCGAAGAGCTCGCAGTCGCAGTCGCTGCCCCAGCAGCCCCAGCAGCAGCACCACTCGATGAAGGAGGCGGAGCGAGCTGGTGAGTCGAGGGTTAGGGAGAGCGTCGTGAACTGTATAGTATTGCTGTGATCTGTCTCTTTTTCTCTTTCCTGACCAATTCTTTTCTGGAGGGGTTTGAAGGCTGTTCGTTACTTTTTTTTCTGTGAACTGTCTCTCCTTTTGCTTAAATCTGATTTCACGGTCTCACGGATTCCTGGTTATTTTCTGCTACAGCGAAACTTTGTAGTGTGGGTTTTGAAGAATGATGATTTCGCGTGATTTTGGCTATTTTCTGCACCGCCTGAGGAGGATATTCCCCTGATACAGTGTTATGTGCTGCTTGAAGCCGAAGCGAGCGTGGATCATGCTTATTATTCGTTCTGCAATTTGTCTATAGGATACATATGGATGTGTGTCACCTATGTATTAGGCAAATTGGGGTGTGCGCTCCATTCTCTCTCTCTCTCTCTCTCTTTCTCTCTCTCTCTCTCTCTATCTCGTTCTCGTCTCGTGCTGTCTGTCCATTCATCAACTACAGGAAGCGTGCATGCATATGTGGGTTGACAGGAGGAAGACGATGTTCTATGGAGTCTGTGAGGAATGACTGCTCTCTCTGGTCTCTCTCTCTCTCTCTCTCTCTCTCTCGTTTCTCTCTCTCTCTCTCTTTCGTCTCTGTAGTCTGTGTATCGTGTTCATGGCAGTGCCTGGTCAGGATGACCGAATGTCGATGAGCCATGGTCTGGGGGTTGCTGAGTCGCCGTTGGTTGCGTAGTGATGAATTGGGCAGTCGGTTGTGTGTCTCTCTCTCTCGGTTTCCCGGTCTCCCGGGCCACCTTGTACTTTGCGTAATGAGGAGGAGAGAGCGTATGAGAAGGGGAGTGGATAGTGGATGAATGCCATGCATCTGACATGTGGGGCACAGACAGACTCAGTTCACCATAAATGATTGCAGGCCCGTCGTCATCGAGAAAGTCCTGCCTAGGACACGCATCCAGCAGCGGTGAGTGGTTTTTTTTTTTAAATTAAATATGATGAAAAATTATTGTTGAATGTTGATTTGTGCATTTTCTTGCGTATGTTTTCCATTGATTCGCGGTGGGTAGGTTTGGGTTTGTGAATGCATTGAAACAAATATTATCCAGTTTTTGTATGCTGAATTAATGTGATGTGAGTCGCGTTTCTCTTTCAGTAGACAACAGAACAGAAACAAATGGATTAAATACTGTAGAATTTATGTATAATAAACACTGTTTTGTCAGGCGGCAGCTCTCCGTCCGAGTCGCCGGCCCGCAAGCCGTCGATCGACTCGTCTGGTGGCGCGTCGGCGGCCGAGCGATCGCTCACCACACCCCCACTCCCATCCGCCATCAAGGGAGCCGGAGCGGCGACGGGCAACAAGGTAGGCATA
Organism: Rhabditoides inermis; assembly: GCA_963966185.1. Lineage (NCBI taxonomy): Eukaryota > Metazoa > Nematoda > Chromadorea > Rhabditida > Rhabditidae > Rhabditoides > Rhabditoides inermis. The sequence goes on from CAWZYM010000283.1 coordinate 1,463,961, forward strand.
CACCAACATGCACTGATGAGATGTCAAAATTCAAACTAATCACCGGAAACAATGCAAGACACTTCAAACTTCATTCTATGTCATCATTTGATTTAGATATCCACATTTCCGTAAGTTAAGCATGTTTATCTAGATTAGCATTTCATCCCGTGCAATGTTTTTCTTCACTGGTTGGATGAGTGATTCAGCTTGTTTGTCACAGGACACAGGATTCGCATTCGCATTGCGTGTTTTGGCGCGATTCGCGTGCTTTGACCATGCAGTGTGTTGCACTCTTTCTCTTCCATCGCCCTCCATCTCTCTCTCTCTCTCTCTCTCTCTCTCTCTCGCTATGTGCGAGCGATGCGGATATGAATGCACTGTCGTCCGATTGGCAGTTGGTGTCTCTACGGGGCTCGCTCGGTCTTCGGTGTGTGCCTATCTATCTCTGCGTGTTTATCCACTTTCCTTCCCGTCTCTCGCCCTTTTGTTGTTCTCGTCCGGTCTCTGCTCGCCCCGCAGCAATCGGCGAATGTGTTTGATGTTGTCCGAGCTGTCCGATCGCCATAGTGCACGTTTGGATTGGAAGCGTATCCGGGAGTGGAGGAATCCTGGCTTTCTGGCTATTCTGAGACGCAGTGTTTTGTTTTTGTTATTTGATACACGGTGAACAATCCGATGGAGCTCGTGAGAATGAGCAATGTGGTGCATGAGGAACGGTCAAGTGACACACATCGATCAAATCGAAAAGCTCCAGGCTGGTTCTGCTCAACACTGTCCCATTCCGCCTCGTACCGGCTGATTGCTTATCACAATCTGTTCGCAATGCCCAATGCGGCAGTTTATCGGTTACACGGCACTGGCGTTGTTTCTGTTTACATGGGAAACGAACAGCCGTTCTGTGTCTTTGTGGAGCGGTGGTAGTCTTGTTTGCCGCGGGATTGGATGGGCCGATGGGCGTCTGTGCGATGCGGTGCGTGCTGTCCTCTCTCATCTGCCTCGTCCCCTCGTCGCGAAATAAACGGCATCGTCGTCGTCATCATCATCATCATCATCGTTGTTGCTCTGCTCGTCTCTCTTTCTCCCACGCCCACTCGTACCGCTTATCCAGGCAATTCTCTCTCTCTCTCTCTCTCTCTCTCTCTCTCTCTCTCTCCTTCTCTCTCCACTTTGCATGTTCTGCATCGTGCAGAGTAGAGGGGAGGGGATTAAGCGAGCGGATTGACCGACATTTCTTCTGGATTCGTGAACTGAAGTTGCGAATGCAGTCTCGAGGAGTGTTGTGTTGTTGTGTCTCGTAATCTTGAATCCTTGCCAGTTTGATTTTAGTTTTACGGCGGTGATTGGCGCCGCACACATTTTTGTGGGGTCATGTGTGCTACTGTCAAATGTCAAATTGAATGAGCCAGAGTTCGGATCGGTTTGCGCTTTTTTCACGTCTGCGGTTTGCGATTCGATAGCATCGCTGATCAGCCATCACTCATCATCATACAATTCAATTTCGATGTGATCCGACCGAGATTGTGTGTTGATGTGGCAATGTGTGTGTCTGCGGTCTCTCCGCTGCCACTCTGCCTCGTTCTCTCTTCATCTCACTTGCAAAAAGCGTGATCGATCGTCGATCGAAGGTGCTTGGCGCGTTCTCTCACACTCGGCTCACTTGTCGCCTCTCGCCGCTCTCTCGCTCAGCTGAAAACTCTCACTTATTCACTCACTGCTTTTCAATCAACGTGAGTTGCATTTGCGTCTTCCCGAACAACTGTGTATGTTTTCAACATTTGTTCATGCGCTCCTGGTATCAGTAGCGCGTATGTGTATGTTTTATGCTATCGTATAATGTTTCTCTTTCGCGTTTTTGCCTCTGAATGGTGTTGACGAGTAATGCCATGGTAATTCTGAAGTAATACGACTGCACTCTTTCTGTACGTTTATTTCGAGTTTGCAGAATGCTTCCTATTACAAATGCGAGTTTACTATAGTTGTATAGTAATAGTATTATAATAATAGTTTCCCGGTGGCAATAATCGTTTCGTTTGTACACTTGTTTTGACAGAGTGTGTGGGAATTTCCCCCGTCCTTCCGAACCGCTTATGTGTTCACACAGCGTTCCGTCTCGAATTTATGAAGCGTTTAATTGGCAACGCACGTTCTTTTTTCTTCTCACGTCCACGTCTTCTTTTGAGAGCATGTGGCATGTGGATTTTCGGTGTCACGCGGGACAATATATCTCTCTGCCTGTTGACTGGTGCTAGGCAATGGCCCATTTGGGGCGCGCCTCATTTGAGCCCCCCTCTGCAACCGGCTGAGATTGGAACGTTAACATGAGGAGGCAACGAGCTTCACCCCCTGTCCGCACATGTTTTTCGTGGGCGTTTGAGTATTGTATACGCCAAAGGCCAAACAGTCAGAAAGGAGTTGTATTGAGTGACCTTAGTGAAGCGTGTGTGATTAGCTTTAGCGCTTGTATGCCTCTGCCCTGCTCCCTCGGGGGGAGAGTATGTATGTTACATGAGGAGGTGCACATGACACCTTGTATCTTGTAAGCTTGCCATGCGTACGATGATTGAACATTATTACGATATCCTGTTCTGCGTGCCACGTGCGTAGCGTACCACGCGTTCATTACCTGTTGTAGATTATTATTTGACACTATTTCCTTATTATTACGGATGTTTTCCAAAATTCGGATATTTCGTGCCAGGAATACCGCGCATGTGCATGGTACTCTTATGTCTCTTGAATCGGGGTGTCGGGGGATACGTTTTCCTATTTTACATTTCTTGTGGTCATCACTCACTCTCTCCTTGATTGCAGGAGTACCGCGCGGTGCGTTCCATGTCTCTCGGCGGTCCGGCGCACGAGTCGCTGCTCAGCCAGCTGGCAGGCATGAACAGCGGAGGAGGAGGAGGGGGAGGAGTGGCAGGGAGGCACATGAACACGGTCGACATCTGCCCCAATCAGGGTGAGAATGGGCACATGGGAGGGATATCGATGGGTGAATCTGAACTGAACAACTGCTTGAACTGCATGCCTGATTGGTAGTACAGAACATGAAATGTACGTGAACACGGTGGATATCTGTCCCAATTAGGGTGAGTGGGGGACGACGGTCAGTATAAGGGCGACGATATCTGCTCCAATCAGAGTGAGTAGACGGGGGAGGATGGAAAGCATACAATAGTGGATCATAAATCAGACTGAGTGCGGGTGTACTGGTGTATGTTCAGTAGTAGAAGACTGCAGGACATGGAAGGCACATGAACAGTGTGGAATGACCGATTGTCTCCGCTCATGCACTGATGCATCTGGTTGCAGTGGCGGCGAACAAGGTGTGTCTGCTGGTGGAGCAGACTCGCTTTTTGATCGACCCCGCTCTCCTTACTGCCAAGCCGGACACGATGCTCGGCCGAATGTTTGCGGTGCGCGCTGCGAGCCGCGAGGGCAGCGAGCTCGTCGCTCCCAATGACGCCGACGAGTTTGAGGTGAGGATGTAAGCTGCAGAATACTCCCTTCTCCCCCCCCCCCCCCGAACGGTGGTCTAGTGGGTGTGATGAAGCGTATTTTTGGCAACGTCTTATGAAGTGTTATCGATCCAATCTATTATATTGATGTTTCCTATTTCACCCTAGTTCAGAGTGTGAAGCGCATTTGCATTATCTCAATCACTACGTATTTGTAACATTGTATTTGTAACGTAGTTTTTACTGTTTGTATGTTCAGGTGGCGGATGGTTCATAGTATCGTCGCAATTATAGATTATAGTGTCGTCTCAATCGTATTGTTTTCAGGTTGCCGACGGTCTGTCTGCGTCGTGCTTCCGCGCCATTCTCGAGTACTACACGATGGGTGTGATGCGCTGTCCGCCCAGTGTGTCGGTGAGTAGAGAGGGGATGGAAGGGGACCACCCTCGAAGAGGTACTGTAGACGTGGCGAGTTGGCGGCTTTGGATTTCTTTTTGCAATTGATGTGTGTAGAGTCTGGAGGCATTTTGCAGGGGCAGCAGCGGAACGTGTTTTTATGGTGTTTGCGATTGTCACATATAAAACGTATCCAAATGAACCAACAAAGACTTGTGCTTTAGGTGTGCGAGTTGCGCGAGGCGTGCGACTACCTGCTGATCCCGTTCTCTGCGTCGACCGTCAAGTGCGACAATCTGCGCGCCCTGCTGCACGAGCTGAGCAACGAGGGGGCCAGGGGACAGTTCCACCAGTTCCTAGAACACGTCATCCTCCCCCAGATGGTCGCCAGCACCGAGGTGGGCATCTCACTCAATTTCTCGCTTTGAGTTCGCTGTTCCGTTCACAGCTGTCCATGACTTCGAAACGATCGAATGACGCTTTTTGAGTCTGATATATCGTGTGTGAATGGGATCGTTTCGAAGACTGGTTCGGGGGGAGGAAGGGAATGAGATGATGATGATGATTTGATTTCAGCACGGCGAGCGCGAGTGCCACATAGTGGTTCTGCTGGACGACGACGTGGTCGACTGGGACGACGAGTTCCCCCCGCAGATGGGAGAGGAGACCACACACGTCGTGTACTCGACACACCTCTACAAGTTTTTCAAGTACGCCGAGAACAGGGACTGCGCCAAGCAGGTGGGTGAGGAGAGGGAGGAGGGAAGGAGGAGAGAGAGGGAGGGAGAGAGAGAGAGAGAAGGAGAAATAAAATAGACACTGATACAGTACACAGAGAAGGGAGGGGAGAGGGAGAGGGAAAGAGAGAAAGGGGACCATCCACGAAAGTGCGCGATGCTGATTTACTGATTCGATTCTTTCTAGGTGCTGAAGGAGCGCGGCTTGAAGAAGATTCGCCTCGGAATGGAGGGCTATCCCACGCACAAGGAGAAGATCAAGAAGCGGTTCAACAAGGCCGAGGGTGAGTGGATCATCTCTCTCTCTCTCTCCTCTCTCTCTCTCCCCTCTCTCTCCCCCCACCTCACTCACCCTCCCCCTTTCAGTGATCTACAACTACGTGCAGCGCCCGTTCGTCCACTGTTCGTGGGAGAAGGAGGAGGCCCGCTCTCGCCACGTCGACTTTGCGTGTCCGATCGTGAAGAGCAAGTCGAATCCGTCCCTGGCGGCCGCCGCCTCGGACCCGCTGCCCCAGCCGGCGCCCCTGCAGGCTGCGCCCCCCGCTGTCCCTCCCAACCCCCTCCTGCTGGGCATGCCCTATCCCAACCGGGCCCACCTCCAACCCCTACACTCGCCTCCTGTCCACGCGCAGAGGGACGATGAGTAGGGGGGACTCCTTGGAGGGAATGGGGAGAGAGAACGGGTCGCGTGAGCTCTGTGACTGCGTGGGACGCCTGCCTTGTCCTCGCTACGATCTGCCGTGCATCACGGCTTGTGTATATCGAGTGTGTATCAAACCCACCCCACTTGCATATTGGATCCTTTGTGTATTGTGCGATGTTATGCGACAGATGTGTTATTGCATGAATGTTTTTGTTTTTGGTTTGCTTTCGTGTACTGGCTTTGGAAAGAAGTTTGCAATATGTATCTCGAATCAAGTACTACACAAGATTTGAAAAAGGAGGTCCCGTGAAGAAGGGATTGAATACTGTATGCGAATGGAATTGGTTTGTTTCGTTTCGGATTTGCGCTCGTCTGCGTCCACTGTGGGGTTGGCCTTCATTTGAGCGACATGGTAGAAGGTGTTCCAGACTTCTGGCGCTTCGACATATGTTGGGATCACAGAGAAGAACTAGAATGGAATCGATATTTTTGATTACACAAATACTTGCGTAAAGATCGTCTGCATATCGATTGTGTATCAAACCCACCCGTTCTGACTCAAACAACGCATGCACATTGTTGCTGATGAGATGACTTTCGATGTCGCCCGCGAATCCCCCCCCATCTTGTACTGTTCAGTGCACTGCATCACGCAGACAAAAAAAGTTCCCATCAAAGCGGAAAGGGACCACGCGGACAGGTGATATTCTCCCTCTCAATCGCTACCTGAAAGCGACCTCACTTGTCTCCATAACGTCCACATCCCATATAGAGAGGAAGAGAAAGAGAGAGAGAGAGAAGAGAGAGGAGAGAGAGGGAGAGGGAGGAGGAGAAGAGAGTAGTCTGCAGCTTACGCCACAGTCGACAGTGTCGTGCCACTTTGGGTTCACCACACCGACGAGATCGTACTGAAAATGGTTCAATTATTATTATAAAACAGTTCAATTATTTCTGTTATTAGGACTAAACCGCGTATGTAAGGGACCCGGCAGACTTCTCGTAAATCGATATTATCTTATGGCAACTCGTGATTGTTTTTCCCACACGTTACGAATAGTAATCGGCGCCGATTCGTACTATTCCGAAAACGCATAACATCGTTGAAACATTTTTTTTTATGAATGAAAGCTTGTTGGTTCGAACCGGGTAGACTACCCTGAACCCCACCTACTTCTGGAAAGACTCCATGTTGTGCAGCGACGCACGCGAAGACTGCGAGAAGAGCGAGCAGTTTCATCGTGAAAATGAAACGTGTCTCAGGACTGAACGCTTCGTCCATATATTCGGGTTTTTTTAATCAGAGAGCTCCTTAGTATTCAATAGCCTCCCTCGTGTTCGGAATTTTCGTTCACTGTTCATGGGAGAAGGAGGAGGCGCGTTCTCGCCACGTCGACTTTGCCTGTCCCATCGTGATGACCTGTGTATTGTGCGAAGTTATGCGACAGATGTGTTCTCACATGAATGTTTTTTGTTTGTTTTCGGGGCACGGGTTTTTGAAGAAAGTTCAGAACATTTATGGAATCAATTGGTACACAATATCGAGAGAAAAAAGAGGCTCCGATAAGAAGGGATTGAAAAGTTTGTGCGATATGAGTGGGTTTATTTCTTGTTGAATGTGCACTGGTCAGGGTCCACCTTGGGGTTGGCCTTCATTTGAGCGACGTGGTAGAAGGTCTTCCACACTTCGGGTGCTCTGTCGACGAGGCGGGATCGCGGAGAATTGCTACAAATGGAATTTATATTATTTTCTTACAATTTTCTTAATTAATTTTCATTTCTTAATTCGAATTTCTTATGATATTGTCTTTCAAATTACGAAAATCGTAGAGATGTTATATCTTACAGGTTTTCTCGGTCCTTTGAAAGTGCGCAACTGTTCCTGTCCTCACCTTGTGTTCTTCAGTGCACTGCAGCAAGCAGATGAAATGCCATCGAATCGGAACGGGACCACGCGTGTTTTGTAACCCGGACAGGTGATGTTCTCTTGCTCAATCGCTACCTGAATGTGATCGTTCGTTTTCAATAAGTACAGATCCATGGCGATGGTGCTGATGATGCAAGAAAGAGGATGACGGAACTGGAAGCCCACATCGCAGTCTTCAGTGTCGTGCCATTTTGGGTTCACCGCAGCGACGAGGTTGTACTGAAAATAGGAGCAGTTCAAGTTAAATAGAATCACATCATTTGCCCGGACTCATTCGATAAAGTGTTCCGTTCTCAAGGTGATAGCGCCGGGAGGTTAACAGTTCAAACAAAGTGAAGGTGAGGGCATTCACTTTTTGTTGTCTGGACTGAACGACTAAAACCCACCTTCAGATCCGTGTTGCGCAGTAGCGCACGTAACGATTGCGAGAAGAAAGAGAAGCTTCATTTTGTGGAAAATGAATCGGTGTCTGAACGCTTTTGAACGTATTCGGATTCTTTATGAGAAATCACTAGTTTTCAATAGCTCCGCGCGTCCGGGACGATTTTATCGCGCTTTTATTGTCAGTTTTTTTTGAATATTGACAAGACGAATATCGGACAAAAAGTGACATTATACATATTTATCACAGCTAAATTCTTTTTCTCAGTTGCCATTGCGTTGCGTGATCTGGTCGAAGAGTTTCTGCTGGTCGCGACTCTGAAACGAAAAATGATGGGGGGGGGCGAACGGAAGGGGCAGGGAGGAAATAAAGAGAGAGAGAGAGAGAGAGAGAGAGAGAGAGAGAGTTCCCACCTCGCAGCTGCGCATGCAGATCATCTTTCGCTCGTAGATGAACGAAGTGGACTGGATGCTGGCCGCGTCCTGACACTTCAGAGGGAAGGCGGCCGCCAGAGCCGGGATGCACTTGCCCTCGGGGGCGAACAAGATGTAGACGTCGTTCTGCAAGAGTCTTTCTCCCTCTCTCTCTCTCTCTCTCTCTCTCTCTCTCTCTCTTTCTCTCTCTCTCTCTCTCTCTCTCTCTTTCTCTCTCTCTCTTTCTCTCTCTCTCTTTCTCTCTCCTCCTCCTCCTCCTCCTCCTCCTTCTTATCTTTCTCCAGTGATAGACGCTAACTGACCACAATGGTTCCCTTCTCCATTGTGATCAGCTCTTTGAGTGTGGGCGGGGCTGCCTGGCTGGTGGGAGTGGAGGGAGCGGCGAGGCAAGCGGAAAGAAGACAGAGAAGGATGGCGGAGAGCATCGTGGAACTGTAAAGTGGATGTTAGCACTAAAATCTCAGACAATACAAACAACGGACAGAAAAAGAGGCCAGTAAGGAAGTAGATGTAGAGAAGGATGGTTACGTGCATCCTGGAATACACAATACTGTAAAATGTATATTAGCAGTACTAACGTTAGTATAGAGAAGGGGGTGTTGCGGTATGGAACTGTAAAGTGGATGCAGTGACATGAATTTCACATTCCAATCATCTGGCACGCTCACATTAACGCGCATGTAACGTTGTAACGAACAGAAAAAAATAGGGTAGTGAAGATTTGCAGAAGTAGGAAGATCTATGTGAAATGGAAAGAAAAAAGTTATTACTATTAGGATAAAGTATGATAAATCGTTGCATTGCGTAGAAATAGCTTCCGGATGAGACACGTGTGGTAGCTTTATACGATTATACGACGGCTGGTTACGGCGACAATACTTCCACGTCTTTTTTCCCACGACCCGAATCCCCGATTCCTGTTTTTTGAAAAAGGAACGATGATTTTTTTCAGACTTTGATTTCACTGGATCTTCGGTGAAAAGAGAAGTGTAAATTATTGGAGTAACAGTAACAGACAAAACCTTTTTTGCAAACAGTTGGCGTTCTCAGACGATTTTCACTACAGGGGAGAGAACCATAATAATTCGAGATTGCTGATGCAGATGTTTACGAGAATAATTAATTCTGCGAATCGAGCGTGACAATAGTGTTGACGTTAGTGTTTCAAACTCATACCTATTATATATTATTTCGTGACCAAAAAACTGACGAATTCTGTTTATTAAGGCGTTTTGGTCTTTGTTGAGTTACTCAAGCCGATGAGATACTAACTAGATACTAACTAACTTCATAGCACATTCTGCATGAATGTCATGGAAAATGTCATGGAAGATTCGGAACTTCTCCACGTATATTATACTTGTTGTGGTATATTATCATTGCTTTTACCGATTTTCACGTGTCTAATTATAATGAAATACTCGCCAACATCATTTGGTCATTCAAAGTATTACTTTTTGGCGTTGCAGGTTTGTAATTCCATCGTATGTTTTTTCTTCAAATAATTCAGATACTCACTTGCTTAAATGGAGTGTATTTCAATATTCTAACAAAACCTTCCATGTTACTGCCTGTTCTGGGCGGCTACACTACTGGTTTCTTATCGAAGTATCAATTAGTCTCGCCTCAACTTCAATTTGTGAGTGCATTACAAATGTATTTGTACTACTTACTTACTGTTTCATACAATAATATACTCTTTAGACATCAGCGCACGCGGGCGAGCTTCGTATGATAATGACTCGCTACAATCTCGTTCTCTTTTCGCCACTCAACCCTCTCTACTACGCCACGATGGCAGTGTTTGGTGTGCAGTGTACACTGTCTATGTCCACTTTCGTCCTTCTTTCCTCGCACATCTTTGCCATGCTACGCTCGGATACACTCAGCCAGCAGTCGCGAAAGCGCAACGTCGCTCTTCTCAGGAATCTATACGTGCAGGTGGTTTAGAGGAACAAAACTCGTATCTTATCTCTTATCTTATTGACATTTCACGTATAGCGCGATTTTGTCCAGCACAACGCTCAGATCTTTTTACATATCCAAAACGTTTTCACGAGAGGAAATGAAACCCTAGTCCAATCAACTCGATCGACTCGAAAATCGGTTCAAATCACACACGCAATTTTCAGATCACCGAATTAATGCTGATAGATATGTGATAGTCGCTATGATGGTCGTCATTATGGTCGGAGTGGACCAGCCGTGGGTACAAGGTGAGTGGAAATCGATACTAGGAACCACAACGTGAGTTGCAGAGAGCCCGGCGAAATCATGTAACATTTTCTCACTGGACACATGACGTGCTCTAATTAGCATAGAACGATTCGCCATTTCGCGCTGGTTCTAACGGTATATTTTTTATGGGATCATGTAACCTGTAAAGTAGTGAGAATTGGTAAAAAAGTGATACGATGACGTCATATTTCTTTGATCTAGCCGCCATCGCTCAAAGTGAGTAAAGAAAAATGCTAACATAAGAGACGTATTTTATCGAGTACTTATCGATTACAGTCAAACAAAACCTAGTGCAACTATTATAAACGAATATGTTCAACATTTAAATATCGATGACGTCATCAGTGCTTTGATCTAGCCGCCCTCTGTCGCACTATCCCTATGTGAGCGCGCGCTCGGGTGCGCGGCGCCGTGCGGAATTAGAGCGCAATGTGAACGATGAACCCTACGAGCATTATATATTTTTGAAATCAGCTTTAAATGGACCACATTTATGAACTCATTGCTATACCATATCCAAATATTTGAAAATCTCACTGTGGTCCCTAAATCGATACATCAATATTTTGATCGTTCGATCAATCAAATGTTATTTCAAAATCACAAACAACAAAGAGTGACACGGATGATCAATAAATCAACAAATCAACAAAATCAAATTTTTATTCGGAATAGCAAACATGATAGTTACTTACATATGTAGTTACACAGTGTCGATAAATCAATAAATCGATAAATAAATAAATCGCTAAATCGATGAGTCAATATTCCAGGCTTCGGCAGAGTGGGGACGGCTGTGATGGCGGCGCACGCGCCACTCCAGTCGGCGGCTGTGCTAGGGACTGTCAAGTCGTACAGACAGGCGGTGAGGAGGGGACTCTCTCTCTCTATCTGTCACTCACACTCTCTCTCTCTCTTTCTCTCTCTTTTTTTCTCCCCCCCCCCTATCTCCCTCTCCCTCCCCCTCCCCCCTCTCTCTCTCTCCCTCCCTCCCTCTCTCTCCACCTTCCCTTCCAGCTCTTCGGTCTCCTCACCCGCCACCCGCCGTCCTCTTCCAGCACTGTGGTCGTCGAGATGAGGAAGGAGTCCGTGTTCAATCGGGACAGACGCAATACTATTGCGTGACTCACGATTATGATATGATGTGCGCTTGAAGCAAATGAGTATACAATCAAATAATTTATTTTCAGTAAAGTGTTGTTTTGAAAGTTTTGAATGCCTTGAAAACCGTGACTATTCAGTAGTGTTGATTTGCAGAAAAAAGCTATGAAATCCGTATATTAATTGTACTTCATGTAAATATGTTCATGCTCAGTAATCCTTGAAGTGGTTGAAGTCTTCGAGCATCTTGAGCTCGTCGTCAAAGTTGAAGCGCTGAAAGAAACGCGATCAGCCCCGACCCCGAACTCTACCACTAACTCCGCCCCATTCGCCCCGCCCCACTCACGCCATCTGCTTGGCTGCAAATGCGCGCGCACATCTTGTGCCCGGCTCGGGTCAGGAGTGAAATGACGATGGTGGAGTGGACACACTTGGGTGGCTGTGCATTGGCGATGACCAACTCGCACGAGTCCTTGTTGTCGGAGAGAGAGTAGAACGTGGGCTCCTGAGGGGAAATCTCTCTCTCTCTCTCTCTCTCTCTCTCTCTCGCTCTCCCCCCCTCTCTCTCTCTCTCTCTCTCTCTCTCTCTCTGTTACATTCAAAGGCAGATACCTTGGCTGGAGCGGCTAGACAGGCAGCCGCGAGAGCGCCTAGAAGCAAGAAGCAGCGCATTGTTTGTTTGAAATGAAGGGCATGACATCGAGCGTTTTATAGTGTGTTTTCGGAGCGCAGATTTTGTGTTTATGCGGCCGCTACCGTCGCCCGTTTTGTTTCCGGCGGCGGCAGGGAATGAATCGTGGGAGCATGATTCGGACACGATTCCGAAGTATCTGTTTAATCTGGAAGCAAAATGCATTCCGTCTATCAATCAGATGAGATTTTGCTATAGCTATAAGGAGCAATACCATGCAGGTACTCTGGAGACAAAACACTAAAAATTTGTACATTCCGAACAAGTTTGTATTTTGCATTTGTTATTTGTATGCACTTATGGATACACCATTATTATTAGTATTATTCAAGTAGAACAATTGAATAAGTCGTACGAAAGATGATATTGATATCGATAAATTTTAATGCAACCTCATGGAAGGAAGATGAAACGACAATAACTTTTGGGGCAGGGAGAGCGAAGCAGTACAGTTGAACAGGAATATCCTGTCTCTTTGACGGCAATTAGGAATTAATACCACATAATATCATACCATCATACGCATACCATCATACCATCATACCACCATACATACCACCATTCCACCATACCATAACGAGATTCTTTACTTTGGTATTGAGGAACATCGGGACACGCCATACCCATATGAAGGATATGAAGGTACTTTTCAAAACGCCTCATTAGAACCACATAGTTTGGTATTGTACCAAACTTCGTCTTGAAGAGACTTCATAGATCCTTTTTTTAACCACTGCAATGAAAAAAAACTCATACCACCAAGTCTTGTGAATGTGGTGGTATGGAGGTAAGGTCACCACGTGATATGGTAGTATGGCACCAAGCGGTATGCTGTTATGATGGTATGTGGTATGATTTTCTAATGGCCTGTATGGACTAGACCTTTCGGTGTTCCGCTGCTACGGTGGGATGTCACAGCTGCTCCCATGGCCCCTATCCAATTCATATTCTATAAGGATGACTGCCGGGTCACTCTAGGAGACGAAATAATCGCTCTGAAACGGTTCGAAAAAAGGTCGACATGGTGACGGGCTATGCTTACGTCGCCTTAAATTTATTTGGGGCGTTTCATTCTGCTTGGTATTTTCACGTGTTTTGTTTATGCTCTAGTCTTATATTTTTCAGACATGAGCCAACATTCTACGCATTGGAGTCAAGAAGACCCGCACCCGCCATATCAGGAGAGACAGTTCTACTACAGGATCAAAGGAAAAGAGAAGATATAGTGAGTTTTTTGAAGGTCATGCTGCGTCCGAATCACCTTTTCGCGTTTGTAAAAAAAACTCTGTGTGAACATTGTATACGGTCTGCCGTGTAAAAGGTGTTCGACGCAAATTTCTCCATCGTCTGCATTGCATTTACATAGTCTTCCGGCACTTGTCCTATCAGTGGTGATTCCAATCTTTCACGTCCCTATTCTAGTGGTCCGTTCACAGAGCATCACATGCTGGCGTGGCATCGCGCCGGTCAACTACCGGGATCACTGGTCGTCACTTGCAAGCAGGGAGAAAGGGTGCTATATGAGGACAGTATAGGTGAATACGAATGATCTCTCTCTCTCTCTCTCTCTCTCTCTCTCCCTTTTCCTCTTTCTTTTATAATAAGCATGACGTTCGTGTGAAAATAGACTGAAACCCGAGTTGTCGAACATGTAGTTCTCCTGATTTCCTTGCTCCTTTTCAGAGATCCTCTCCAATATCAACTCTGCCAACGTGTTCGTGTGGCCGGAGGCGTGGCAGAACATTGCGCGACTGCGGGAACTGGTCAGAGAGAGTGAGGTGAGATGGAGGTGGTGAGGCTTTTTGAAAAAAAGAAACACCCTACATCATACGAGTTTTTTATGAAATACGGCACTATTCCATGTGGCGTATAGTGGTTTTAGATGCACACGTATGCGACAGAGAAAGACGGTCAGTTGAAGCGATTGGATCACGACTGGAGCAAAGTGGGTCCCCTTTACTCTTTCTCTCTCCGTCTCTCTCTCTCTTTCTCTCTCTCTCTCTCTCTCTTTTTCCAATTGTACTTTTCAGAACGCACGCGAACTGCTATCTGAAGCAGTGAACACTCTACCGAATTCCATTATAGCTTCGATTCTCAAGCAGGTCGATTCAATTTCCTGTTTCTGTTTTTTGTCAATGTATGTTTTCGTTGCAGGATGCGGAGGACATTCGAGAGGCGCAGGCGGAGAGAGTGGCGGTCAACGTGACCAGACAGCTGGCAGATATCGAGGTGTTAGAGGGTTTTGTGTGTGTATATTCTAAAAGGAATGTGAAACGTTTTCAGTTCCAAAAGCAGCTTGAAGCAATCGACAGTCTCAAACAGGACCTGGAAAGGCGGATGCAAGACAACGTGTGCTCGTTGCAACTGGTACGCTGCTCCCTTCCCCTCTCTGAATTGCTCCTTCCCTCTCGCTCACTCTCTACATCGACTTTGTATATGATAGAAGTCATGGAAATCGTATTTTGCCAGTTTCGAGTCATTCCATTCCAGTTGGTTGCCGAGCAAGTGTCGATTGAGTTCGGGGAGCGTGCGGACGCGTTGCGCAAGGAACTATGGGAGACGCTCCAGATGTACATGGAAGAAGAGAAGGAGAAGGAGCATGCGCGAGATGCGCAACTCTTGGAAAGAATGCGGGCGTTTGAGAAGACGCATTCGGTGAGTGAATGAGAATTAAGAGAGATAGAGACAGAGATAGATAGATAGATAGATAGATAGATAGAGTAGAGAGAGAGAGAGAGAGAGAGAGAGAGAGAGAGAGAGAGAAAAGAAAGAGAGAAAGAGAAAAATGGTTTTCAGCAAGTCTATCTACTCGCGGATCAAATGCGCTTGCAGGAGATGAGACACGCACAAGCTATGATGAACATGCAAAAGGTATCGGATAGTCTTTCAAATTCTTGAGAAACTATTTCACTTCAAAAGTTTCCAATTATTTATCTCCTGACATTTCCGTTTCCAGCGAATAAACGGCATGGTCGACTTTCAAGTCCAGCGAATGACCGACGAACTGACGGAAACGGTATAAAATATGTTGTGTCCATATTCCGACTAGGAAAATAATTTATTATTTTGAGAAGCTCGAGTTGGAGTCGTACAAGACGCTGGCCCACAAACTGCAGAAGAGTGTGGAAGGGATGGAGAGGAGGGAGGAGGAGAGGACACAGTTGGAACAAGTCAAGGAGATGAAGGAGAGAGAGTGGCGCGAGCAGTTGGAGCGGGTGAAGAAGGGACCGAAGGATGAGACGAAGGAAGCGAGTGAACAGGAGTACTCGTGCTCTAGCAGTTCCACGGAGGGAGATGAGGCTGTGGGTGTGCAGGTGGGTTTCGACTACGTTCAAATTCCACGAACCGCGGACTGAGTGAGAAGTGCCACTAGTTCAGCGTTTTCAGAACATCGAGCCGGTCGCTCTTCCGAGAGACAACTCCTACGACGTTGGCTGCACATCGGAAATCACTTCGGACCAGGAGTATTTCTCGTCGGACGAAGACTTTTATGAGGTTTGTTTCCTAGATATAATACGTAAAACGTAAAACGTTATTTTTCAGCCCAAACTGTCTGAAGCTGTCTGGTCGAATAACGACGTCTCCGCTGCAGAAGAGGTAGAAGAGGTGAAAGTGAAAGTGGAGGGGACGGAAACGGGGAAGTGTAAGGAACAAGTCAATCACACCGTGCCTCATCAACTGTCTCCGACAAAAACGGTGAGTGCAACAATCGGGAATAGAGCTTACAGACTGTGCAACAGCAGACTCGAAACGTTCTATAAGCAGTGCTGCTTTCAGAAGCGCTCCATTTCGATCGACGCAACTTCTGTGAAAGATCAGAAAGAGGAAGACTCTCACAGTTTCGAGGGGAACGAGTCGACGCGTATAATGCAGGTGAATACTCCCTCTCTCTCCCTTTCTCTCTCCCTCCCCCCTCTCTCTTTCGGTTAAAGGAAAGTACCACTCTAAATTTCATGTCATGGATTCTTTTCGAATGTGTAGTATGAACATGTCAAATTTCGGTGAATACGAAAATGTATTTCCCAATTTACAAAACATAACTTCACAAAATATTGTTAGTGAACAATGATCCAATGGAACTCAAACGCGTATTTTACCAGAAAACGAGTTATCTTTTCACTTCTACATGGTTCATAGAAACTGTGAACAATAGAAATATTTAATAGCTATCGAGAATATAAAATAACAAACGAGAAACCAATCGTCGAAAACGAAACGTGCGACCCACAACTTTTCGTAGTGTTTGGGACTGTCCCCGGTCTGCGCGCACACTCCGCGAGTGTGCGCGCAGACCGGGGGCAATCCCATACACTACGAAATTTACGAACACCTATTTTACATGCTATGTTCATTTTCAGCATACATTATAATCATGAAAAGAGATTGTATTTTCATATACTTTCACGTGCTAGTTGTAGTTTATTCACAAAATTTAGAGTGGTATGCTCCTTTAAAATCCAAAAGTTTGAACTTCCGATATTGCAGGCGATATCCGAATCGGCGCATCGCATTCGATCAACTCTGATTTTTGAGGTGAATGGGAGAATGCAGGTGAATTATAAGCTAAGAGATCAATTATAATATGTGTAATGTCTTTCTCACTATTCCTGCAACTTATACTAGAATGTTCAGATAACTGATTCGATGAAGACTAATAAGTCCGAAGAATGTTACAGCCTTACGGCGGTTGGTTTTTTGACAGCACGCTCATTCAAATGTCAATATGTGATATGTAATATGTGATATTATGGATGCTGTATGTGAGAATGAAAGTACCCATTTTCGTTTCAGTCTATCCGACCGAAGCGGGAAAAGTTAGAAGAGGCCGATGGGCAGCAGGCAGACTCGGACTGCGAGTCGCCGAAGCTATCCGAGGTGGATTCATAACGTTCACATGTTCTTATCCGGTCGTTACTAGCTACGAACCAACTAATTTTTCAGATAGCGGACAACCGACAACTGGACACGAAGGTGCATACAGGAAAAGACGATGTAGATACGCAAAAATTGGCAATATGGAGTTCACACCACCACACCACCACACCACCACACCACCACACTATCACACCATCACACAACCACACCACCACAACATAACACCATCACACCACCACAACTTAACACAACCGCACTATTCTCTACGACTGATTAAATGTAAATTTAAAAAAAAGTGGTGTGGGTGGTGTGGTGGTGTACAGGAGTGGAGGTGTGGGTTGTGTGAGTGGTATGATGATGTAATGGTGTGGTGGTGTGGTGGTGTGATGGTGTGATTTCCTATTCGCCGCAAAAATTCAAGTGGTTGAGTCTCTTCAATGTTAGTTTACCTCACACATTTTGGAAATTATATATATATATATTTAAAATTATAAATAATGTTTTTAGTGTTCGTTCGAAGATCAGCGGATGCAAGAGAAAGACAGAGAGATTGTAAAAGAGCAAAACGAGAGGCATGATTCGTTGCCGCAAGTTGATGCATGGCCGAGTCAATACCAGGTGAGCTCATACTTATAGTGCTTTGCTCGCAATAAGTTGCACGCGGTGGGGTAGATCAGAGAAAGACGGAGAGTCAGCTCTCGGCAATAGCGCGCAAAACAAGAGAGGCAGATGGTTATGGCACCGTATTTCGAACTGCAAGCGAGGTAGATCGAAAACTATCGCTCTGGCGCAGAGTATAGATGAATATTTAAAAAAAACGTTTCAGGTTCCTGTGAAATTGAGGAAGATGCAACGATCAGTCCGTCAGCTGTCGTTCACTAATAACCTCCTGCCAGTTGAGGTAGACATAATTTGATAATAAAATGTGTAATAATTTGTGTTATTCAAAACTGCAGAAGAACGACGGCTGGACAACGGTAAGGATCCACCGAAAGAAGGTCAACCTCGAGAAGTTGGACAAGGATGATCGACCGTCGTTCTAGCTGCATGTTCTTGTGCACATGTGTTTCATTTTACCGCCGTCTCGGATTTGTGCAACATGACTGGAATGGAATGATTAAATTATAAACAAGAGTCTGGACTCAAACATGCGTCGAAACGACTAAACATCACAAACCCCATCTCACATGCGCAGTCACTCCTCGGGTAAATCCTCACACTGCGTGAACAAGAATAGAGAGCGGTACACATATGGGATGTGCGTGAGACGACCGTACGCATGTGGCGAGTGTGTGAGAGGAGCGCGCGCGGGGGGCGAGAGAGAGAGAGGCGAACCTACGCTTGTCGGGAGTGCGTGAAGCGAGTGCGCGATGGCCTGGCAGATCTCACGCAAATCCCACATGCGTGAGAATAAACATGTACGCTATTCAAATGACAAGAGAGCACGCACTTACTTTGGTTAGCAGATATTAGCCTACAAACTAATCGCCGATGCGCAAAACTGGTTTGTTTTCGTTTTGAATTTTTTTTGTTGTTTTGCTTGTGTTTGGTTTGTTTCGTTTTGTGTACATCCGTTATTATGTCGTTGTGTACTAAAGTTAGAATTTTGCTTGAATTATTCAGTAGTCTTCTGGCAGGCAGAAATGGAAGAATCGCTGCCAACAGAAGACCCGAAGCAAAGCTGCCTCCAATAGAGTGAGTGTTTATCCGAACTGAATTTGTGTAAACGTGATTTGAATGAGCGTTAAGTGAGTGAAATGACGCAATGACGATAAGTCAGATGAGTTCTCTCTTTGGTATCGATAACATTGCAATATCACCGAACCATGTGTTCTAGGTATGCACATATCGGGCGCGTGCTTCTCGCCTCCGATGATGTCACAGAAGCCGCCGCCTAACGTCGCTAGTACCGCACAGAGTTGGCAGAGTCCATCACTATTTCTGCCCCATCAATAGCATGATGATGCTAATCAATGGTGAGTGAAGACTTTGTTATTTTCACTATAAACTGTTTTTGTAAGTTTGTTATTTTATGATATTCGTTTTATTTGTATTACATGTTTGAAGTGGATGTTTCTCTATGATCGCCTTTTGCAGCCTCTTCGGTTCTATGCAGGCTCTGACTGCAGCCAGTGCTGGAATGAACAACCGCTTTGACAAGTTCACATCGAAACGAAGAAACAGGTCGGTTATGTAATTCCATCTTTTTTCAAAATCAAGTTCAAAATAAACAAGTTTTGTGTCGATGCATGTAGGTTGTCGTGTTTGATATTGTTGTCACATCTGCTGATCACAATGGAGCTATCCTAACATCGTCTTGTCAATTGTAAAAACCATTGTATTTGCAACAATTCTTGTAAATACAACTGTAATTACACGTGTGCTTGTAATTCATGTTGCGCGCGCGACAGAATGTTGTTAAAACATCGATATTGTTTTGATAGAACTTCGTAACGATGAAGTAATACATCCTTATCGATAATCAGCTGATAGCAACTTTTCGGCGCAAACCCATTAGATGCTGCGCGCTCACATAAGCCGTGGGCGCATTTGGCAACTCTTGACCTGACCTCTTGTAGAAACGAGCGTCTGGAATTGCATGAAATCTTGCAATGCCAATTGTCAATGGCGAAAACATTTGTTTCTTGTAATAACAACTGTTTTTACAAGAGTTCTTGTAAAAAAATTTGCTTTTACAATTTACAAGGCAATGTTAGGATAGCTCCAATGTGTGCTGTTTCAGAGCGGCTGGAGGAACTGGAAGAAAGGCTGTAGGAAGCACGGCGACAAAAGCGTGCGAGGCGGCGGAAGCTTCGCAACGGCGACTGGTGGCATCGTCAATATTTCCTCTGTTGATCCCATACATTGATGTTGATGACCATAATTTATGTCTGTTTCTATGCGATGATGTAATTATATACTATATTTGCATATAATAAAAATGATCTAATGGTAATGTTGATGCACTATTGAATATGCATGAGCAAACGAGAGCAAAACGAAGAGCAAGGCGGCAGATTCGTCACCTTACGCACTGATAACATGCGTGAGAGACTCACGCACATCTCACATGCGTAGCCCCCGATTCTGCGTACACTCAGAGTGTACGCAGAATCGGGCTCTTTCGCGTCGCGCATGCGTAGCCTGTTCACGCAGTGTGAGGAAAGTCGGTACTGATTGCGGGATAATTATTGAGCGACTCCGAAAACGCGCGGTCAACTCGATTACGTTGGAGAGAGTGGCTCGAATTGCGTCTTGTACTTGTTAGCTCTGTTCGAACTGCCAACTGCCAACTGCCCTCACCCCGTCCATGGTATTCCACGTTGATCCATGGCAATTGCCGGTAATCAACAACACCGTAGACTGTCAGTGGTCACGTTTTGTATTGTAATAGTCACATAGTCACATTCGATTTTATCGTATTTTCAGGTTTCTATTATGAAAAAAAACTGGATATGTGTGTATGTGATAACGCTCAAGGAGCGGAGACTTCCAATATCACTTTACATCTCCGATCGCTTCCGTTCTCAATCGCTGTTGGTGTGTATATTATGCTTACTACGCTGAGCGTAGTTTTCAATTTTGTCTTTGCGCTAACATTGTTTGGGAAGAAAAGGAGTGTATGTGTGACGTCATATACAAGGTATGTGTGACGTCATATACTTTCCTAACGCCGAAACGTACCGTTTTTATAGTTTACATTATTGTGTTTACAATGACGGTGCACAACATAGTATCGTCGTTGTGTGAATTCTTCACAACTATTCTTCCAATGATCATGAACAAATAGTTAATAATTTATTATTTATTAGTTAGTTCTGTTGTTTTACACCGTTTAAGCACGTTCTACACCGTTGGATATCATGATCTGATCCAAACGATCGATATTTTCGCCGACTATAGTATAATGGCAGCAACCACTCTGATTTGCGCTAATCGATTTCTCGTGTTCGTCGCAAGAATCAATAGTGATTGGTGAGTCTCACAGTAGGATCACACTCACTTCGATCTTCAGAAGAGGAACCATAATTGAATGCATTATTTCATGGTGTGTTGTTGCGATAACTACATATTTATTGAAGGTAAAAAGATCATAACAATCGGAGTTTAGTGTTTCGTGCACGTAGTTTATGATGCCAAAATGAAAAAAAAAAACAAAAAAATCACAACACTTAATTGTAGAACAGTCGTGTTGTGTTAATAATTAATGATTTGTGAAGTAGTGAAACAGATAGCGTTTCATGTAGCGTACTTTTTTCATGAAATCAGGCTGTATTTTGATTTTTTTTTGTTGTTGCAATCGTACTTCGTACACGAAATTGCGAGTAATATGTTCTTTATTTTTTTATTGTTTGTGTTATAAAGAACAAAGTTTCAAAAAACCTCGTTCAGATTATTGGATGTACGCGGACATACGACTATAAAACTGAAGTGTTCAAAGAGAAGGAACATCTTATCTCAACAAAAACGATCAAGCATTTCTAATGTGGAGAAGACAATTTTTATACAATCATGTTTTTGCTCACTCCTTTATTGTGTGAGTGAATTACGATTGACACGTGGCTTAAAAAAACCCCTCATTGAAAAAATTGATTGCATTTGAATGTTCAAGTGAGACTCGTATGTAGTTTATACTTCCCCAGAAGCCGCAAGCAGGGGATGACAGGCAACACCAACAACACGTACGCATCCACGGGACAACCGTAATCCGTGTTGTTGGAACTCGCAGTAGGCATTGTATTACTGTATTTTACCGTATCCCACCGTAATTTACGTAATCGATATTGTGTGCTACTTGATTCGAGATAAATATTTCTGATTTCTGATATATATATATATATATATATATATATATATATATATATATATATATATATATATTTATTTATATATATATATATATATATTTATATATATATCAGATGATTTTTTTTCAGCTGGGATGCGTGATATACGTGACCGTTCCGTCCATACAATCATCCACATCCACACTCACCGTGTTTTACATATTGTATCAAGCAAGTGAGAGAGTGTGAGCATTTCGTCGACGTTTCTCTTTCAGTCGACGAGGTGATCTCTTGGCTGTTCCCAATTTTGTTCGTTGCTTCGAGTCGCGACGCTCGCAGGACTCTCCCAAACATGTGTCGACCACGCGTCGCACCCATTCGAATCTCGTCCACAAATGAGATTAGGTCGCCAAGACAGCAATAATGTTGCTATATGCAAATATGTTTCTCTCGTCAATTTGCGTCATGTCCATTACAGGAAAATAGGTTTTCAAAATCACAGCCAATTTAACGACGCGCGAATTATCGACAGTCGGTCAGACGTGGGCGAAATGGCGATAAAGCGTCATTATCTCTTAAAAGTATTTGCGTAAAGTAATTCAGTTTGACTTAAATGCACAGTGACGCTTATGTTAGTGTTGCTTTTCGGTAATTTTTTGGGTTAGTCAATATAGTGTTGAAATAACTCACGGTTCGTGACCATGCTGTGCCGTTGCCGATCTCTACGTGCAAAAAAGTTTGCCATTTCGATGAATTTCTGTGAACCTTGAAAACGCTAAACGAATCTGTGTCCCGAAAATTCCAATCCAATGCAACAAAATCACATACAACGTTTACAAAAAACACTTACATAAAGTGTCATGCTGAAACGTTACACAAAATGCAAAGTGCGCTCGTGAACAGAGGTCCACCGCAAACTGTCAACTGTCATAACATTTTCGGAATTGACTTCCAATTTTTTTTAGCTACGACATTTTTTTTTGGAGATATCTACAAACTAGTGTCGAGATATCGCAAATTGGATGGAGAGGGGGGGTAATAATGCTTTATTATCAAAAAAAATTGTAACAAGTTGACAAATATGTATCAGTTCCACATTTCCTTATATGTCCGGAAGTAAGCATCTCTTTCGCCTTCCGATCCGATCGCTGGCTGGCCGCTGATAGCCGAAAAAGAGACCACCACATCAGGATCATAGGAAAGTACCTGCAAGCATGGTTCACATGGTTTTCGAATCTATACAAACCTTTCTTCTGCGTGCGAACTTTCTTCTGAATTCTCGTTTCAGTGTGTCATTACCGAATATGATAAGCGAGAGTGAAGCTATGAGCTGGAAAGATTAATGGGTAAACAATAATGAGATATCAGAGGATACCTGGCAACATACAAACAAAAAAGTGCAGGAGACAGTGATTTGAAGATACTCATCGTCAAACACTTGAGAAGAAAATGTGAGCAATACTAAACTTTGGAAACTAGTTATGCGATATATTGAAAATTGAAAATAAATTACTTGTTATGGCGTTTGTAAGTGTTATGAAAGGCATGAAATATATGAAGAAGTTTGCAATGCGTACATTCTCCGAAGACTAAAAAAACTCGAGAACTTATTTATTATACTAATTATACCTGAAAACGAGCAGAAACCGTGGGATTCTCAGAGTATCGCACATGGTTATGGGTACTTTTCGATATTCGTGGAAGCAAAATCGACACCTACATATCGAACAACATTCAAAAAGAATTAGTATAATGAAACGTACAACCATGCAAACAGCAAAAGAAACGCAAAATATGAAACCGGAAATATAGTGGTTCCAATTGTGAAAGTAAATGCAATAACTCATAGCGAAAGAAACAATCACCTTAACGATTAATAACTTCGGTATCGAATCATAGTCGTCTCAGTGTCACAATAAGGCAAATGAACACACCTCAACTACAATCGAAACAATAACAAGTTCTCCGTGCGTGAACATATTTTCGTATTTGTAAATCAAACTGCTTGCCACCAAGCGTTCAATAGAAATTGTGAGCATTTGAAAGGAGATTATGATTTTTGCTAAACGAAATATTTATCATGCTTGTAAAATTATTGATTATCCAATTAACCACCGTATAAAAAGATACTTCACCTGTATCAGAAACCATATACATAGTGAGATCCAGTGATAAATACATTTGAGAGACAGTAGCGTAGAGAATATAACCCACGCGACTAGCAAATGTGAGAAAGAACGGTAGTGGAAAGAACATGAATAAAGCTTTGACATTTGAGTGAGCAATCTATTACAACAGCATAACATGCATTTTTAAAACAAATTGTAAAAACTCCTACACACCCGCTTGTTGACAATAATAATGTAGTAAATTGAGATGTAAATGAAACAGAGAAGGATACATACTAATTCTGCAACTTGAAAAGTCTTCTCTAGCACGGTGCGCTTTGAACAACAAAGTTGTTGCGGGTCTCTCATACTGAAAATAGAAGAATGTTAGTGTGGGTTAAATGATGTTAATAAATACTAGCAATGAATATGCATTTGAGGGATGTACACAAACATGAATTAGAGAGGGCGCGCAGCGCCCTCTCTTTTGGCTTAGGATAGGGCTCGCGCCAGAATTTTCAAGAAGCTATAACCAAAAAACATGTTAGCAGGAATGTGAACTCATCCAATTCATGTTAGTTAGATTCGCACGGTTCCGTAGGCCAGATCACTAATTGATGGCATCTTTGTATCTTTTCTCTGAAAGAAGTTATGAGCGATCTCGCGCACCCATGAGGTGAGAGGCCAGCGTGTGGGTGGGTGGGTGGGTGGGTGGGTGGAAGTCGTGTCCGGTAACGCTGACTCTCTCCCGAAAGCGTACTCTCTCGGCGTTTTCTGCCCGTTTTCTCCAACTCGCACTTTGAGTGTAGTTCGCCCCGCCGCCGCCAGCGTCTAATTCGCGCCGGGTTTGCGTTGTTTTGGGTCCGCCAACTATAACCAGGAGAAAGAGCGCAGTAGGCGCGACTCCGAACGGTAGTGAGAAAATATGTGGGGAAAAACGTTTTTATGAAACGTAACGGCGATCCGAAACGTAACGTGTGATCTGTGGTACATGAGAGTAAGAAGAGAGAGAACGGCCGAGAGTTTGTGTTAGTATTTGTAAACGTTGATAGAAGAGCAGAAAATATAAAGAGACAGAGAGAGAAGGGCAGAAAATGAGAGAGTGAGAAAGTGAGAGAGAGAACAGTGTGAGAGAAAGAGAGAGAGAGAGAGAGAGAGAGAGAGAGAGAGAAGGAACAGTGAAAGAGAGAGAAGGGACAAAGAGAAAGAGAGAACAGAGTGAGTGAGAGATAGTATTTTTTTGATAAAATCCATATGAATAGTCATAATTCAGCACATATTCAAAATTTCTATGAAATTTAACAAAAGGAAATATATTTTCTTCAAAAAGTACTTGCGTAAACAAATGAACTTTGTCTTGTCCCAATGCAGCAAAAGCACATGCATAAAGCGTTTACAAATACTAACACAAACCTGCGCATAACGGACAGTGGACATTAACCGATGAAATATAACAATACAAATGAATAACGCCATACGTCCATATTAGAGAGAGAGAAGACAGAGAGAGAGAGAGGAGAGAGAGAAAGAGAGAGAGAGAGAAAGAGAGAGAGAGAGAGAGAGAGAGAGAGAGAGAGAGAGAGAGAGAGAGAGAGAGAGGAAGAGAGAGGCGCAGGTTTGTGTTAGTATTTGTAAACGCTTTATGCATGTGCTTTTGCTGCATTGGGACAAGACAAAGTTCATTTGTTTACGCAAGTACTTTTTAAAGAAAATACGGTATTCAGTCAATACAATGTCTCCTGATTTTAGTATGCAATCGTGGGCGCAGTGCATATGCAAATAAATCTTATAAGCAATTCATGAAAGCAGAAATATACGATAAGCCAGTAGCAACTACACTTTTTCGCACACAATTCGATACCACCTGGCATCATTTGTTGCAAACTGATATATTGGAGCCGCGAAATTGGCAGTAAGGCAAATACTAACTTTCTAGAACGTGACGTCACATACCTGATTTTAACAGAAGCAAATAGCATAGCCACAAAGTTGTTAATGTCTCGCAGTTTTTCTAATAGCATTTGGACAGATTCCATATCACAGTAGTTGTTAGACCTTTCAGAGAGATAAATGCTTATGAATTTTGCGCAGTAATTGGTTATGCATTTGCAGTCATAATAATATTATTTATTGCCGTGTCTCTGGCATTTTTTTTATCAGGCACAGACGCAGAACGTAGGATTGTTGCTATGTATTTCGTTTAATGCGCATTTTCAAAAACAGATAATTGATGTTTGTTGACCGAATTGCAGCGAGATTTTTGTTTATGAAAATAACATTGAAACGTTCAATTGGTGTAGTATATGTATACCTAACACTCGTATAATAACTCTTATCATGAAATCGTTAAAGGTTAAAAAAATTGATGTTGTTGGATGGCTTTCTCACAAATCTTAGTAAACAGATTTTGTGAAGTTTGTGAAATCTCAAACAAAAAGAAGAAACAGTTTGGAATACAGGAATGTATGTCATTTACATGGAAGTCACCTTTAAACCTATGATTACATATTATTGATATACAAATGATCGTTTGACACTTTTAAGTAGGAACCTACTTAATACTCCACAAACATACAAAAAATTATAGATAATACAATCCGTAAAAAATCATGAAAACAAGTGAACAAAATAAATTTAAACAACTTTGTGATTTGTAATTACATTCAAAATAGGAATTTTTCAGTGAAAATGAGAACTGTGGTTCACAGTAATCTGCGAGTGATTGCGTAGTTTGTTTCGTGATGACATCGACATTTGTCTTTTTCATCAAATCTATTTCTCGTCTGGCGCGAAAATATTTACTATATAACTATAAATATGTATATATGTACTGTCAAATATAAATGGGATACACTTTATTATGATTACGGCAGGTGTGAAATTGATAATAAATGATGACGAGCTATTAATAGGATAAAACATATCACACAAACGGAGTATCTAGAAAGTACGATTTCACTAATTGTTGTTTTGCCAAAAAGATAATGTTGTTAGGGAATGTGTTCCATAGTGCAAAATACTACAGAGAAAGTACTGCTATTTTTAAGTGTCTGATTGATGAATAAGAGAAAATGAGAAAAAGATATATTCGTGGTAAGCAGAAATTTGGTCGAAGTGTCATGTTTTTTTCAAATGTAGTTATTTCTAAATATGTAAGTGTACCTACCAGAAAAAAATGCCATTATACGATTTGGAATCGTAAGACGCGGCAGACTTTTCGCATTTCGAATGCCGAATCGTATCAGGATTGTACGATTCTGGAATCGTATACGAGTCGTAAAATTCTGCCGATCTCTCAGATTCGTAAATCGCGTTTACGATTCTTTGTTCAATATAACGTTTGTTTCGTTAGTTGTTTAGATTCATTAGTTAGTAAAATACATTGTCAAGTGGATTGAGATGATAGAACACATATTTTGAAACTATTTGGTAGCACACCATCGGAATCGTACGATTCGGTACCGATTACGATTCGTGACGTGTGATGAAATACGATTACGATTTACGATTACGATTTACGAAAAGTCTGCCGGGTCCCTAAGCTTGCGCAGGAGCGGCGCACACACATCCATACCGTACAAAGCGATTCAAACATAGCGGGAGTTTCATAACACTTCGTTTTCTTCTTCGACTCATAGACCCATTGAACATCGAACGTGCATAGAATCTATGTGATGCAACCCTCTATATCAGTATAGTCGCGGACCAATTTCCTCTCGCCCATTCCAGAGTGCATTCACGATACGCGTTCGTGCGCTTCATATGAACACATATCTCCGATGCACTTCCGTTATTGTTAGAGTGCAGTCTTTTCTTCTCCAAGAATACACGAATCGTACCAATCTGATCGTGGACAAGATATGATCACGGTTGCATAGTAATGGAGTACAGTATTTCTTCCTGCACGGATGCGTTCAGAGTGGAGTATACTGTTGTTGTGTACCAAGAGGAACTGTTTGCCGGCACTGTTATCAGGTCTTACGAAAGCGGAACAACAGTACACCATCTCTATTCTGGGGGTCAGCACACTGTGCTGAAAACATCACGCACACACTTGTTTGGTCGGTTTAGTAGAGATGTTTAGTGAAGGGTGAAGATGAATCGTGGTAGTAAGTTCTTTCTCATCAGTTGAATTGTCTCTTTTTCCAATTGTAGTCAAAACTGGCATTAGCCTCTTGCAGAGTGCAGCATATTTGGTCATTCGAATAACTGAAACGGTGATAAGATATGGATTCTGAAACACCTGTAGTTTTGGGTCCCTCGACGGAACGAAGCTAGAAATCGTGGATGTGACAAGAACAGGATATGGAAATCAGTAGCGAGACAGTGAATGATGCACTGAATCACCCCTTCACATTTCCCATACATACGAATATTGTCTGACCAAGAAACCACGGCTCTCACACATTATATACAACTGTTGTGACGCACTCTCTGACGCTAGAGTCGCCCCCGGAACCACAATAATCAACTCCTCTCAACACTGAATCTGAATCACCTTGTGAACGTGCGTGTCAACGCCTACATGGGTTACCAGTTATCGATTGATAAATCAATTATCAATGGATCAATCACTTATCGATCGATTTGATTTAGTAGCTACCCGATTATCGATCGATTTTGCACTTATCGATCGATGTAATTTATTTGCACGAGATGAATCAGCGCGCTGTCTACGGGGACAGGAAGCCCAAGAAGCAGAGGAAGATCGTGAGCGACTATCGATTGATCATCGATTAATTATCGATCGATTGCAGCTGAGGTGTGCGGTGACGGACAAGTACTACATACTTCGAGTACGGCGAGGACTCCGAGACCGACTCGGAAGGCGAACGGGAGCTGGTATCGATTGATTATTGATCGATTATCGATTGTTTTTTAACAGAACCGCCGCAACAGCCGCAACGACCCGAATCGCGTTGTCGTGTGAGTGAAAAACGATTGAGTCCATTTATTGATTATTAATCGATTGTTTATTGATCGATATCAGGCCGGAGTCGGCTTCCGGCTTCAGCCCGCCTGGCACGGAGGAGCAGTTGGCGACCAAGCGGTACACCTTCTACAAGGGCATTCTTCCGGTCGACAGGGCCGAGAGCTGGGTGAGTTGAATACTTATTTATATTTAACTATTATTTTATATTGTATAATGTATTTGATAGGTCTCCCACTTCAACGACTTGGTGCTGAACCACGGCAAGCACAACCCTCACTACAGCCCGGTATAGAGCACAAGACACAGTACACACCTCAAAACACAGAACACAAAACACAGGTGGTGCTGTATCATCGCCGTCCGATCCCAGCGGACGACCTGCCGCTGCAGCTCTACCTCGCCCACTACGATCATCCAACCCACGCGCCCAAGTGAGTGTACGGTAGAGTACGGTAGAGTGTTACAGTAATCTCTATTCAGAGTACCGTAGAGTGAATAGGGGTAGAAAACTGTAATTCCAGCGTTATCCTTTTTTATAGGCATGTCACTCTAATTTGAATGTACGGTAGAATGCGGTATACGGTAGAATACCGTATCTCTAGGCACGTAGCCGTGTTCCGCGACTCTGAGCTGGAGTCTCGTCTGCCGGCGGGAGAAGAGGTGTGGTACGTCTACAGGAACGGAGAGCGCCGCGAGTTCGACAGCGTGCAGAGCCTCGTCGACGAGTACCAGGTATACGGTACTCTGAATGCGGGTTACGGTAACTCTACAGTATCCCAACGGCATGGACGCTTATGAGGAGATGCTCCCGGCTCACTGGAGGAAGCGTCGCTTCTGCAAAGAGAAGGAAGAGCGCGAGAATCGAGACGGATAGAGAGAGGGGAGAGAGAGAGAGAGAGAGGAGGGGAGAGAAGGAGAGGGAGGGAGAGGGAGAGAGATACATACCAGATACACCAGTAGTTTGTGCTCGTCATATGTAGTATATAAAAAGACATATGTAGTATAAAACTGATCGATAAAGTTCATTTCACTTTCCTCTTTTCTTTGAGTTTGAACAACGTGTCATACCGATTGTTTATCATCACACAATCAAAAAATACTCGTATTGGGAACTGTACTAAACTAAGTAACATACATAGTTACACGATGTTGTACTTTGGCGGTTTCTCAACAATCGCCGGCATGCTTACTACGTAGACAAGATGCGGGTGACTGAGAGTGGAACCAGAGTGGCCGTGAGCGGGGCCTAAATGGGCGGGGGCTGTGTGGGCGGAGCCGAGAGAGACGACGGACGCGCGCGAGCTCTTGTGCTCGACTTCTGAGGACGAGTCTTGCTGGAATCAGTAAATCAATATGTGGTTTCTCTTAAACCATTTTTAAAGTATCTCGGAGTGGTTAGAGGTCAATCGTAATGTAGTTGAAAGTTTGATGCATTTCGGGAATAGTTTTGGTCCGCTACTTTAGCGAGTCTGGTACTGATAGTGACTTCAGGCGAAATACTCATACGTCTTTTGAAGGAAGGGCTTTATACGTCCTGTTTTTTTTTCTCTCACAAAACCGAAAACCCACCTCGTTGTACGTGAGATACGCGCTCACAGCGAGCAGCAGTCCATTGGAGACGATCGCGTACAGCGACAGCAGCCACACGTACGCGAACGTCCACTGCAAGGTTGGTTGTTTACTTGGTTGTTTACTTGTACGTTTCAGATCTTGCCTATTGCTTCCGAGATAAAGAAGCCAATTCGCCTTTGGTTTTCTATGCACTTCGAAATTCATCACTGTTCACTTTTCGTTTACTTTTATGTTCACTAACTGACCTTGTTGAGCTGCTTGTGCAGGCAGCTCACATTGAAGCCCGAATACAGCAGCACAATCATCAGGAGAGCGGTGATGATAGCAAAGATGAACGAGCCGGCGGCCGGGCTGAAATCGTGATCAACTGATAAGTGATAGTCAATCTAATCAGCTGATCAATATGATACTCACACGACGCACAGCTGTCCGAGGCGGTCCCTGAGAATGGCGGCGCTGCGGTAGACGAAGAATAGTGTGACGACCGCTATGCCGGCAAGGGCAAAGTAGCCGGCGCACAGGGCTGCAATCGAGAGTCGGATCAGAAACTTAGAAACGGCAGAGACTCGAGACATGATGAAATCGCAAACTGGGTGAGTCAGAGAGAGAAATTATCCGGACAATTCACCAGTACTGTTTGGAAGTACACAATCGGGACGAACAAGTGTAACTCTAGCAGCGGCTGACTCGCTCACTGTCAGTGCGCAAGGTAGCGAGAGAAATACGGGTGAGCCTTCGCAGGAAACTGTGACCCACCCATGATGTAGGCGACGGTGCGGCCGTAGCTGCCGCAGTGCGTCGCGTTCTTGAACCTAAAAAAACAAGCAGTTCATGTCTGATTCCTGAAATGTAAGTATGAGTATATGAACAGAGGGACGATGGGTGTCTCACGAACTCACCAGTCTAGGCAGTAGACGAGGAAGGCTATGGCGAGGAGCGCCGAGTTGGTAATGAATGTGAGACAGAGGTTGTGGTGGTGGTAGTCGCGGTGGCAGACGAAGCGCATGACTGCAAAGAAGAGAGACGGGTGATTGGAGTGGTTAGAGAGACACGCTTGTACTTGTACCATGTCCATGTCGCTTTGCGAGAGAGAAAGAATTATGAGGGTGCGCGATATTTTTGAGAAGTTATTTTGCCAAGTTTGGTCTCTACGTAAACGTTCACGATCAAAATCGGTAATCATACAAGACATGCGTGAAATAAGTGGCAACCATGTTAACAAAAAAAAGAAAAAGAAATATGGCGAAATAGGAAACGCCTGAATATGAGTGAATGAGTGCTACAGAAAGGCCAGGATGACCCGCTGCTCTCGCGCCCCACTCACCTCTCTTTTATACCCATCGACCGCTTATCGTCTACTCTGCTCGACGGGGGTACTTTACCCGTTCGCTCGCCTCACTCTAGTCACTCTAGTCTCTTCCACTCACACCCCAGATCTTGCTATACTACGGAAGTGTCGAGTGCATGGCTGACTCACTATAAACCACTACGCACTGTTCTTCATTTCGACACATTTTGACATTCACCCTTCCGAGTTTGGTACACTAAAAAGTACTGCTTCCACACTCACCCAGCAAGACATTGTTAGACGCATACCATATGTCACAGCTTGTCATGTGTTTCGTTTCACGAAAAGTCGGCCGGGACCCTTATTAGCGGTCCTGGGGAACCTATACCTAATAAGACTTCCAGGGTCACAGTAGGCGTGCCTGGAAGTAAGTACAGGTACACCAACACCAGAAATACAGTTCACGTGAATCGCATTCTATTCTCGTGCGGAGCGCACCCATCAATGTTGACGAATGTATATCCTATCTGTGGTACTTTATCAGAATCACGGTACAGCTCACCCAAAATAACAGGGGTGAATAAATATGCACTTAGTCACCGTGTCTTGTGTTTTGCACGTATTTTGTAATGTTAACTTTGCACCGTGTACGGTAAGCTGTTTGATGTTCACAATCACTTCTCACCTCACAACACACTGGCAGTATTCACTATACCAGTACACGCTAGCGTCTAAGCTCATGAACTGTGATCGATACGCATAAGTGCGCAAGCCGTATTTCATAATCATCAACAACGTGTTTGCGTGGGCAACCTAGGAGCTATCAGACTGCCACACTATTGAAACTGTGGTGACTATCAATCAAACACCTCGCACGCAAGTGTGTTGTGATAGTGAGGCATGTGACATGTGAGCACTGCAGGTGCGTAGATCGTGCGTAGCAAGCATCATCCGTAGTCTATCCGGGGTGACTCAAACGTTGCACACCGGTACAATGTAGTCTTTGCGATGTTAGCTCTACATTTATTTATTAAAAAAGGTAACACTCGAAAGTTGATTTGTCGCCACAAGCTGTGACATGTGGTATGCATCTAACAATGTCTTGCTGGGTGAGTGTGGAAGCAGTACTTTCCGGTGTGCCAAGCTGGGAAGGGTGAATGTCGAAATGTGTCGAAACAAAGAACCGTGTGTAGTCGTATCTAGTGAGTCAGCCATGCACTCGACACTTCCGTAGTATAGCAAAGACTGGAGTGTGAGTGGATAGGGACTAGAGTGACTAGAGTGAGGCGAGCGAACGGGTAAAGTACCCCCATCGAGCAGAGTAGACGATAAGCGGTCGATGGGTATAAAAGAGAGGTGAGTGGAGCGCACGCAAGAGCAGAGAGTCATTCTGACTCCTGACCTTTCTGCGACACTCTTATTCAGGCGTTTCCTATTTCGCAATATTTAACACTCGCAAAACATGGTTGCCACTTATTTCACGCATGTCTTGTATGATTACCGATTTTGATCGTGAACGTTTACGTAGAGACCAAACTTGGCAAAATAACTTCTCAAAAATATCGCGCACCCTCATAATTCTTTCTCTCTCGCAAAGCGACATGGACTTGGTACAAGTACAAGCGTGTCCGTCAAACCACTCCAATCACCCGTCTCTCTTCTTTGCAGTCATGCGCTTCGTCTGCCACCGCGACTACCACCACCACAACCTCTGTCTCACATTCATTACCAACTCGGCGGTCCTCGCCATAGCCTTCCTCATCTACTGCCTCGACTGGTGAGTCGGACACCAACTCATCGTCTTTTCGTCATTCCTTCAACGGGTTACACACAGAGATATTTACAATCGCCGAACCAGAACACATTGAGGGTCACGCTAACCAAACTGAATGAGGTGCGTTGCAGGTTCAAGAACGCGACGCACTGCGGCAGCTACGGCCGCACCGTCGCCTACATCATGGGTGGGTCACAGTTTCCTGCGAAGGCTCGCCCGTTATTCTCTCGCTACCTTGCGCACTGACAGTGAGCGAGTCAGCCGCTGCTAGAGTTACACTTGTTCGTCCCGATTGTGTACTTCCAAACAGTACTGGTGAATTGTCCGGATAATTTCTCTCTCTGACTCACCCAGTTTGCGATTTCATCATGTCTCGAGTCTCTGCCGTTTCTAAGTTTCTGATCCGACTCTCGATTGCAGCCCTGTGCGCCGGCTACTTTGCCCTTGCCGGCATAGCGGTCGTCACACTATTCTTCGTCTACCGCAGCGCCGCCATTCTCAGGGACCGCCTCGGACAGCTGTGCGTCGTGTGAGTATCATATTGATCAGCTGATTAGATTGACTATCACTTATCAGTTGATCACGATTTCAGCCCGGCCGCCGGCTCGTTCATCTTTGCTATCATCACCGCTCTCCTGATGATTGTGCTGCTGTATTCGGGCTTCAACGTGAGCTGCCTGCACAAGCAGCTCAACAAGGTCAGTTACATAAAAGTAAACAAAAAGTAGAACAGTGATGAGAATTTCGAAGTGCATAGAAAATCAAAGGCGAATTGGCCTTTTTCTCTTGGAAGCAATAGGCAAGATCTGAAACGTACAAGTAAAAGTAAACAAACAAGTAAACAACCAACCTTCCAGTGGACGTTCGCGTACGTGTGGCTGCTGTCGCTGTACGCGATCGTCTCCAATGGACTGCTGCTCGCTGTGAGCGCGTATCTCACGTACAATGAGG
Organism: Rhabditoides inermis; assembly: GCA_963966185.1. Classification (NCBI taxonomy): domain Eukaryota; kingdom Metazoa; phylum Nematoda; class Chromadorea; order Rhabditida; family Rhabditidae; genus Rhabditoides; species Rhabditoides inermis. The sequence continues at coordinate 1,498,235 of CAWZYM010000283.1, forward strand.
TGGGTTGTCGGTTTTGTGAAAAAAAACAGGACGTATAAAGCCCCCCCCCCCTTCAAAAGACGTGTGAGTACTCCACCTGAAGTCACTATCAGACTCGCTAAAGTAGCGGACCAAAAATTCTCCCGAAATGCATCAAACTTTCAACTACATTACGATTGCCTTCTCACCAGTTCAGTGTTCAGACCGCTTGATATTGATTTGTTGATTAATTTTCTTTTTTTTCCAGCAAGACTCGTCCTCAGAAGTCGAGCACAAGAGCTCGCGCGCGTCCGTCGTCTCCGTCGCCTCTCTCGGCTCCGCCCACACAGCCCCCGCCCATTTATGCCCCGCCCACAGCCACTCTGCTCCCACTCTCAGCCACCCGCATACTGTCTACGTAGTAAGCATGCCGGCGATTGTTGAGGAACCGCCAAAGTACAACATCGTGTAACTATGTATGTTACTTAGTTTAGTACAGTTCCCGATACGAGTATTTCTTTGATTGTGTGATGATAAACATTTGGTATGACACTCTATGACATTCTTATTCTTCTTATTCTTCTTCTTTTCCCCGCGGCGTGCGGTCGGGTCCTCATTTTGCCCCACCGCCGCCGAATGTTCGGTCATCGACAAGAATCCTTCCCGAGTAACCAGTGAGGCGGCGGGAAGTACCCTCATGTGGAAGCAGCTTTGGCGCGAGGAGATACTAATTGGCATGGAAGCAAAGGAAAACCCGGAGCTACACGTCAAGAATGGTACTCTAATGGTCCAGGAATGATGATCGATCAAGTATCGCCTTCCCACCACTAACCTCGTCAGCCTACCTGTCTTTCCCCGGCGTTAGCCTATGTATCTAGCATCTTAGGCACTACTGTATGCTTCATATCATTATGATTGTGTTGTCATATTCAGATATAACGATTCCGGATAAACGATTGATTGATTGATTGATTGATTGGTATGACACGTTGTTCGAATTGAAAGAAGAGGGGAAAGTGAAATGAACTTTATCGATCAGTTTTATACTACATATGTCTTGTTATATACTACAAATGACAAGCACAAACTACTGGTGTATCTGGTATGTATCTCTCTCTCCTTCTCTCTCCCTCTCTTTCTCTTCCCTCCTCTCTCTCTCTCTCTCTCTCTCTCTCTCTCTCTCTCTCTCTCCCCCCCCCCCCCTCTCTCTCTATCCGTCTCGATTCTCGCGCTCTTCCTTCTCTTTGCAGAAGCGACGCTTCCTCCAGTGAGCCGGGAGCATCTCCTCATAAGCGTCCATGCCGTTGGGATACTGTAGAGTTACCGTAACCCGCATTCAGAGTACCGTATACCTGGTACTCGTCGACGAGGCTCTGCACGCTGTCGAACTCGCGGCGCTCTCCGTTCCTGTAGACGTACCACACCTCTTCTCCCGCCGGCAGACGAGACTCCAGCTCAGAGTCGCGGAACACGGCAACGTGCCTAGAGATACGGTATTCTACCGTATACCGCATTCTACCGTACATTCAAATTAGAGTGACATGCCTATGAAAAAGGATAACGCTGGAATTACAGTTTTCTACCCCTATTCACTCTACGGTACTCTGAATAGAGGTTACTGTAACATTACCGTACTCTACCGTACACTCACTTGGGAGAGTGGGTTGGATGATCGTAGTGGGCGAGGTAGAGCTGCAGAGGCAGGTCGTCCGCAGGGATCGGACGGCGATGATACAGCACCACCTGTGTTTTGTGTTATGTGTTTTGAGGTGTGTACTGTGTCTTGTGTTCTTTACCGGGCTGTAGTG
>CAWZYM010000283.1:1505000-1710000 GCA_963966185.1 Rhabditoides inermis
GAAATTGGTTCAATCAATAGTCAATCAATAATTAAATGGTAGAAATACAGAGAGAGAGAGAGAGAGATCACTAAATACCTGAAAGGTTAGTGCCATGAGTGACGATACTCCGAGAGTGATCCTAGCCGGCAGGGCTCTCGTATCTATCCAGAACGCTATCCATGAGATGAAGACGGACAGGTAGGTGGGCAGGTACATTTGGAGCACGTAGTAGCCGTACAGACGCTTGAATCTGAATGTATTGTTTTGAAGGATGTACCATTAACCTGCACATACTTGTACATTGTACATTGCACACTACTTTTACATTGTACTCGTAAGGTCAATCTTCAACGGAGAAACATTGTCCGGAGAGATTTGTATACCATTGTAGTACATTTTCCACTTGACTCCCTGACTTGCGGCATTGCGCTTCAACCGATCGCATTTCACTCACCCTCTTTATGTGACCCCACAGCTTTCTTTTATGTGCTTCCCTCTTTCATCTTTACGCGAGTTTTCTCCAACGTACCCACTTCCTCGTCCCTCGCTTCCCACACTTACGCGGATTTCACAAATCTCTTCAGTTTGCCGAACGACAAAAACCGCGTTCCGTGTCCGGGCGCATTGTTCTCAAAGACCCTCCAACTCTCGAAAACAAGATTACCTATGCTGTTTACCTTACTAGTACTATGATGATTCACGGGTCATGGCAGCTAATTTGCATATTCGCCGACCCCCTCACCCTTGCCCCTGCTTTGGCAGTGAGGATGTTGTAAGGTTTTCTTTGACGCACGCCTCTCACTCGAACTCCATTGTGCCCACGCGCGCATTTTTAAACAGAGGCGACTAGTAAATTACTTACTCGAGTAAGCTCCCGCGCGAATAAACTAGAAACTACACAACACCTCCAGTCTGGACCCCAAAAATCGGCTCAGCCGCTGAAAAAAGGTTATCACCGTTCAAAGACAACTGTGGTGTCAAACTTCAAAATTCAAAAGTGAGCTGGTTACTTCTGAGTGTAATCTCGCTCCCTTCTAGGAGAAACAAAGAGCTACCGGGAACATTGGGGAAGGGAATGTGATTTGATAGACGGCGTACGGCGGCGAGGAACAATCGAATTGCCAGAGATGGTGGCAATGGCAAACCTGCACAGAGATGCACTAATCGATGCGTGCAAGTAACAACGTATTACATACAAATGTGACTGGTTCCGTAATCTTGTGAACGATAAACTCACTTATTTGAAACAGAAGAACAGGGTTGTTCTCAACCGGTACTAGGATGTTTGTGCTGTTTGATGATTGATACAATATGGATTTTTATATATTAGAATCATATGAACTCACTTGAATGTGACTTTGAGCTGGTCCCACATGCCCGCCGTGTATTCGTTCATACTCCTGCCCCACGTGACGTTGTAGAATTGAAAGTCCGGCAGCCTACAATAGTATTATTTCGGAATGCGTTCGCATATTTTGCGAAGCCGTTAATTTACAGTAGCAAAACAGCATTTTCATATGCATACATTGTAATATATGTCCTGTACACAAGAGGGCATGATGCATTAACGATCCTCTCCCTCCCTCCCTCTCTCTATCTCTCCCTCCCTCCCTCTCTCTCTCTCTCTCTCTCTCTCTCTCTTTTCACTCTTTATTTCCGTCACGTTCCCAGGTACTAATCCACATCCCAGCAAAAATGCGGGCAGACCCGGCATAATTCCGGACACAGAAAGTGCATCCCGCAACATATGTGGGAATTAGGACGATGCGAATGGATGGAGCACATGTTTTGCAGGAATGCGAATTGACTTGAGCCGAACAGTGAGTTAGCAAGGAGAAACCATGAGATCAGTGATTGCCGCACAATTCGTATCTCTGCATTCGTATCTCTGGAACTCATTAACATTAACAACAAACTAACTCACTAACAACAACTGTTTGAGATTAAATGATTACCTATAATATGAATTCTCAAGAATGACTAATCTATTCATAATGATACAACTCCATTGTACTATGAATCACCTATAGAAATATATGCAAATACGTAGTGCACAATACATTGTATGAAACGACGTGAAATTCATAAACGATGTGAACGAGCATAGCTGACGTCGTTTGTATCTCATGGTAAGTACGTAATAGTAAGTCCGACTTCTTTTGAAATGAATATAGTTTCAAATACATTGTACACATATACATGTTTGTATGTGGGAAAACGAGTACGGAGATTGACAGTACACGAAGACCATCGGCCAATGAGCGCATCGTCTTTATACAAGATTAATCGAGCATGATTCATGACTATGGATAATTATTTGAATCATGATACATACAAGCCTACCGGAAGTTCCTAGGAGAGAAATAGGCTTATGTTTACGATGAGGTCGTAAATAAACATATACAACTACACAATACAAGACTAATCGTTGAGACAAATCGAAGAATAATCTATAAATCAATTAATCAATTAATCGATAATCGTACCGGAAGTCCTCGGGTGGAGGCATGGTGACGGGGGCCCAGTCCTGCCATAGTAGCCGCACCTCTGCTATGTTGTACGAGTACGACTCGAACACGAGGGAACACTCCTGCAAGAAAGAGCTGAGTAGTAGAGAGGAGTTATGGTTATCACACGTTCCGCGTAACAACCGAATGGATTTAGGTTAGGGCAGTTACGACCTAGGAGGTAGATGTGTGCTCATAGAGGTTTCAAGGGTGCCCTATAAAGTGGTATCGGTGGTTTTGGCCCATTATGTCATTATGCAAATTAATTGAATTGAATAGATTCAACACGCTAGATCAAGGTGGAACACTTTTGTTAGCTAGTATCTTAGCAGTGTTGTCTGTTGTATTTTCAAATTGATTTGGAAGTTGTTGTTTGTCGTCAATGGACCGATCTCAATGTTTAATTGTTTTCAATCAAGATTATTGTACGACTAATGACATATATTATTCGCCTGCATACTCGTTTCGCATGGCATTCCAAAACTGTCAAAAACTGCCTAACAGTTCCGGGCTCGTTCTAAACGATGACTCATGCTATCCCATTCCTCTCCGGTTGGCTTGATTTATTTACACGCGTTTCGAGGGTTCTCGACGGCGGAAGCGGGATATTGTTGTACTCTAACTGTACCTGAGACACCACCGAAATGTTGTTTTCCGGGTTTGTTGCAAAAAACCGAAAAGACATAATAGACATTTCTGTATCAAAAGGTTGAAATATAGAGAGACCTGAACTGGAGGAATAAAATGCAGCCATCACTCCGTCAAACTATTCCTTATTCTTAATAACCGGAACTTGTGAAGCTGTTTTATTTCACCGTAACCTCACATTTACATAACAACGTCGTCATAGTGTGCTACTTGATTCGAGATAATTGAAAAGGTTCTGAGAATGTTTGTGTTTTCATGATTGATGATTTATGAATGATTCATATAGATATATGAACCATTATCAGAAACCAACCGTGGAGTCTATGGGGAAATAGGAGAGATGAAAGGCGCATTGGGCTGAAACCTGCACTCGGTAGTTCAACCACGTTGTTCCTGCAATCAAGTAATCAATAATCAATTATCCCATTCCTGCACTACATATTTCGAGGAACCTACTGCAACGAGAAAGCCTTCCCCCTGTCTTGATACATCGCTTCCCCCTTCCTTCCATAACCCTTCATTTCCCCGTTTCTTTGGCGTCTGCTCTCTCTCCATATTCTGCACTCTCTCCCCGCTACTCGAGACAATCACGGAGATAAGAGGGCCTCTCTGTCTCGTCACAGACTACTATGGGGGTCGAGTGAATGCTGCTTGTTTCTCTCTACCTCAGTGACTATGTTTGTTTATGTTGTCTTCCATACACAACTCCGAAACGGGAATGCGCCTAGCGACTAAACGCCCTGAACTGGAGGAATAGGAATAAAATGCAGTCTCTCTCTCTCTCTCTCTCTCTCTCTCTCTCTCTCTCTCTCTCTCTCTCTCTCTCTTTCTCTCTCTCTTTCTCTCGCCGCTCCACTCTCTGCCAGGCAAATTTCGCATGCGCATATTCACGTCACACACACAAATTTCGGGGGTGATGTAAAAAGGGAAACCTCGGATGAAAACCACTTCATGGAAGCGCGGCAAAAGTTGCTCTTGGCAACTAGTTCAGAGTTGAATTGGATGAAACAATACATGGTGTCTTTTTTGCGTTTTCTATGCATCTCTCCACCACTCTCTCTCACTTCCACCTTCTTCCTCTCTCCCTCTCTCACCATTGGGATAGATGATGAGAAGAATGTTGGACGCGGGCGACTTGTGGACTTCTGTGTGTTTCGAATTGACGAAACAAACGTTTGGTGTCCAGAGCTTTTCACTAACAGAGCTGTCCAACGAGAGATTCGTCTTGCAAGACAGGTTTCTGAAACGTGAACAAGTACTCTCTCTCTCTCTCTCTCCCTCTTTCTCCCCCTCTCTCTCCCTTCCTCCTCCCTCCTGCACCGGTATGAAACTTCCAGCCGTTGAGAAACTAGTTTCCTCCCTATGGCTTTGCCCTTTTCACACTTCCTCTCATTGTAGATGAAAGATCGTATAAACAAAGCATAATGAGATTCACTGTCCTTCCTTCTTTTCATTTTACCGCCTTCTATCCCCCTCTAGATTGTCCTTATATGGAATGGAAGGTATGTTGACTATGCGCGCATACCACCCAGACAGGCCCTCTATCAACCTCCCCCTCCATCCACCAATTCCAGTCCGATACACAACAAGTACACATTATTACTTAGGATAGGGCTCGCGCCAGAATTTTCAAGAAGCTATAACCAAAAATCATGTTAGCAGGAATGTGAACTCATCCAATTCATGTTAGTTAGATTCGCACGGTTCCGTAGGCCAGATCACTAATTGATGGCATCTTTGTATCTTTTCTCTGAAAGAAGTTATGAGCGATCTCGCGCACCCATGAGGTGAGAGGCCAGCGTGTGGGTGGGTGGGTGGGTGGGTGGAAGTCGTGTCCGGTAACGCTGACTCTCTCCCGAAAGCGTACTCTCTCGGCGTTTTCTGCCCGTGTTCTCCAACTCGCACTTTGAGTGTAGTTCGCCCCGCCGCCGCCAGCGTCTAATTCGCGCCGGGTTTGCGTTGTTTTGGGTCCGCCAACTATAACCAGGAGAAAGAGCGCAGTAGGCGCGACTCCGAACGGTAGTGAGAAAATATGTGGGGAAAAACGTTTTTATGAAACGTAACGGCGATCCGAAACGTAACGTGTGATCTGTGGTACATGAGAGTAAGAAGAGAGAGAACGGCCGAGAGTTTGTGTTAGTATTTGTAAACGTTGATAGAAGAGCAGAAAATATAAAGAGACAGAGAGAGAAGGGCAGAAAATGAGAGAGTGAGAAAGTGAGAGAGAGAACAGTGTGAGAGAGAGAGAGAGAGAGAGAGAGAGAGAGAGAGAGAGAGAGAGAGAGAGAGGAACAGTGAAAGAGAGAGAAGGGACGAAGAGAAAGAGAGAACAGAGTGAGTGAGAGATAGTATTTTTTGATAAAATCCATATGAATAGTCATAATTCAGCACATATTCAAAATTTCTATGAAATTTAACAAAAGGAAATATATTTTCTTTAAAAAGTACTTGCGTAAACAAATGAACTTTGTCTTGTCCCAATGCAGCAAAAGCACATGCATAAAGCGTTTACAAATACTAACACAAACCTGCGCATAACGGACAGTGGACATTAACCGATGAAATATAACAATACAAATGAATAACGCCATACGTCCATATTAGAGAGAGAGAAGACAGAGAGAGAGAGGAGAGAGAGAGAAAGAGAGAGAGAGAGAGAAAGAGAGAGAGAGAGAGAGAGAGAGAGAGAGAGAGAGAGAGAGAGAGAGAGAAGAGAGAGGCGCAGGTTTGTGTTAGTATTTGTAAACGCTTTATGCATGTGCTTTTGCTGCATTGGGACAAGACAAAGTTCATTTGTTTACGCAAGTACTTTTTAAAGAAAATACGGTATTCAGTCAATACAATGTCTCCTGATTTTAGTATGCAATCGTGGGCGCAGTGCATATGCAAATAAATCTTATAAGCAATTCATGAAAGCATAAATATACGATAAGCCAGTAGCAACTACACTTTTTCGCACACAATTCGATACCACCTGGCATCATTTGTTGCAAACTGATATATTGGAGCCGCGAAATTGGCAGTAAGGCAAATACTAACTTTCTAGAACGTGACGTCACATACCTGATTTTAACAGAAGCAAATAGCATAGCCACAAAGTTGTTAATGTCTCGCAGTTTTTCTAATAGCATTTGGACAGATTCCATATCACAGTAGTTGTTAGACCTTTCAGAGAGATAAATGCTTATGAATTTTGCGCAGTAATTGGTTATGCATTTGCAGTCATATTAATATTATTTATTGCCTCTCTGGCATTTTTTTATCAGGCACAGACGCAGAGCGTAGGATTTTTGCTATGTATTTCGTTTAATGCGCATTTTCAAAAACAGATAATTGATGTTTGTTGACCGAATTGCAGCGAGATTTTTGTTTATGAAAATAACATTGAAACTTTCAATTGGTACAGTATATGTATACCTAACACTCCTATAATAACTCTTATCATGAAATCGTTGAAGGTTAAAAAAATGATGTTGTTGGATGGCTTTCTCACAAATATTGGTAAACAGATTTTTTTTTGTGAAATCTCAAACAAAAAGAAGAAACAGTTTGGAATACAGGAATGTATGTCATTTACATGGAAGTCACTTTTGAACCTATGAATACGTATTATTGATATACAAATGATCTTCTGACACTTATAAGTAGGAACCTACTTGAGAGGATCTGGCCATTCGAAGACAGACAGGTCTTGCCCAAGGACTACCTCTATGAAGCAACGCGTCGGCGAAGAGCCGACGCGCCACATCGACCCAGAAGTTACGTGCAACCGAGAGACCAATAGAACCGACGAGAGACAACTAACTACACACAACAACCCAGAGACACATTGCGAAAGGGGATTTATGACATGGCAATGGTGAAGGATTTGGTGCGGCGTTAACAAGCCTAGCCTTCGGGTCCGCTAGAGCATTCCGTACTCCGGCTAGGCCGGCGGCGGCGGCGGCGGCCTCGAATGAGCGATCGGCCAGCTTATATAGGTGGCCGCGCGCTCTCGAATCTTCTCTCAGTCAATCAGCGTCCGCGGTAGATCAGCGGTAGGTCGGCGGTGAGTCCGGCCGGCCGGCTCCACCCCTCGTGCTGTCGGCACTGGAAGAGAGAGAGAGATTAGCACTCGAGCACAAGGGAGTGAGAGTGCATCAGCGAGATAGCGTGTCGCCTCGCTGACACCTCCCCCTCAAACAAATGCATCGACACCGCACGATGCCACCTACATAAAAGACCACGACTAATTCCTGAAAGGATTACAATCTACAAGTGTCTTACGACCCACTAAAGTAACAAGCTACTATACAAAGTAAATCAAACATAAATGGACAGACCACACTTCACGCGTCCCGACTGATGTCCTGCCACTTGCTCGGCTTGACTCGACCATGCTGCGGATGAATCATCCGGTGTTCGTCTCGAATTCGACGACCATTGAGCACTCGGCCGCCAAAACAGTTGATCTTGTCGAGGCAGAGCGGCCACCTCGTCGGAAGCGCAGTTGTACACCTGAACAGAGTGTTTCAATACATTCAAACAACATAGCAAAAACTAGAAGTAACTTACCACGTAGTAAAGATAAACCAATAACAGTGACACGACGAGCCAACTGATCACACGTAGGAGAATAGGAAGAAGATTCACGTGAACTGGGAGCGGCGATGACAAGCCTTCCACGTAAATCGCACCCCCACGCTACCCAAAAACCTATTCACGCGCACATGTGCACAGTCTGGCTGTCAGCTGGCAGCGCGCACTACACTCGATAAACTACACAAGAAGGGATCTACAAAACCTTATAATACACGTAAAGCAAACAGCACGAACTACTTGTAGCATCGGCACGCGCTGAAAAGAGTCAGATTGGCCCTCTACCCAACTCACGCGTCCGAATCGCGAATCCACAGTCTTCACGGCAGAAGAGTCGTCTCTTCGGCGACGACCTTTGCGAGTGAGCGGATTGTAGTTTCCGCGCTTCGGATTCGGCTGGCGGATGAACTTCGGCTCCGTTGAATCTTACTCATTGTCCAGGTTCGGGTCAGCTGCGTCACGTAGTTTGGAGCGATAGGCCACGTCAGTGTTGGCGGTTTGTGATCAGCACTTCTTCTCCGTCCGTGTGCAGCGGCGTCGGCTGCATCGTCAGTGTGGAGACAGGCCACGTCGACGTTGGCGGTTTGTGATCAGCGCTTCTTCTCCGTCCGTGTGCAGCGGCGTCGGCTGCATCGTCAGTGTGGAGACAGGCCACGTCGACGTTGGCGGTTTGTGATCAGCGCTTCTTCTCCGTCCGTGTGCAGCGGCGTCGGCTGCATCGTCAGTGTGAAGACAGGCCACGTCGGCGTTGGCGGTTTGTGATCAGCGCCTCTTCTCCGTCCGTGTGCAGCGGCGTCGGCTGCATCGTCAGTGTGGAGACAAGCCACGTCGGCGTTGGCGGTTTGTGATCAGCGCTTCTGCTCCGTCCCTGTCTGTCCAACAAACGACCGAGCACCGATAACTGAAAAAAACTGAAGTCAACTGTTTCTGACTCTCGGGATACTACAATACTACAAAAAGTGTGGCGTCATTCGTTTACAGGTGATACGTCTGACCCACGAACGTGTCTAAACAACAATGTGACATGACAAAAGATAATCTGATTACAAAATGTCTCGCCTCGATCTACAGTCAGAACTCAATCAATAATCAACGACCGCGCAAAACGTATAAACCCAAAAGAAACTACCGAATTTGGAAACTGATATGATTTGATCACTCGGGCAGATCCGAGCTTACTAGAAAAAGGGACTACCTACTGCACAGTTATACAAAGGTGTTCACTCACGTGCACGTCCGTCTAATTAAGAGAAAGGGCGGCGAACTCGTCCACTCCGGCATCGTATCCGGCTTGTGCCTTACGTCCATTGTGTCGCTTTGCCTGGTTTTTCCGCGCCTTCTTCAGACGAGAACAGTAGAGATCTGAATGACCATCCTTTCTACAGTACCCACAATAACGCATCCGCTTCTCCAGCTCGCAGGCTTCGACGTTGTCGGTCTCCTTCTTCACGGGGTCGGCCGTCTTCCACTTGCGCAGCACCTGCTGGCAGCTGCCCTTGTGCTTCGCCGATCCACAGTAGGCGCACCGCTTTGCGTCTCCAGCTAGCTCCTCCGGACAGGGCTTACAGTCGCGGTCGTAGAACAGAGTCTCAATCCAGTCTGCTCGCATGACCACAGCAAAGAAGTCGTCCTTGTCAATGTTCCTGCCGCCATAGTTCATCAGGTTCATAACTCGGAGCTCTTCAGGTCGGATACCGTTGACGAAGTCGTCGTAGAGAAAGTACTTCTTGCACTCACCTGGGTAATGACGACCGGCAACTCTCTCCCAACAACGTCTCGCGTAGTCACGTACCCTTTCGTTCTTGCCCTGCTCCATCTTGAAGTTGCTGCGGTGCTCTACAGTCATCTGATGTCGGCCGCCTTCGAAGAAGTCCATCAGGTACTTGACCAGCTCGTCGTAGTCGTGCTTCTTCTCGCTCATCTCGTGGAAGATCCATTCTGCACCCACGACATTGCAGCGCAGTAGCGCGGCCTTCTGACGCGCGGGAATGTTGAGACCGAAGGCCTTGATCTTGTCCTCGAAGCGCACTAGAAACCTACTGAATTGTGCGGGCTCGCCGGGAGAGTATTTGAACACCTCCCACTTGACGTGGCTCACGTTCACGCAGATGTTGTTGTCATTGCTCACCTTGTGAACCGTCTCGTCTCGTTCACCTGCGGACGCATCTGAAACTTGATCTGTTTCCATGCTTCACTGCCCTCGTTCACCTCCGCGTTCTTCTTCTTCTTCTCAAGAGATAAGACAAAGAGAAAGGTTGGTTTGCGTTGGGCGGCGATAACAAGCCAGGTCGCAAGCAAGCTTGCTAGACAGAGAGAGAGGATAAGAGAAACTTATACCCCTGCAGCGTTGATGTTCCAGCTCGAGCAGCACCTGCAAGATGTGGTACGTGACAGTCAAAAAAAAACGCGCGCGATAATCGACAACTAATACACGGACAATGCGAAACAACAGTGGCGAGCAAAACATAGAGAGAGAGAGAAAGAGAGAGAGAGAGAGAGAGAGAGAGAGAGAAAGAGCAATCAACGAAAATCAATAATCAATGTCAATCATCATACAGACACCAGAGTAACGCGAAAATATAAGACAAAATCGGGAAGTACAAGGAGTTCACATTGCGCCAGAAAATTCACCTGCAATTGGTAAGTTAACACGCAGAAACACAATGCTCACTTCTAGATCGAGTCCCATATATTCTTATCACTCGTCCCACTACACTAACAACTCACCTTGTTGAAGTGTTCGTGGCGCGCCGACACTGCTTGACGGTGCAGCGGCTTCTCGTCCCTGGGTATCGAGGCATCTATCATCTCGTCACCTGGAACGTAGTGAAGTTAGAATAGGATCCAACACCACATCTACACAACACTCTTTCCTATCTAAGTAGTGCAGGTATAGTCTCAATACTAATTCTACAAAACTCAAATAGTGCGCCCACGTTTACGTTATGTTGCTATAGTCGTTCGCAAACGGCTCATAGATAGCGTCTTCCATCAGTCATCAATGCTATCCGTCTCTGACCTCATAGCCTACCACGAACCCTTGCGAGACACGCTGCGCGAATGCAGCTGCGCGTTCTTGACTTGTTCTCATCATTCGCTCGACGCGGCTGAACGTCGAAATGGCGCTCATTCCCTTGTAGTTTGGAGTTTCGTGTATGAGAAGAGCTCATATCCCGAAACTCTCGGTCCGTTCTGAGTAGTACCACTAGTATCTACAATAATGTCTCTGCCAAAGTGAGCTCGCACTGCACTTGGAACTGAAAGAGCGCTAGACCAATGATCACTAACCAAAGATCCCTACCCTGTGGCACTACCGCAAGGATTTATAAATATAGCACTACTATATTATCACCGAGTGTGATCAAATCACCGGCATAAAACGAATATGACACTATCATTATCCGCTACCTAGGCATCCCTAGGTTTTGCACAACCCGAACACGCATTCTAATTGTCGTCACAATATAAGAATCATGCCTCCTTAGACCCGCATACCTGCAGTCTCCCTGAGTGAGTCTCCTCCTGACGGAAGCTGCTTCGACACGCCAGACCTCGCCAGCCTTCTCGGCCCACTCGGCGAGTCTAGCGAGCGTGATGAAATAAAGTTATAGCACTACTATTCACTTAAATTACCCACAGCCCGCAACCAATCAGTTAACACTACACTCACATATATTAAAACAACCAAACTAATAGTACAATATGTAAATACAGGATCACAATTCACTTAGACGTACCTGATCTCGTTCGTTGGTGCAGGGGTGCACAGTGGGCATCGCAGTCACCCGGCCGGCTTTCGAAACACGCTTGTGTTGTGGGGCGCGATCGATACCGGTCACTCGGTCCAGCCTCTGCGAGGAGAGGAGAGAGACGAAATCACGCGATCGAGAAATCAGCGGTCACTCACACCACACCCACCGACACAGACGACAGACGATCGATGTCTGGCGAGAGCGCGACAACAGAGAACAGTGCGGACACGTGAAAATAAAATCTACCGTATTCAAAACATATTACTGTAACTACAGTACTCCTGACACAAACATATTTGTAGTTGTGTGACTAGTCTTATACTACCTCAAGGCGAAAAATATAAATGGAGTCTCGCTCACACACCGCGCACCCGTATAGCAGAGACCACACTACAAACTACAACGCTCACTCACCGACGGCGCGATTGCTTTCGCAACTGCCAGCCGTCCAAACGAATGGCCGTAAGAAAATAACTAGCCCTTTTGAGTCCCACTGGTGTACACTTGCACGTTCGTTCTCTTGTGTGGCTGTTTTGCTCACCCGTACCCGCGAACATAATCCTGCACGTTTCCGCGCAGGAAGAGAGAGAGGGAGTTGGTTAACTTGGGGCGGCGATAACAAGCCAGGGGCGTGAGCTCACTTGCGCAAGCTCACTAGACCAGACAACAAGGGAGGATAAGACGGTGCAATGTACAACCATGACTCAACGGGACACCTTGGCAATAGGCGGCTCAAATCGTCTCGGTATCTATTCTCTGCGGTATAGGAGACACACTCTCACAGCTTCTAGACTGCTGCGAGAGGCGCTCGACACGCATTCGGTGGAAAGCGGCACACATACATACAACACGAAACAGTTTGCAACCTGCACGAGATAATATATGCTACCGTACCAGAACTGCTACCACAAAAAGAGAGAAGAAATGGCTCCGCTCGCTGTTACCAATGAGAGGATCTGGCCATTCGAAGACAGACAGGTCTTGCCCAAGGACTACCTCTATGAAGCAACGCGTCGGCGAAGAGCCGACGCGCCACATCGACCCAGAAGTTACGTGCAACCGAGAGACCAATAGAACCGACGAGAGACAACTAACTACACACAACAACCCAGAGACACATTGCGAAAGGGGATTTATGACATGGCAATGGTGAAGGATTTGGTGCGGCGTTAACAAGCCTAGCCTTCGGGTCCGCTAGAGCATTCCGTACTCCGGCTAGGCCGGCGGCGGCGGCGGCGGCCTCGAATGAGCGATCGGCCAGCTTATATAGGTGGCCGCGCGCTCTCGAATCTTCTCTCAGTCAATCAGCGTCCGCGGTAGATCAGCGGTAGGTCGGCGGTGAGTCCGGCCGGCCGGCTCCACCCCTCGTGCTGTCGGCACTGGAAGAGAGAGAGAGATTAGCACTCGAGCACAAGGGAGTGAGAGTGCATCAGCGAGATAGCGTGTCGCCTCGCTGACACTCCACAAAAAATTATAGATAATACAATCCGTAAAAAATCATGAAAACAAGTGAACAAAATAAATTTAAACAACTTTGTGATTTGTAATTACATTCAAAATCGGTGAAAATGTCAGTGAAAATGAGAACTGTGGTTCACAGTAATCTGCGAGTGATTGCGTAGTTTGTTTCGTGATGACATCGACATTTGTCTTTTTCATCAAATCTATTTCTCGTCTGGCGCGAAAATATTTACTATATAACTATAATAATGTAAATATGTACTGTAGAATATAAATAGGATACACTATATTATGATTACGGCAGGTGTGAAATTGATAACAAATGATGACGAGCTATTAATAGGATAAAACATATCACACAAACGGAGTATCTAGAAAGTACGATTTCACTAATTGATGTTTTGCCAATAAGTATAAGATAATGTTGTTAGGGATTGTGTTCCATAGTGCAAAAATACTACAGAGAAAGTACTGCTCTTTTTAAGTGTCTTATTGATGAATAAGAGAAAATGAGAAAAAGATATATTCGTGGTAAGCAGAAATTTGGTCGAAGTGTCATGCTTTTTTCAAATGTAGTTATTTCTAAATATGTAAGTGTACCTACCAGAAAAAATGCCATTATACGATTTGGAATCGTAAGACGCGGCAGACTTTTCGCATTTCGAATGCCGAATCGTATCAGGATTGTACGATTCTGGAATCGTATACGAGTCGTAAAATTCTGCCGATCTCTCAGATTCGTAAATCGCGTTTACGATTCTTTGTTCAATATAACGTTTGTTTCGTTAGTTGTTTAGATTCATTAGTTAGTAAAATACATTGTCAAGTGGATTGAGATGATAGAACACATAATTTGAAACTATTTGGTAGCACACCATCGGAATCGTACGATTCGGTACCGATTACGATTCGTGACGTGTGATGAAATACGATTACGATTTACGATTACGATTTACGAAAAGTCTGCCGGGTCCCTAAGCTTGCGCAGGAGCGGCGCACACACATCCATACCGTACAAAGCGATTCAAACATAGCGGGAGTTTCATAACACTTCGTTTTCTTCTTCGATTCATAGACTCATTGAACATCGAACGTGCTTAGAATCTATGTGATGCAACCCTCTATATCAGTATAGTCGCGGACCAATTTCCTCTCGCCCATTCCAGAGTGCATTCACGATACGCGTTCGTGCGCTTCATATGAACACATATCTCCGATGCACTTCCGTTATTGTTAGAGTGCAGTCTTTTCTTCTCCAAGAATACACGAATCGTACCAATCTGATCGTAGAGAAGATATGATCACGGTTGCATAGTAATGGAGTACAGTATTTTCTTCCTGCACGGATGCGTCCAGAGTGGAGTATACTGTTGTTGTGTACCAAGAGGAACTGTTTGCCGGCACTGTTATCAGGTCTTACGAAAGCGGAACAACAGTACACCATCTCTATTTTGGGGGTCAGCACACTGTGCTGAAAACATCACGCACACACTTGTTTGGTCGGTTTAGTAGAGATGTTTGGTGAAGGGTGAAGATGAATCGTGGTAGTAAGTTCTTTCTCATCAGTTGAATTGTCTCTTTTTCCAATTGTAGTCAAAACTGGCATTAGCCTCTTGCAGAGTGCAGCATATTTGGTCATTCGAATAACTGAAACGGTGATAAGATATGGATTCTGAAACACCTGTAGTTTTGGGTCCCTCGACGGAACGAAGCTAGAATTCGTGGATGTGACAAGAACAGGATATGGAAATCAGTAGCGAGACAGTGAATGATGCACTGAATCACCCCTATACATTTCCCATACATACGGACAGTCACGTTCAGATGTGTACGTGCCCAGTGCAGTTCCCGAGATCGCTATCCGGTTATTCAACTATCCCGTACTTACACGTTCAAAGCACAGTGTGAGTTGAGCATTGTTCACATTTAACTAAATTGTCAGCATACGGAAACGTTCTGGAAACCATTTTACTTGAAATGCGTGAAAATTACTCTAAAGCGCAGCCATTTGCGATTGCGCACTCGTGTCAGACGGTCGGACAATGTGGGTGATATTCATTAAATAAATCCAGTATAGATTTTGTATCGTAAAGTCGTTTGATGCTACAAAAAAGACACAAAGATGTTTCTGAGAGTAGAGACCAGACTCATCTGTTGCTAGCAAAAGATCTTCAGAAAGAACTTCGGGTTTCCGATGTCTTGTCTAGTCTTGTCTTTCTATTTTTATATTTTGTGTATTCACATCACTTTCAGGGACGGCGAAGACGATGACCACAACTCTGTCTACTATGTGGGTGTCCAGTTATCGATTGATAAATCAATTATCAATGGATCAATCACTTATCGATCGATTTGATTTAGTAGCTATCCGATTATCGATCGATTTTGCATTTATCGATCGATGTGATTTAGTCGCACGAGATGAACCAGCGCGCTGTCTACGGCGACAGGAAGCCCAAGAAGCAGAGGAAGATCGTGAGCGACTATCGATTGATTATTGATTAATTATCGATCGATTGCAGCTGAGGTGTGCGGTGACGGACAAGTACTACTTCGAGTACGGCGAGGACTCCGAGACCGACTCGGAAGGCGAACGGGAGCTGGTATCGATTGATTATTGATCGATTTTATTGCTGCGTGTGTGTGATTTCAGAACCGCCTCAACAGCCGCAACGACCCGAATCGCGTTGTTGTGTAAGTGAAAAACAATTGAAGCGTCCTTTTATTGATTATTAATCGATTGTTTCTTGATCGATATCAGGCCGGAGTCGGCTTCCGGCTTCAGCCCGCCCGGCACGGAGAAGCAGTTGGCGACCAAGCGGTACACCTTCTACAAGGGCATTCTTCCGGTCGACAGGGCCGAGAGCTGGGTGATTTGAATACTTATTTATATTCAAACTATTATATTATATTGTATAATGTATTTAATAGGTCTCCCACTTCAACGACTTGGTGCTGAACCACGGCAAGCACAACCCTCACTACAGCCCGGTAAAGAGCACAAGACACAGTACACACCTCAAAACACATAACACAAAACACAGGTGGTGCTGTATCATCGCCGTGCGGTTCCTGCGGACGACCTGCCACTGCAGCTCCACCTCGCCCACTACGATCATCCAACCCACGCGCCCAAGTGAGTGTACGGTAGAGTACGGTAATGTTACAGTAACCTCTATTCAGAGTACCGTAGAGTGAATAGGGGTAGAAAACTGTAATTCCAGCGTTATCCTTTTTCATAGGCATGTCACTCTAATTTGAATGTACGGTAGAATGCGGTATACGGTAGAATACCGTATCTCTAGGCACGTTGCCGTGTTCCGCGACTCTGAGCTGGAGTCTCGTCTGCCGGCGGGAGAGGAGGTGTGGTACGTCTACAGGAACGGAGAGCGCCGCGAGTTCGACAGCGTGCAGAGCCTCGTCGACGAGTACCAGGTATACGGTACTCTGAATGCGGGTTACGGTAACTCTACAGTATCCCAACGGCATGGACGCTTATGAGGAGATGCTCCCGGCTCACTGGAGGAAGCGTCGCTTCTGCAAGGAGAAGGAGGAGCGCGAGAACCGAGACGGATAGAGAGAGAGAGAGAGAGAGAGAGAGAGAGAGAGAGGGGAGAGAGAGAGAAAGAGAGAGAGGAGGGAAGAGAAGGAGAGGGATAGAGAGGGAGAGAGATACATACCAGATACACCAGTAGTTTGTGCTCGTCATATGTAGTATATAACAAGACATATGTAGTATAAAACTGATCGATAAAGTTCATTTCACTTATCTTCTTTCAATTCGAACAACGTGTCATACCAACTGTTTATCATCACACAATCAAAGAAAAAATACTCGTATTGGGAACTGTACTAAACTAAGTAGACACACATAGTTACACGATGTAGTATTTTGGCGGTTCCTCAACAATCGCCGGCATGCTTACTACGTAGACAGTATGCGGGTGGCTGAGAGTGGGAGCAGAGTGGCTGTGGGCGGGGCATAAATGGGCGGGGGCTGTGTGGGCGGAGCCGAGTGAGGCGACGGACGCGCGCGAGCTCTTGTGCTCGACTTCTGAGGACGAGTCTTGCTGGAATCAGTAAATCAATATGTGGTTTCTCCTAAACCATTTTTAAAGTATCTCGGAGTGGTTAGAGGTCAATCGTAATGTAGTTGAAAGTTTGATGCATTTCGGGAATAGTTTTGGTCCGCTACTTTAGCGAGTCTGGTACTGATAGTGACTTCAGGCGAAATACTCATACGTCTTTTGAAGGAAGGGCTTTATACGTCCTGTTTTTTTTCTCTCACAAAACCGAAAACCCACCTCGTTGTACGTGAGATACGCGCTCACAGCGAGCAGCAGTCCATTGGAGACGATCGCGTACAGAGACAGCAGCCACACGTACGCGAACGTCCACTGCAAGGTTTGTTTACTTGTTTGTTAACTTGTACGTTCCAGATCTTGCCTATTGCTTCCAATATAGAAAGGGCCAATTCGCCTTTGGTTTTCGATGCACTTCGAAGTTCATCACTGTTCACTTTTCGTTTACTTTCATGTTCACTAACTGACCTTGTTGAGCTGCTTGTGCAGGCAGCTCACATTGAAGCCCGAATACAGCAGCACAATCATCAGGAGAGCGGTGATGATAGCAAAGATGAACGAGCCGGCGGCCGGGCTGAAATCGGTCAGTGATCAACTGATAAGTGATAATGATCATCTGATCAGCTGATCAATATGATACTCACACGACGCACAGCTGTCCGAGGCGGTCCCTGAGAATGGCGGCGCTGCGGTAGACGAAGAAGAGTGTGACGACCGCTATGCCGGCAAGGGCGAAGTAGCCCGCGCACAGGGCTGCAATCGAGAGTCGGATCAGAAACTTAGAAACGGCAGAGACTCGAGACATGATGAAATCGCAAACTGGGTGAGTCAGAGAGAGAAATTATCCGGACAATTCACCAGTACTGTTTGGAAGTACACAATCGGGACGAACAAGTTTAACTCTAGCAGCGGCTGACTCGCTCACTGTCAGTGCGCAAGGTAGCGAGAGAAATACGGGTGAGCTTTCGCAGGAAACTGTGACCCACCCATGATGTAGGCGACGGTGCGGCCGTAGCTGCCGCAGTGCGTCGCGTTCTTGAACCTAAAAAAACAAGCAGTTCATGTCTGATTCCTGAAATGTAAGTATGAGTATATGAACAGAGGGACGATGGGTGTCTCACGAACTCACCAGTCTAGGCAGTAGACGAGGAAGGCTATGGCGAGGAGCGCCGAGTTGGCGATGAATGTGAGACAGAGGTTGTGGTGGTGGTAGTCGCGGTGGCAGACGAAGCGCATGACTGCAAAGAAGAGAGACGGGTGATTGGAGTGGTTAGAGAGACACGCTTGTACTTGTACCATGTCCATGTCGCTTTGCGAGAGAGAAAGAATTATGAGGGTGCGCGATATTTTTGAGAAGTTATTTTGCCAAGTTTGGTCTCTACGTAAACGTTCACGATCAAAATCGGTAATCATACAAGACATGCGTGAAATAAGTGGCAACCATGTTAACAAAAAGAAAAGAAAAAGAAATATGGCGAAATAGGAAACGCCTGAATATGAGTGAATGAGTGCTACAGAAAGGCCAGGATGACCCGCTGCTCTCGCGCCCCACTCACCTCTCTTTTATACCCATCGACCGCTTATCGTCTACTCTGCTCGACGGGGGTACTTTACCCGTTCGCTCGCCTCACTCTAGACACTCTAGTCTCTTCCACTCACACCCCAGATCTTGCTATACTACGGAAGTGTCGAGTGCATGGCTGACTCACTATAAACCACTACGCACTGTTCTTCATTTCGACACATTTTGACATTCACCCTTCCGAGTTTGGTACACTAAAAAGTACTGCTTCCACACTCACCCAGCAAGACATTGTTAGATGCATACCATATGTCACAGCTTGTCATGTGTTTCGTTTCACGAAAAGTCGGCCGGGACCCTTATTAGCGGTCCTGGGGAACCTATACCTAATAAGACTTCCAGGGTCACAGTAGGCGTGCCTGGAAGTAAGTACAGGTACACCAACACCAGAAATACAGTTCACGTGAATCGCATTCTATTCTCGTGCGGAGCGCACCCATCAATGTTGACGAATGTATATCCTATCTGTGGTACTTTATCAGAATCACGGTACAGCTCACCCAAAATAACAGGGGTGAATAAATATGCACTTAGTCACCGTGTCTTGTGTTTTGCACGTATCTTGTGTTATTAACTTTGCACCGTGTACGGTAAGCTGTTTGCTATTCACAATCACTTCTCACCTCACAACACACTGGCAGTATTCACTATACCAGTACACGCTAGCGTCTAAGCTCATGAACTGTGATCGATACGCATAAGTGCGCAAGCCGTATTTCATATTCATCAACAACGTATTTCATAATCATCCCAAGATTTCTATTTCTCACTCACTCGGTTTCATGCGGATTAGATCACATACGGCATCACTCTATACGATGATTCAACTTGGTTGTCACTACATTGCGGTCATTCTCTCAACAATGCGGCTATTTCTCTCATGCTTTTCATTTCGTTCATGCTTTTTAACCATCGATGTTTGTTTTTATGTGCGACGCAGTATTTCTGCAATAAATTATTAAATTATTATTAACAACGTGTTTGCGTGTGCAATCTAGGAGCTATCAGACTGCCACACTAATGAAACTGTGCTGACTATAACACCTCGCACGCAAATGTGTTGTGATAGTGAGGCATGTGACATGTGAGCACTGTAGATCGTGCGTAGCAAGCATCATCTCATCTGTAGTCTATCCGGGTGACTCAAACGTTGCACACCGGTACAATGTAGTCTTTGCGATGTTAGCTCTACATTTATATATTAAAAAAGGTAACACTCGAAAGTTGATTTGTCGCCACAAGCTGTGACATGTGGTATGCATCTAACAATGTCTTGCTGGGTGAGTGTGGAAGCAGTACTTTCCGGTGTGCCAAGCTGGGAAGGGTGAATGTCGAAATGTGTCAAAATAAAGAACCGTGTGTAGTCGTATCTAGTGAGTCAGCCATGCACTCGACACTTCCGTAGTATAGCAAAGACTGGGGTGTGAGTGGATAGGGACTAGAGTGACTAGAGTGAGGCGAGCGAACGGGTAAAGTACCCCCGTCGAGCAGAGTAGACGATAAGCGGTCGATGGGTATAAAAGAGAGGTGAGTGGGGCGCGAGAGCAGCGGGTCATCCTGGCCTTTCTGTAGCACTCATTCACTCATATTCCGGCATTTCCTATTTCGCAATATTTCTTCTTTTTATTATTACTTCTTTGTTAACATGTCTGCCACTTATTTCACGCATGTCTTGTATGATTACCGATTTTGATCGTGATCGTTTACGTAGAGACCAAACTTGGCAAAATAACTTCTCAAAAATATCGCGCACCCTCATAATTCTTTCTCTCTCGCTCATATCGCAAAGCGACATGGATATGGTAAAAGTACAAGCGTGTCTCTCTAACCACTCCAATCACCCGTCTCTCTTCTTTGCAGTCATGCGCTTCGTCTGCCACCGCGACTACCACCACCACAACCTCTGTCTCACATTCATAGCCAACTCGGCGCTCTTGGCGATCGCCTTCCTCATCTACTGCCTCGACTGGTGAGTTCGTGAGACACCCATCGTATTTCTGTTCATGAGACCATACTCGTACTTACATTTGAGGATTCAGACATGAACTGATTGTTTTTAGGTTTAAGAACGCGACGCACTGCGGCAGCTACGGCCGCACCGTCGCCTACATCATGGGTGAGTCTCGTATCTACGTGATGTATATATAGCTTGCGCCAGAGCGATTGTTTTCGATCCACCTCGCTTGCAGTTCGAAACACGGTAACCGTCTGCCCCTCTTGTTTTGCGCGCTATTGCTGAGAACTGACTCTTTTTCTGATCTACCCCACCGCGCGCTACTTATTAGCACAGAACTATATCTCTCGTTCACCTTTCGCCTTCTCGAGTCTCGACCTTTCCTGCTTCCTAGCAGTTTCTGATCCGACTCTCGATTGCAGCCCTGTGCGCGGGCTACTTTGCCCTTGCCGGAATCGCAGTCGTCACACTCTTCTTCGTCTACCGCAGCGCCGCCATTCTCAGGGACCGCCTCGGACAGCTGTGCGTCGTGTGAGTATCATATTGATCAGCTGATCAGATGATCATTATCACTTATCAGTTGATCACTGACCGATTTCAGCCCGGCCGCCGGCTCGTTCATCTTTGCTATCATCACCGGTCTCCTGATGATTGTGCTGCTGTATTCCGGATTCAATGTGAGCTGCCTGCACAAACAGCTCAACAAGGTCGGTTGATGAACATGAAAGTAAACGAAAAGTGAACAATGATGAGAAACGACTAGCGTGCTTCTATAGCACGTTAGTAGAACTAATCTAGTTCTCACAGTCGTTCTCACATAATCCAAGGCTCTGTCTTGTTTTCGGCTGAGAACAATTGGTACGGCTATATCCTTGTTACTCTCTATAAGTAGTGTGATAAACGAAATACCAACAATTAAAAAAAAATCGAAGTGCATCGAAAATCAAAGGCGAATTGGCCTCTTTATCTTGGAAGCAATGGGCAAGATCTGGAACGTACAAGTAAACAAACAAGTAAACAACCAACCTTGCAGTGGACGTTCGCGTACGTGTGGCTGCTGTCGCTGTACGCGATCGTCTCCAATGGACTGCTGCTCGCTGTGAGCGCCTATCTCACGTACAACGAGGTGGGTTTGGTGTTTCGAATAACGGGTTATACAAGAATACAAGTGAAAGTGTATTTCCAATACAACGAGGTGGGTCGAATCTCGCAACCAAAACGACCGTCTATTAGGAAAAAAAGAGTGGTAGGCATTTAGTGTCCGCAACATTCGCGCTCTGCGGCGGCTAGGCGCCTGACAAAGCGTGAACTTTTAAATTCTTACTATGACTATGTATAGATAAATGGGACGAATGATATGATAAAAACGTATAAAGGTAGCCCCATCCTTTAAAAGACGTATGAGTATTCTGCATAAAGTCACTATCAGTACCAGACTCGCTAAAGTAGCGGACCGAAGCTATTCCCGAAATGCATCAAACTTTCGACTACATTACGATTGACCTCTAACCACTTCGAGATACTTGGTTCAGGAGAAACCACCTATTGATTTACTGATTCCAGCAAGACTCGTCCTCAGGAGTCGAGCACAAGAGCTCGCGCGCGTCCGTCGCCTCTCTCGGCTCCGCCCACACAGCCCCCGCCCATTTATGCCCCGCCCACAGCCACTCTGCTCCCACTCTCAGCCACCCGCATCCTGTCTACGTAGTAAGCATGCCGGCGATTGTTGAGGAGCCTCCAAAATACAATATTGTGTAACTATGTATGTTACTTAGTTTAGTACAGTTCCCAATACGAGTATTTTTTCTTTGATTGTGTGATGATAAACAATTGGTATGACACGTTGTTCGAATTGAAAGAAGAGGGGAAAGTGAAATGAACTTTATCGATCAGTTTTATACTACATATGTCTTGTTATATACTACATATGACAAGCACAAACTACTGGTGTATCTGGTATGTATCTCTCTCCCTCTCTCTCCCTCTCCGTCTCTTCCCTCCTCTCTCTCTCTCTCTCTCTCTCTCTCTCTCTCTTTCTCCCCTCTCTCTCTCTCTCTATCCGTCTCGGTTCTCGCGCTCTTCCTTCTCTTTGCAGAAGCGACGCTTCCTCCAGTGTGCCGGGAGCATCTCCTCATAAGCGTCCATGCCGTTGGGATACTGTAGAGTTACCGTAACCCGCATTCAGAGTACCGTATACCTGGTACTCGTCGACGAGGCTCTGCACGCTGTCGAACTCGCGGCGCTCTCCGTTCCTGTAGACGTACCACACCTCTTCTCCCGCCGGCAGACGAGACTCCAGCTCAGAGTCGCGGAACACGGCAACGTGCCTAGAGATACGGTATTCTACCGTATACCGCATTCTACCGTACATTCAAATTAGAGTGACATGCCTATGAAAAAGGATAACGCTGGAATTACAGTTTTCTACCCCTATTCACTCTACGGTACTCTGAATAGAGGTTACTGTAACATTACCGTACTCTACCGTACACTCACTTGGGCGCGTGGGTTGGATGATCGTAGTGGGCGAGGTAGAGCTGCAGCGGCAGGTCGTCCGCAGGACCCGGACGGCGATGATACAGCACCACCTGTGTTTTGTGTTCTGTGTTTTGAGGTGTGTACTGTGTCTTGTGCTCTTTACCGGGCTGTAGTGAGGGTTGTGCTTGCCGTGGTTCAGCACCAAGTCGTTGAAGTGGGAGACCTATCAAATACATTATACAATATAATATAATAGTTTGAATATAAATAAGTATTCAACTCACCCAGCTCTCGGCCCTGTCGACCGGAAGAATGCCCTTGTAGAAGGTGTACCGCTTGGTCGCCAACTGTTCCTCCGTGCCGGGCGGGCTGAAGCCAGAAGCCGACTCCGGCCTGTTATCGATCAATAAACAATCGATTAATAATCAATAAAGGGACGCTTCAATCGTTTTTCACTCACACGACAACGCGATTCGGGTCCCTGCGGTTGTTGCAGCGGTTCTGAAGAAAAAAAACACTCGCATCAATCGATAATCGATCAATATTCAATCGATACCAGCTCCCGTTCGCCTTCCGAGTCGGTCTCGGAGTCCTCGCCGTACTCGAAGTAGTACTTGTCCGTCACCGCACACCTCAGCTGCAATCGATCGATAACTAATCGATAATCAATCGATAGTCGCTCACGATCTTCCTCTGCTTCTTGGGCTCCCTGTCGCCGTAGACAGCGCGCTGGTTCATCTCGTGCGACTAAATCACATCGATCGATAAATGCAAAATCGATCGATAATTGGATAGCTATTAAATCAAATCGATCGATAAGTGATTGATCCATTGATAATTGATTTATCAATCGATAACTGGACACCCACATAGTAGACAGAGTTGTGGTCATCGTCTTCGCCGTCCCTGAAAGTGATGTGAATACACAAAATAGAAAAATAGAAAGACAAGACTAGACAAGACATCGGAAACCCGAAGTTCTTTCTGAAGATCTTTTGCTAGCAAAAGATGAGTCGGGTCTCTACTCTCAGAAACATCTTTGTGTCTTTTCGTATCATAAAGCGACTTTACGATACAAAATCTAAACTGGAATTATTTAATGAATGTCACCCACATTCTCCGACCGTCTGACACGAGTGCGCAATCGCAAATGGCTGCGCTTTCGAATCATTTTCTCGCATTCCAAGTCGAATGGATTCCAGAACGTTTCCGTATGCTGACAACTTAGTTAGATGTGTTTCATGAACAATGCACAACTCACACTGTGCTTTGAACGTGTAAGTACGGGATAGTTGAATAATAGGATAGCGGAACTGCACTGAGCACGTAACTTCTGAATGTGACTGTTCGTATGTATGGGAAATGAAATATAAGTATAGGTTGATTCAGTGCATCATTCACTGTCTCGCTAATGATTTCCATATCCTGTTCACATCCACGAATTCTAGCTTCGTTCCGTCGAGGGTGAACTCCATCTCGCGTGCGTTCAGAACTTTCACTGTCTTCTTTCGGATCAGCCCTCTTCACTCCCCGAGTTTCTGTTTCCTCAGATTTTCAACCCTGTCCATAGCAATTTGACCATCTCCGACCTGAAGTGATCCAAGATCATATGTATGTACTTCGTATGCATGTATGTATGTAGGTAGTGAGCGTAAGACGTATCTGCGATACAACATCTCTTCGCAACTACATACTTATCCACATCAACCTGAATGACGTGATATTCATATGAACTGACGTGTCGAACTTAGTAAACGTTTATTCACACAACAACCCGAAAATCCAAAAAAAATGTAAATTTAATATACATACGAGATCGTATACAAATGCGCATAGAAATGACGAAACACACAACTTCGCGGAAGTTGTACACAGGATAGGTGATGTGAGAAGGCGCTTAGCGTGAGAGAGAAAGAGATTGTGAGATGAGAGAGAGAGAGTGGTCAGACCCTCCGAAACTCCATTTTGAATCCTCGAAAACACGTGCAATCACAGCGTTTTGAAGGCGTTGTAAAGGTACAATGGCGACTTTTTTGTAGTATTCGTGTAACATCGATTTACAAAATAAAGAACTCTAGTTCTTGATTGTTTTCTATACTACAAATTAGCAAAATAGTCGCCACTGTGGTTTCGGAAAGACCGGCCACACCTTGAGAGTGTGAGTGTGTGGTGGTGGCTGAGAAAGGGGGAGGAGAAGCGAGTCGATGTTGCCTACATGCGCTCGCGCGATAGGTAGTACCACCAGTAGAACACTGAAAACAGTTCATTTAAATTTTCGTCGAGCTATACTATTGAATATTGGTTATCTACAGCGAGTCTGATTGCGAAATTTCCCGTATAAGGAGATTCGCGCGCTGAATCAACGTGATTCCACTTTAAAAACCAATCGGTTAAAACACGGTACGGAAATTCTTTGGATTGGCGTTTAGCTGATCACAAGCCGTCTCTTTCTCTCCCTCTAACTCCCCCTCTCTCCCTCTCTTTCTTTCTCTCTCTCCCTCTCTCTCCCTCTCCCTCTCCCCCCTCTCTCTCCCTCTCTCTCTCACCATTGAACAGCGCGAAGAGGGTGGGGAACGCCTTTGCTGCGATCGCGTCCACTCGAGCGCCCATGTCGATGTCGTACCTGGGAAATCGATATTTGACTGAATACTTTATTTTATTTCGGTAATGAGATATAATCAAGCAAATCCAATATTTATCCAGCATCTCAATTCGATACTGTCATTGTATGATTGATGGTAATCGCGTTTCCTGTGTGATTTGCAGTGAAAAAAACGGCAAAAAATCGAAAAGACGCACCACCGTTCCCATGGGTCCGGGCACGACATTTTCGAATGTGTGGTACGGTAGCTAAGAGCTTTTAACATCATCTGTTTACCTGTGCGCATTGGCCGAGTAGCCGTCGACCATTCCGTTCTCGCCGTTCGAACGAGACTCGCGCTCGCGTTCCCTGTTAGATAAAGGAGTGAAGAGGGATATGGAATGGGAGAGAGAGTGGGAGGGAGAGAGAGAGAGGGAGAGAGAGGGAGAGAGAGGGAGAGAGAGAGACGGAGAGAGGGAGAGATCTACTCACTGCAAGCGCAGCATCCACTCGTCGTCGTCGTTGTTGTTCAGATTGTTGATTGTGGTGTGCGGCGGCGGCGGCTTCTTCAGAGAGCCACCGTTCATTGACCTGAAAAATGTCTTTGAGTCGTTTTAATTCAAAAATAACACAAGTCATTGCAACACCATTGTTCTCCTCACTCTAGGAAACTGATCCGTCGTTGATCGCCATGCGATTTTTTATTGCTCTCATTCAGTCAATTGATTCCGGGGTCCTCAAAGTTCTACAGTGTTTTTTGTGATTTTTTCACTTTCAAAAAACGCACATGTCATCATCACATCATCCTTTGATTCTATAGAAAAAGTATCTGATTGAGCCTTTGACGTTCTCACATTCGCACATAAATTCTTTCTCACAGACTTTAACATTATAAAAAAAGTGAATATTGTTTCTACTGTAGTATCATGTGTGAACAGGATATGCTTGTAGATAGAAAATCACGCGTTACACAGATAGTACACTAGAACAACAATCGAATACGTCAAGCGAGTAGGTAAAGTAGAGTAAAGCATGCGTCGAAATCGAACACATCTTTGTCTCCTTTTTTATTTGAACTGAGAGCAAAATCAAATATATAGAATTACAACTCACTTTCTGAACGTGGCCTGCTTGGCTTTGGCGCGAGCCACACGAGCCTGCTTCTTGGCCCTGAAAAGAGAGGGGGTGAGGGTGAGAGAGAGGGAGGGAGAGAGAGAGAGAGAGAGAAAGAGAGAGAGAGTCCGCACCTGTACTTGATCTCTGTGATTTTGTCGACGAATCCGACGACAGCCAATTCGACGAGTGAGAAGAAGATGAACGCGACGCACACGAAGAACCACAGGTCAATCGCCTGAACGAGCGAATCTCTCCCTCTCTCTCCCTCTCTCTCTCTCTCCCTTTCTTTTCCCCTCCCTCCCTACTGTCTACGTCCTCTCCCTGCCTTCTTCTCACTTCCTGTCACCCTATCTCGTTACCCCTAGGTCTTTGTTCGTTCAGATCGTTTAGTTTGCGTTCCCGTCTCACACTTCTTGACTCATCTCCCTCTAATATCATTGCGGGTTCTCGCCGATCCCTTGTCCCACCCAGTACGACAACGTCACTCATGCAACTTTCCACCCAACCCCCCTCCCTCAGACAGAGAGCCATTCTATTCCGGCTCTTTCTCTCTCTCTCTCTCCCCCCCCTCTCTCTCTCTCTCCCTTTCTCTACTCTCTCTCTATTTCTCTTTCTCTTTCTCTTTCTCTTTCTCTCTCTCTCTCTCCTCTCTCCTCTCTCTCCTCTCTCTCCACTCTCTCTCTTTCTCTCTCTCCCTATCTCCCTCTCTCTCTCTCCAATCTCTCCACTCTCCCTCTCTCTCCACTCTCTCTCTCTCTCCCTCTCTCTCTCCCTTTCTCCACGCAGCAATTATTGTTGGATACGCGATAATTTCCCGCTCGATATCAAAAACGTGGAATGCAGAGTCTGCCTATAATTGGCGGCGGGGCTTTTCGAGCAAAGCCGCGCACGCGCGCATGCCAAAAATCATCGAAATCTCCTTCCCTCTCTCTCTCTTTCTCTCTCTCTCTCTCTCTCTCTCTCTCTCTCTCTCTCTTTCGGCAATCCGGGATGCTCCCTCCAGCACATCGGAAATCGTCAAGCGTCAAAAGATTAAGGTCTCACAAAGTGACCGAAAAAGAGCTAGACAATTGCAATCAAGTGCCCCCGCAATGGGAGCAAAAAGTGGAAAAAAGAAAAGCGCTCAAAAATACCTTAACGAAGGAAACGCGCGGCAGGTTCTTGACGATGTTTCCGAACTGAAATTGGCTCAATCAATAGTCAATCAATAATTAGTTTGGTATAAAGTACAGAGAGAGAGAGAGAGAGAGAGAGAGAGAGAGAGAGAAGAGAGGGAGAGAGAGAACGCTTCATACCTGAAAGGTGAGTGCCATGAGTGGACGATACTCCGAGAGTGATCCTAGCCGGCAGGGCTCTCGTATCTATCCAGAACGCTATCCATGAGATGAAGACGGACAGGTAGGTGGGCAGGTACATTTGGAGCACGTAGTAGCCGTACAGACGCTTGAATCTGAATCTATTGTTTTGCACCTTTAAGGATGCACCTTTAACCTGTACATACTCGTACATTGTACATTGCACACTACTTTTACATTGTACTCGTAAGGTCAATCTTCAACGAAGCAACATTGTCCGAGAGATTTGTATACCATTGTAGTACATTTTCCACTTGACTCCCTGACTTGCGGCGCTTCAACCGATCGCATTTCACTCACCCTCTTTATGTGACCCCACAGCTTTATTTTATGCGCTTCCCTCTTTCTTCTTTGCGCGAGTTTTCTCCAACGTACCCACTTTCTCGTCCCTCGTTTCCCACACTTACGCGGATTTCACAAATCTCTCAGTTTGCCGGACGCCGTACAGACGCTTGAATCTGAATCTATTGTTTTGCACCTTTAAGGATGCACCTTTAACCTGTACATACTCGTACATTGTACATTGCACACTACTTTTACATTGTACTCGTAAGGTCAATCTTCAACGAAGCAACATTGTCCGGAGAGATTTGTATACCATTGTAGTTACATTTTCCACTTGACTCCCTGACTTGCGGCGCTTCAACCGATCGCATTTCACTCACCCTCTTTATGTGACCCCCACAGCTTTATTTTATGCGCTTCCCTCTTTCTTCTTTGCGCGAGTTTTCTCCAACGTACCCACTTTCTCGTCCCTCGTTTCCCACACTTACGCGGATTTCACAAATCTCTCAGTTTGCCGGACGACAAAAACCGCGTTCCGTGTCCGGGCGCATTGTTCTCAAAGACCCTCCAACTCTCGAAAAACACGATTTACTATGCTGTCTACCTGACTAGTACTATGATGTTTTACCGGGGTAATGACAGCTTAATTCTGCATATTCCCCCCCTCTTCCCTCTTGCCCCGCGCTTACCTTGTGGTGAGGAAGTTGCCAAGGTTTTCTTTGACGCGCCTCTTTTTCCAACTCCATTGTGCCGCCCACGCGCGCATTTTAAAATAGAGGCGACTAGTAAATTACTTACTCGAGTAAGCTCCCCGCGCCGAGCAAACTAGAAACTACACAACACCTCAAGTCTAGACCCCCAAAAATCGGCTCAGCCGCTGAAAAAAGGTTATCATCACCCTTCAAAGACAACTGTGGTGTCAAACGCCAAAACTCAAGCTGGTTACTTCTGAGTGTAATCTCGCTCCCTTGCAGGAGAAACAAAGAGCTACCAGGAACATTAGGGAAGGGAATGCGATTTGATAGGCGGCGTACGGCGGCGAGGAACAATCGAATTGTCCAGAGGTGGTGGCAATGGCAGACCTGCACAGAGATGCCACTAATCGATTCGTGCAAGCAACAACGTAACACATCAAAATGTGACTGGTTCCGTAATCTTGTGATTAGTTTCGAACAATAAACTCACTTATTTGAAAAACATATATTGAGATATAGTAGAATCATATGTTTTTGTGTTTTTTTTTTAGTTTTCCAATCACAGCTTGCCGTATTCAATCTATTTATGTGTTTGTCCTGTTTTCTTCTATATAGTATACACGGTTATAAATAATATTATTTATATATGAACCCACTTGAATGTGACTTTTAGCTGGTCCCACATGCCCGCCGTGTACTCGTTCATACTCCTGCCCCACGTGACGTTGTAGAATTGAAAGTCCGGCAGCCTAAAATAGTTTTTATTTCGGAATGCGTTCGCATATTTTGCGAAGCCGTTAATTTACAGCGGCGCAAAACAACAGTTTCATATGCATACATTGTAATATATGTCCTGTACACAAGAGGGCATGATGCATTAACGACTCTCTCTCCTCCCCCTCTCTATCTCTCTCTTTCTCTCTCTCTCTCTCTCCCTGTCTCTCTTCACTCTTTATTTTCTCACCACGTTCTCGAGGACTAATCCACATCCCAGCAAAATGCAGGCAGGCCCGGCAAAATTCCGGACACAGAAAGTACAATCCCGCAACATATGTGGGAATTAGGACGAGGCGAATAGATGGGAGGCACATGTTTTGGCAGGAATGCGAATTGGACTTTGAGGCCGAAACAGTGAGTTAGCAAGGGAGAAACCATGAAATCAGTGATTGCCGCACAGATGCATTCGTATCTCTGGAGACTCAATTAACAACAAACTAATTCACTAACAACAACTGTTTGAGATTAAATGATTACCTTTAATATGAATTATCAAGAATGACTAATCTATTCATAATGATACAACTCCATTGTACTATGAATCACCTATAGAAATATATGCAAATACGTAGGTGCACAATGCATTGTATGAAACGACGTGAGATCGTAAATAAACATATGGATAGATAGGTTTATTACCGATAACATGGAAAAAATCGAAATTATAAACAAAAAGTGAGCAATACAAACGGCAGGTATAAACGGGGTTTCAATGATATTGAACACGAACATAATCACATAGTATTACATGGAAAAGGAAGTGGGGGGAGAGCTCTCTATAGGTTGCGCAATTTGCTAGGTGGCATGAGATCTAAATCTAATGTAGAGAGTTGTGATTTGAAGATAGAGGGATCATTGATGGAGATTAGGTCACGAGAAAGCGCATTCCATATTGCGAAGGTTCTGCTTAAAAAAGTGCTGGTACGGCCTGTGTGATCAAATGATGGAACAATTCTAAATTCATGAGAGCCACGAGTACGAGATGGAATAATTGCAAAAAGACCATGATAGTCCAATATAGTTTTCGAGTGGATTACTTTGTGAATGTATGTGACATCATTCAAGAATCGTCTATTTTCGAGAGTTTGAAGATTGAAAAGCTCAAGGCGTTGAGGATATGATAGGATGCGCCCGATACGCTGACACACACGACGAGTATAATAGCGTTGTATGCTCTCAATTAGGTTTACAGAAGCAACATCAATTAGGTTTACAGAGAACATCAGTAGGGTTCCAGAGCTATTCAATTTCTAATTTAAAAAATAGGTTGTGTATGCGGTGATCAGTAGTGTGGGATTTCGTGTTTTGTATGTCCGAAGAAAATCATTTATAGAATACAGAGTTTGTTGAATTATTTGTTTGAAATGATTACGGAACAATAAGTTATTACTCATGAGAATACCAAGATCCTTTGCAGAATCTACTGGTTTGAGAGTTGAGTCGTGGACGATATAAGTGTGCCTTGGATTCCGCTTGCCTACATGCAATATTTGAGTTTTCTCAGTGGATATCTGAAGTCCCCATGAAGCTGACCATGCTGCGACTATGTCAATGGCTTTTTGGAAAATATACAACTACACAATACAAGACTAATCGTTGAGACAAATCTATGATTAATCTATAAATCAATTAGTCAATTAATCGATAATCGTACCGGAAGTCCTCGGGTGGAGGCATGGTGACGGGGGCCCAGTCCTGCCATAGTAGCCGCACCTCTGCTATGTTGTACGAGTACGACTCGAACACGAGGGAACACTCCTGCAAGAAAGAGCTGAGTAGTAGAGAGGAGTTATACACAAGTTCCTCGTAAGAATCGAACAATTTTAGGGCAGTTCGGACCTAGGAGATACATGTGTGGTCATAAAGGTTTCAAGGGTGCTCTATAAAGTGGTCTCGGTGGTTTTGGTCCATTATGCAAAATACAATGTCTTAATTGAACATTGAATAGATTCAATACGCTAGATCAAGGTGGAACACTTATGTTAGCTAGTAAGTTAGCAGTGTTGTCTGTTGTGTTTTCAAATTGATTTGGGAGTTGTGGTTTTTCGTCAATGGACCGATCTTAATGTTTTATTGTATTCGAGCAAGATGATTGTACGACTATAATATAACGTAAGTGGACTAATGACATCTATTATTTGCCTGCCCACTCGTTTTGTATGACATTCCAAAACTGTCAAAAACTGCATAACAATTCCGGGCTCGTTCGCTGAACGATGACTCATGTTATCCCATTCCTCTCGGTTGGCTTGATTTATTTACACGCGTTTCGAGGGTTCTCGACGCCGGAAGCGGGACATTGTTGTACTCTAACTGTACCTGAGACACCGCCGAAATGTTGTTTTTCGGGTTTGTCATAAAACACCGGATAGATATAATAGACATTTCTGTATTAAAAGGTTAAAATATATAGAGAGACTTGAACTGGAGGAATAAAATGCAGTCATCACTCCGTCAAACTATTCCTTATTCTTATAAGCCGGAACTTGTGAAACTGTGTTATTTTACCGTAACCTCACATTTACATAATAACATAGTCGTCATAGTATGCTACTTGATTCGAGATAAATATTACGGTTCTGAGAATGTTTGTGTTTTCATGATTGATGATTTATCCATTATCAGAAACCAACCGTGGAATCTATGGGGAAATAGGAGAGATGAAAGGCGCATTGGGCTGAAACCTGCACTCGGTAGTTCAACCACGTTGTTCCTGCAATCAATCAATCAATAATCAATAATCATTTATCCCATCCCTGCACTATTTCGAGGAACCTACTGCAACGAGGAAGCCTTCCCCCTGTCTTGATACATCGCTTCCCCCTTCCTTCCATAACCCTTCATTTCCCCTTTTCTTTGGCGTCTGCGCTCTCCATATTCTGCACTCTCTCCCCACTCGAGACAATCATGGATGAAGATAAGAGGGGCCTCTCTCTCTGTCTCGTCACAGACTACTATGGGGGCCGAGTGAATGCTGTTTGTTTCTCTCTACCTCAGTCACTATGTTTGTTTATGTTGTCTTCCATACACAACTCCGAAACGGGAATGCGCCTAGCGACTAAACGCCCTGAACTGGAGGAATAGGAATAAAATGCAGTCTCTCTCTCTCTCTCTCTCTCTCTCTCTCTCTCTCTCTCTCTCTCTCTCTCTCCCTCTCTCTCGCCGCTCCATTCTCTGCCAGGCAAATTTCGCATGCGCATATTCACGTCACACACACAAATTTCGGGGGTGATGTAAAAAGGGAAACCTCTCGGATGAAAACCTTTGGATGAAAGCGCGGAAAGTTGCTCTTGGCAACTAGTTCAGAGTTTAATCGGATAAAACAATACATGGTGTCCTTTTGCGTTTTCTATACATCTATTCCCCACTCTCTCTCACTTCCACACTCTCCCTCTCTCTATCTCACCATTGGGATAGATGATGAGAAGAATGTTGGACGCGGGCGACTTGTGGACTTCTGTGTGTTTTGAGTTGACGAAACACACATTCGGCGTCCACAGCTTTTCACTAACAGAGCTGTCCAGCGAGAGATTCGTCTTGCAAGACAGGTTTCTGAAACGTGAACAAGTACTCTCTCTCTCCCTCTCCACCTCCTTCTCCCCCTCTCTCTCTCCCTTCCTCCTCCCTCCTGCACCGGTATGAAACTTCCAGCCGTTGAGGAACTAGTTTCCTCCCTATGGCTTTGCTCTTTTCACACTTCCTCTCATTGTAGATGAAAGATTGTACAAACAAAGCTTAATGGGATTCACTTCACTTCCCGTTTTCATTTTACCGCTTTCTATCTCCCTCTAGATTGTCCTTATATGGAATGGAAAGTATGTTGACTATGCGCGCATACCACCCAGACAGGCCCTCTATCAACCTCCCCCTCCATCCACCAATTCCAGTCCGATACACAACAAGTACACATTATTATCGTCCGCCCTCCTCGCATGACGAATGAGCGGCTAAGCGGCGAAACGACAATATGCGTGGTTTCGGGGCCGGTAAACGCACGTACAGAAAAATTGGACGTGAGGACAACGTCTGAATTGTACTATGTGTTCGCGCGCTATAAAACTGTACACAAGAAGCGCCCGAGGGCATTTGATGAAAGTAATATCGAGTGTCTGCGAGTTTGCGTGTGAAGAGAAGAAGCGATATCACAACAAGTTCGGAGAGCAATTATACTGCGTGTAGTTTACTCAAAAAAAAACGCGTGTCGATTATGTACGAAACACGCATTTCCTATACAAAACACAAAGCGTCCTACGTGCGATGGAAACAATCATCGGTGAATGACTAATCGCCTCTCTTTCTCTCTCTTTCTCTCTCTCTCTCTCTCTCTCTCTCTCTTACTCTCTCTCTCTCTCTCTCTTTCTCTTTCTCTCTCTCTCTCTCTCCCCCTCTCTCTCACCTGTATTCCAGCCTAGGATCGGTCCATACCTGCGAGAACCACACATCCGCTACGAAAGCGCTCGTGATCTCGGAGATTGATGAAATGTCCTGGAATCAATCGATAAATGTGTGTATGATTAGTACTCATTCATAGAATCAGACAGTTCTGCAGTCACACAAAACACAAATCAGTCCCACCAGCCGAAAACAAGCTAGACTGATTTGTTACGTATAGAAGTACATATTATATCTATACATTTTATAAAGTAAGTATCCAAATGAAACTGACCTGTACAGTCAATTCCACGGAAACATCTACGGACTTGTTGGACGGCACGACAGTTTTGTCGTAGTCGGATAACAGTTCAGCCAGCAGCGATTTGCGCTGATTGCTGTAACAAAATCGATAATCAATCGATAGTTATCGATCGATACACCTGTTGTACTCGCATTCTGGTTCGATGGACGCCGCGATATCGGCGAGCGAGATGATTAGGTAGATCAGAACGTCGTGCAACATCGCATCTGGAATATTATGATTTGAATTCGCGCCAAAATATTATTCGAATCTCAGAAATCGGAAAAAGCGTACGTTCGAAACAACAAATACAAATAGGAATTCACACATTTCCGCGAGAGAAAGTACGTTTTGCGATGCAGCGAAAACTTTCAACGAATCTCTCGGTTATTCGTATCCAGAATTCGGATTGGATGTGCATACTCCAATTAACTGTGATTTCGAAACAGCTAAATAACTGTTATGTAGACACACATGTCAGTATACACTTTCCATCAACTTTTCTATCAACTTCTGATGAGACGACGGGTTTATGAAAGGCTCAAAGCGCAAAACACGATTCAAATTCGCGTTGTGATTACTTGCGTGTTGTTTGTGCATAGTTGTTGATAGGAGTAATGAAAAGCGGGAAAAAGCGGTCTTCGAAACATCGAAACTCGAAGTGGACGGAAGAAAATTGCCCTATTTGGGGGGCGAGACGACGTGCGGGCAAAGCAACCAAATGGGATCTTTGAGACCTGAGGTGCGAAGCCACGAGTCTCAAACTTGCGAACACAATGTCACCGATTCGGTAGAAGGATTACGAAATAATTACCAGCAAATGAGAGAGGGATGGAATAATCCCGCTACAAATGGAATGTGCGACGCGGAAAACGAAGCATGATATAATTTTACAAAAGCTCTCTCCCTGCTCCCTGCTCTCTCTCTCTCTCTCTCTCTCTCTCTCTCTCTCAATTTCACACCCTTTATCACTCCTTACCAGGAAGTGTAGTAGGCATGTAGAAATGTTCATTTTACGGTGAAATAGTTGGTTTACCTGGAGTCACTTTCCCCCCACATTTTCCGTCTCTCTCTCTCTCTCTCTCTCTCTCTCTCTCTCTCTCTCAACTCTCTTCTCTATTATTTCCATAAATGCAAAAGCTTCCACGACAGAAGAGAAACAACAATGACGATCGGGACAGAGAGGAGAGAGAGAGATAGAGAGAGAAAGAGAGAGAGGGGGGGGGAGAGGGAATGACGAGAGAGGAAAGGATTCCGGAGAATCCTCTAAAAAACCGCGTAATGTTAGGTTTTGGAAAATTGCTGGTTGTCAGCCAAAAAGCGTTACATTTACATGCTACACGATTCGAGGAATCTCGCTAAAATTGAGAAAGAGCATCCGCATAAAATTACATAGTGTATTCGCATTATGAAAAAAAACCGCGGGGATAAATTGCGATTGACGAATGAAGTGAAAGAGAGAGAGAGAGAGAGAGAGAGAGAGAGAGAGACCGGACATTCAATGTGGTAACCAGTCGCATTAATTAAAAGAGTCGAAGCGAAACAGCGCAGTGAACTCGGAATCCATGGGATACATCTAAACGAGGAAGCGAGAAAATTACACGCGATACAAATACCTCTACCCAAACACACACACACACACACAAAACAACAAGAGCACTAAGAAGTACAATGTTGGACCCCGGTGAAAGAGGGGGCGGGATTGCGGGGGGGCGCCCGGGAATAAGAGGGGCGGGGCCGGGGAGAGAGAGGGCCCCCACGGTGACAGCCTAATTCGAAGAGCGTGTGAAATAAGAGGTGGAAAGGGACTGAGTGAGGGGAGAAATTGCAACAAGTAGTCTGGGAAGGAGGAGGGGGGGGGGGAGAAAGAAATGCAATTGCAAGGACAAGCCTCCCGGAAGAGAGGAGACCAATTGCAGATTGCAGGCAGTCGTGATCCTTGGAAAGAGAGTGGGGAGACAGAGAGAGAGAGAGAGATAGACAGAGAGAGGAGAGAGAGAGAGAGAGAGAGAGAGAGAGAGAGAGAGAGAGAGAGAGAGAGAGGTTTAACCGCCGACGACACGAGCATAGATGATTGAATCTGCACTCGCACCTTTCGGAACCAACGCTCCTATATAGTATAAGTACACTTTCAAGCCGTCACACAAACGTGTAAACATTTGTCGCTTGTGTTCGCTATGAATCTACTCCCTGATGATTTAAATTATCGGTAATGATGACAAGTTGCGATAACCAAATCACGCGGAGTGAAATGAACAGTCATCGAGTTTACTTTGATTCTTGATTTACTTTGATTTACTTCGAGTCATCGAGTTACTTTACTTCCCCACTTTGATGGACTTGCAGAGAAGGCTTGGCTACTCGATTGCCTGGCCCCATCTGCGGGTGACGTCCCTTTACGTCCCGGCTTTATGAGGCACTCGCGGCAGAAACGAATGGAAACTCTCAAACCATGTCCCTTGCACGAATGTCCATGGGCCTGTCCTATATGCGGGATGCGGCCTGTCACATGCAGAGCCATTCATAGTGTTTCAAAGAACCACATAGACTTTATACTATTGGAACTTATGGTTAAAATAGTTTAGGAAATATCTATTTATTGGTGTAAGTACAACGCAAGTGTTTAAGTAATCACAAAAAAAGAGGTATGGTGTATTTAAATACAGACGTACTCAACGTCAATCGCTTGCACTCGCACTTTTGGACGCCACAGACATTGAAACAATAACACACGACAACGCTAGGAATTCCAAAGTCGGGGTTTCGATTGGTTAGCGATTTCCACGTCTTCAAAACTCGGTTTGTTCTCGTTATCGTATCATAGAGTGCGAGTGTGTGTAAGTAGACTTTCTGGTATAAACACCACACATTCCATGCACAAACTCAGTTTAGAACGCACATATATATACACGGGAGAATGACATGCGAACACGAGAAATGGAATTCGCGTTTTTTTGATTATATATATAAACTAACTGGTGAGAGAGAGAGAGAGAGAACAGAAACACAGCGAAATCGAGGCGTGTTTGCTTTCTGCGAAACATTTACGATTTAGTGGGGCGAATTTGAAACATAATGACTTTTTTAATAATGGCTTTCAGACTATTTGTATTTGGGCGTAGTGTAATAGTGATATAGTGAAATGCGAGCCTACATACACAATTGAAACATGTATCCCTCGTTTATGCTATACAATTACAAAATGCAAGTCGTTTTCTCTGATTCTCACGTGTTTTCATGGCGTGAAAATCTACGACGCACGCGTTTGTGTCATGAATTCGTTGGTGTGATTTTTGGCGCCTGGTGAAAGATTTATTTTCTTTTTTTGACATGCATATCACATAACCGCGATTCTAAGATGGCAGGTAGTTCTGCTCTCTTCTCTCTCTCTCTCTCTCTCTCTCTCTCTCTCTCTCATTCTCTCTTCCCCTCAAGGTAGGAGTTCCCTCGAACATACGCCACTAATAGCTAGATCATTCATCAAATCCCCTCGGCCTATTTTCTCTTTCTCTGGGCTCTCATGAGTCGCACACACTCTGCAGCTCAAGTTTGTATACATGTCAGAATGGGATAGAAGTATATATGTACGTCAGGCAAGTCAAACACTACTTTCCCCCGTGGAAGATGTGGATTATACATAATTTCGTTTTACTTACATAGAACAACAACATTAGTCACGACATTTGTGCCGACACAAAACAGTAATTTTAGTATTGTCAAATAAATCCTTGAAATCGCTGTTTGGTCAGAATCGAAAATCCACCAAAGGTCATGTCGTTTCACATGTCATATGCGAGATTCTTCGGTCGATATACACGCGAATATGAGGTTCTACACAAGTAGTAGGAGGACGAAGAGAGAGAGAGAGAGAGAGAGAGAGAGAGAGAGGGGGGGGGGGGAGGGGAGGGGAGAGAGATGGGCAAAATTGTTTTCATGAATTTGTCTCATTCGAATTTATCTCTGCTCTGTTTCATGTATCATGCACATTAAAATCATACCACGAGAAAGTAATGCAACGGCAGAATTCTCTCGCTTTTTTCTCTGCGCACTTTTTATCTCTCTGAAAAATGAGAAGAAAACAACTTTCCTCGCTGAAAAAAATGGAAAATCTCTAGTCTCTAGAGTCTAGAGTGTTTAATGGATAGTGAAAAAGAGATATTTTCAGGAAAACATTTACAGTCACAAGAAATCGAGTGCAATAGAATACGGTAAAAGTAATACATGTTGTAAATGTGAAAATAGAGAGGCGGGTTTATTTTGGAAAGGCTGCGTAATCCGGTAACCCTCGAAATTGAATAGTGTCTGTGACGGCAATCGGGTAATACCAGCGGATGGAAAGTGTACCGACCGAGCAGTAATTAGCGGAATGAAGATAACATGTTAATAGCGAGAGAGAGCGTGCGAAAGAAAAAGGGGCAGACACATGTAGTTTATGCTCATTTCATAGTCAAGTGCGTATGAAAATTCCGGAGCGTTGAGCGTCGTTTTATTGCTGCGATAGGCTTGTGAAAATGTGCATTACTCCTCGGAAAATTCCCAGATGTGTTCTAATGGATCATCAAATGTCTTGAACGACTTATGTAGAGTATTATCAAGATAAGTAACAGGTGAGTCATCAAACACCACATGCTAATGCCATGATACGAGCTCGTGTTTAGACGAAGATGTATAAAGTAGCACTACAGCTCGCCGAAACACAAAGGACAA
Source organism: Rhabditoides inermis (assembly GCA_963966185.1). NCBI lineage: Eukaryota > Metazoa > Nematoda > Chromadorea > Rhabditida > Rhabditidae > Rhabditoides > Rhabditoides inermis. The sequence continues at coordinate 1,544,216 of CAWZYM010000283.1, forward strand.
GTGTTTTAGTGTAGCTCCTCACTCAGTGCCTGAGAGCTTTGACTACTACCCAAACAAACTAAACATTCTTTTTGTACTATAAAAGACCGCTAATCTGTGGATGAAACATATACATTAAAACGAATCAGGAACTCGATTATTATCAACGTCTATTTACAGTTGTATATTGCGAACAGTTAGGTTATGCGTTTTTCAATGACCTCTTGGCTCGCTTCGTTAGTATATTCACTACGCAATTCCGTCACAAATTCCAACCCGGAATATTCTCATAGAACCTATTTCGTCACACATTGGACAGAAATAGTGCAACACATAAACATAATAGAACAGAACACTGATGCGCTGGCATAACTGTGCAAGCTCGCAATGAAAGTTCACCACAAACTCACTTACTACTGAAACGCTACCAGTGTGAAATTCGATAATTTGCCACTTACTTTCTGCCACTGCCGAACATTTCCTGTCGGACTCATCACATCACAAACCAAATCTAAGACCTGTTCTATCAATAATGAATAAATGAACATTCTCAATGAAAGATGAAAGTTTTTCGTAAAAACGTGAAAACTTCCAATGCAAGACGACATTGATAGGAAAAAAACGAACATCATTGTTCGACTATCCAGAAGTGCCTTGAGTCATCACTAAATTGGCAGCAGTGAAACGAGCAAGTAAAAAAAACATCATTATATCGATCTCCAAAACGTTTCAAAAACAACTACTGTCACAAAAAACGTTTCAAAAACAACTACTGTCCTTCTTGAGCTCTTCGCCACTCACTCAGTTGATTTCGGTAAGGTATTGGGGTAGTGAGAACTGACTGGCGTCGTGCAGCAGCGTGCAGCACGCGGGGAATCAAAAACCACGATACAAATCTCAAAACAAATTCGGGAGTGCCCCTACTGCCGTTCAATTTAAGCTAACCGAGATTCTAGCTCGCGAACTTATCAGGAAATGGCATTGCGAGGTGTGGAGAAACGCATCGTTCTCTCTCCTCCCCCCTCTCTCTCCCTCTATCTCTCTCTATCTCTCTCTCTCTCTCTCTCTCTCTCTCTCTCTCTCTCTCTGTTTCTCTCTCACCCTCTCTCTCTCCCTCCTTCTCTCTCTCTCCTTCCCTCTCTCCCCCCCCTCTCTCTCTCTCTCTTTCGTTTTTCTCTAACTCTTTCTCTCTCACCTCTCTGCATTTTTAGAGGACTCTCTCTGATCATGCTTTCCCGAAGTGCGCTGTTGTTTTGCCATGAGTACGCACCAAAAGAGGATTCTTTATTTTGTTCAAGAAGATCTTACCATATTCCTAATTTCAAACTGCTGAATTCTCGCCCACACACCTTTTATCGCAATCGCGGAGGAGCTATATTCGCTAAATGACTAAATCGCTATAAATAACAGCCCATGCATTAGATGAGAGGTATATAAATCATAATTTGATAATTGATAATAGAATGAAACTGGGAAGGCGGAAGTAATGCGGAAGTAGCTAATAATTGCAACTGACAGCATTATGTGAAGTTCTCCGAAAGATGGAAGATCAAAAAAGAATGTAGTTACACAAAAGTATAATGTAACACCGTAACAAGCTCCTAATGCTTATAGTTAGACGATAAGGACCAGAGTTGTGGTTGCTTCTTTCTCTCTCTCTCTCTCTCTCTCTCTCTCTCTCTCTCTCTCTCGTTCATCAGCTCCCGCTACAATGCCTCTGCGCAATGCGGAACGAATACGTGATGAACAAAGGACGATTGAGAGTGAAACTCGAGAACGTTCATATTTTTTGCGAATGTAATTCACAACGTATAGCAGACACATCTCATTCTGCTTAGAGAATGTTGAGAGAAAGAGAGAGAGAGAGAGAGAGAGAGAGAGAGAGAGAGAGTTAAACGGGATTAAAGCATCACTATCAACTAGAAGATGTAAATGTTATGCATCACTCTTCTCGCTACACCGTCTTTAAATAACAATCTCTGACATCATGAGTAATCTGTTCTGAAAATGTGTTTTCCGGAATTACAAAATCAATAGGCGTAGTTCACCTTTTTGTCCTTGATTCTCAAACGAATCCGAGTCGGCACGTGAAAAAGTAGGGGTTTCTCATTCCCTTATTTCATTCGAGACAAAACGTGTGATTTTTAATCTGGCGGGTACTTTCGTGAAAGTAGAGATTGTCTGGAAAGTAGACGGCGAAAACTATTGTGCATATTAATGAATTTTTCAGGAGCAGAATGAAACAGAAAGCATGCTGCAAGTTTGCAGGTAGCGCTTTAGACAGCGAGAAATCTTCCGAATTGCAAAACGACTAAAACAATGAAGAGTCTAGCCATAACAGGGAATTATGAAAAGAGGCGCATTGTGATGCTGATAGAGTGTCTTTCCTCGCTCTCTCCTCTCTCTCCTTCCCTCTCTCTCTCTCTCTCTCTCTCTCTCTCTCTCTCTTTCCTTTCCCTCTTCTATCCGCTCTCCATTTTTATTCCTCTCTCTTCTTTCTTTCTCTTCATCCCTCTCTTCGATGAGCCTACAGGGATCATCAATCATCAAAACTAAAAAACACAAAACACGGTAACCTATGCAAATGTTACTCTTCATATGTCTTCTACTACACGTTTCATACGAGGAAGTTGTAGAGAAAATAAGAAAATAGAGTTTCACGGGCGGACTCTAAAAGAACAATGTCCGCTTTGTCTTGCGCCGGAAATGTCATCGAAAATTATGGAATGCCCTCATTTTCCATTCATTATTCGCTTTCGATGGAGAGAGAAGGATGAAGAGTGAGGAGAGAGAGAGAGGAGATCATTTCCCGCTGTGCCCTTCCACTTCCCGGTCGGCAACCATGGAGGCAGAGTGTGAGTGCGATGCGAATCAATCGATAATTGATAGTGAATCGATACCCTGCTGCATTGAAAGCCAACAAAGTATTGAAACGTCGTAGTGCGCGCAAAGCCACACTGAGAAATATATAACCATTCATCCAATCAGACTATTCTTGATAGAAAGTCAATAATCAATCAATCAACAACCGATAATCGATCAACAACCGATCAATGCAGACAAGTTCCTGTGCATCTGGTTCGGTCTGGCGAACGGGCTGATGATCGTCTTTCTCGCGCTCGTACTGGTGTACAGAAATGAGCAGGTCGTCGAGCCGACGGTGAGTGCATGTCTGACTGTCTGCTCTCTCTCTCTCTCTCTCTCTCTCTCTCTCTCTGCCTCTCACTATAAGGTTGTTATTGTTGTTGTTTACTTGTTTATCACCCCTCCCCCTTCCAGCTGCAGCCCCTGGATGAGGACGCCGCCCTCTCCACTGCCCCGTCCAAGTCTCACTCGCGCGAGCGCCACAGCGGCGGCAGCGCCCAGTCCGCCAAGGGCATATAGAGTGTGTTTTGTGTTTTGTACTTGATCTCCTTTGTGATTTGTAGTATGTAGTTTGTGGTCGTGTTCATTCGTTTTGTGTGTTGTACTTAATGCATATTTGTGTTTCGTAGTTTGTGCTTTGTGGTGTGTGTTTTGTGGTTTTATCGATAAACTTTCATGGTTGATCAAGATTCAAGAATATTCGATCGCAGCTATAGTCATCCGCAGTTGAGAGGAGAAACGGGATGAGTGATGTTGTTCAGTTTCAGTTGACAACAAAAACTACTCAAACGAGGCACATATTCAAATATTTTTTTATTTATTGTGGAGGAACAAGATCAATTATTTTTGTAATTGAATTGAACGGGAATTGTGCGAAACAGTATTGAACTCGGTGATCCTCCACAGGGCTTGTGTTTATTCGCTGCAAACGCCAGTCTGCTCTTCCAGTATTCCAGTATTCCAGTCGCCAGTATTCTTCTTCTTTTCCCCGCGGCGTGCGGTCGGGCCTTCATTTAACCCCGCCGCTGCCGAACGATCGGTCATCGACAAGAATCCTTCCCGAATAACCAGTGAGGCGGCGGATAGTTCAGATAGAAATAGTAGTATTTTGTTCAGTTGATAACGAAAAATACTCAAACGACTGCACTCATAAAATTATTTACTTATTTAATCATAGGGTATGAGATTGTAATTTCAACAACCAGAATGCCCTAACATATACTGCAGTAGAGCATCTGAGAGACGTACTTTCAGATAGGAAGAGTGGTTGTGTTCAGTTAATAACGAAAAGTACTCAAATGACTACACTTATACAAATGATTTATTGATTGATTAAGGGCGGCGCGCAGCGCCGCCCGTTCATCTTAATCTTTGCGCGCAGCGCGTCAGCCTCAAGGCATACTCAATTTCCTCTATCCCAATACGATATACTCCATAGTAAAATTGGCAAAAAATTGAAAAGACGCACCATCTCCCCCATGGGGGAACAGACCACGAACGGGTGGTACGGTAACTAAGAGCACAGTCAAATTTGAAAGAAAGTAAAACACGAGCGGTATCAGGACTCGAACCTGCGACAGAGCGCACTCCGCAGATTGTTAGGTTAACATCTAACCGACTGCGCCATTGAGAACGTGGCATGATCCTTTCATTGAGCGATGATCTACTGCGCGCTTGTGGTTTTTGTGAAGAAAAGTAGACAATAATGACAAACAAGCATGAGAGACGATTTGATTGTTTTCGAAAACATACGTTTCAGCTGAAAATGAATGGTTTTTCTTTGCACAGTCCGTCTTTGATTGATCGCAAATCAACTAGATGTCTCAATACTAGCAAATTGCTCTCATCGTCTCTATGGCGCAACCGGTAAGAGATTCGCCTAGCTATCTGTTCGGATTGTTCATGTCGCGGGTTCGAATCCTCTCTACGTCAGGTGTTTTGCTACCGTAGCAATGTGCCTGCGAATCATAACTTGTGTAAATTCAGTCAATCATTTGGGTTTTTTGTCCACTTTATGTGTTTTTTGTTAGAATAAATATCATTTGACAAGATCTATGAGTATGATTCGAGAAACAAATATCGGTTGCGGCAGCCAAAATGTCCAAGACAACTTTTCGCTCATTCTGCCACTAAACGTGTTTACGACGACGACGACGACGGTGTGCATCACCTGCGCTCATTGGTCGCTCGGTCCACTGTCTTTGCAATCTGATTGGCTGAACGCTCATGCCCCGCCTTTCGCTCAGCCACTCTCTTTCTTTCTCTCTCTGACCGTCTGGTTCTCTCACTTGCGCACGCTCTCTGCGCGCTCTCTCTTTCTCGTGCGATTAGAGACTAGAGCCAGAATGGGCAGCCGGCCTGAAATCGAATGGATCGATAGGTGCGGAGAGGGCGAGTGAGAGAGCTCAGCAGTTAAAGAACGTGTGAATAGCGGAGGAGCAGAGCAGTGCGAATACAGAGACACAGCGTATGCTAATTAGAATTCGCGCGATCAGCGACCAAAGATCGGCTGACGCAATATGATGCAACATGCAAATGAGGAAAACGGCACAGTTGAACGAATGGTACCATCCTTTCGTAGATGCTTTTCTCTGCGTTTATCCTGATAGGTTATGTGAGTCGATGTTGTTTCTTCGTTGATCTCTTTGTACAATCGACAATTCAGTCTACTCGCCGCCAAGCTCGCCAACGAACCCATGGCGCCGGTCGTCCTCGCTCATATTCTTGCGGTGAGCGTTGTGGTTTCTTTGCGTTGACTTTCTGTTCAACTCTCCTTGTAGTCGTATAATCAGCCCCTGGCCCAAGCCAAGCAGATCGACCTTGGAATAGATGACTTCACCATTACAACCAGCGCGGCAGCGCTGGTTGGTTTGTGTTAACCCTAGTCGCGCGCTAGAATCGGCAAAAGGCGATTGAACGAAAGGTTCCTTAGAATCTTTACGAGAACAATGTGATGCTGATAAATGTTATCAGGATGTCAGAAAATGGTTAAGTTTCGATTTTGGTAACGCTAGCTGTTGTAGGAAGCGAGATACGCGCGCGCGCCCCCTGAGGGGCAGGCAATCCCCCGTGTACGGAACGTTTTCTCGGGGGGGGGTGGCGCGCACCGGCTGCCCCCAGCAGACAGGAGGTGCACAATCCGCACTGCCTGTGGATTGCACTGATATCGTTTAGATCGCGTGCTCTGCCGTGCGCACAGTAGTGTTGTGGTTAGCGATTGCGCCCGTTGAGACACATGGCTCGAGTTCGGTCCCGGCTGGCGGCGAACCTTTTGTAATATATGATTTTACATAGAAATGACATTGGAATTGTAAATTTTCCCATCAGCATTACCTAAACTCTTTTTTGCAAATTTTATACAATTTTGGACTCAACAAGGTGAGTAAACTGTTGGATTTCTTTAAAAAAAATGTTTTGTGGTTCATGTTAATGTAGAAAGATTTATATGAAATCCAATAAAAGTACATTCATTATCTTTTAAAAGGACTTCCGTAAGAGAAGAGTTTGTGTTACTCAATGTAATGCAACAAAAGCTCATGCATTTTATCAATCGAAATAGTACACAAACCTGCTCCAATAGTTCAACAAGTTATATATAATCGATCGGATACCGAAATTTCCCGACATACAACGATACAACATTTGCTCGCATTAGTTTTTATTGCAGAAAGAGCAGGTTTGTTTACTATTTCGATTGATAAAATGCATGAGCTTTTGTTGCATTACATTGAGTAACACAAACTCTTCTCTTACGGAAGTCCTTTTAAAAGATAATCCCTTTGTGGTCGTTCAATGAGAGGATGCGGCAGCAGATCATCTCAGACATTTGTGAGTAACGATATACGCTTCCCTTCGCCATTGATATTATGTGGTTATTGAAACGTAAACGTATGAGGATCGTACATACTATTTGTGTACTTTGGTTTTTTTAGCCGTTCTTCCGGAAACTACGCCAGCTACGACTTCAACGACGATCTCTTCACTGTCTTCAAAGAGACCGCCGACGTGCATCTCGAGCAGGCCGACACGTTCTCCACCGCCCTCATCAGTCGCATCGCCGACGTAAAACAAGGTTTGTCTATGTCTTTGTTAATCTTGATTATTAAAATTGTGTGTTCAGTTACTACGAGCGATCGGGTGAGCGCTGGCATGCTGGTCGCTCATCAGACGGACAAGGTGAAGAAGGCGCGCCTCATCGCAGGGCGCGGCTACTGTGCTCGACTATCGAAGATGTGCGTCCGCTGTGAGTGCTATTATATATATGATCGAAAGAACTGTATTGTGTGTTGTCAGGGACGCCGCTGCGGTGTCGTTGAATGTGTGCTGCCGAGGACTTCCATCACTTCCGCTCCCTCTGCGAACGCGCTGTCGCCGCCCTGCCTCCCGAGGAAACCTCCGTCGTGTCGGCCAGGTGCGTAATGTGGACACCAGCACAGTACTCAACCTTAAGCTTGTAGACTAGCGCTGGAGCTGCTTCACAAGTTCTGGGATAGTGGGGAGATTGACAAGAAGAAGCTGCTCTCTCTGTACACTCTCCCATCTACCAGCGTGAGTATTTTATATTGTGTTAAGAGGAATTGCGTTTAATCATTGTATGAAATTTGAACTTGATTGTTTTCGAAAGTGTTGTGTGTAATCCGATATATCTTGCAGGTTCGCTACTTGCCGATTGCCGTACTGGCATTCCGCCTCCTTTCGCCGGCGCATCTCAAGACACACTGCAAAAAGGCTGTCCTCGCTGGAATCCTGTTCGAGAAGACGATCCCGCGTGACCGTTTCAAGGTATATTTTTTTCAATTTTCTGTATGCAACTTTTTATGTCAGAAGTTCTCTCTCGACGTCCTCTTGCGCGGAGGTGCAGCATGGTGAATGGATGGCTGTTACTTCGTTCTTCTACACGCTCATCAGCACTTTGAAAGTGTTCCAGACCGCTGCGAGATGTATGTCGCAGCAAAAAATGTCGGTGTCATTAGTCATATATTTTCAGCTGATGTCTGCGTCAGCGTGGACTCTCTGATCCGGCGGGGCGGTCTCTGGACAGATGAAGACCTCGAGGTCAACATGGATGCGCTGCTCGCAGCCAACGACTCTCTTCTCCAATGTGCACAGAAGGAGCAAGTCGACGTCGATGTAAGATACTATTACAGGTGTACGCGTTTTTTCACCTCTGTCGCTTCCAGCTGTTAACTGCGATCCGGTGCGGCCGCGCGACGTTGCTCAAGATGGTGGACGGTCCGCGTCGGGCTGGCGAGTTCTACAGCTACGAGGAGAGTCTCGCCAAGGACAGGGCATCCGGGATTCTCTCTGGCCTGTACCTTGCTATCCGACGTACGTTATGTTTCAATTACGGAAAATGGGAAGAAAGGGGAGTGCGGGAGGGAGAAGGAGAAAGTCGGCAAAATGAGATGAGAGAGAGAGAGAGTAGCATGGTTTTTGCGTTATCAATTTGCCATCAATCGTACCCATCGAGGTTCATAGTTCTCAACATGACCCATTTCAGCTCGCAAGCCTGCCTGCAACGGGCCTGCCATGCGCCTCTACGAGTCTCTCATCGAAGAGATCAACCGCGTCTTCCCCAACCACACCCCCGCCCCCCGCTACCACAGACCGAGTGAGCCCCAGGAATTCTATTTGTTTACAGGGAATAGGATATTGATTGATTGTAATGTATTGTTGAAATGTATTGTTTCGAAGGCAACTTGAGGCATTTCACGCGTTTTGTAACCCAAACCGCCCGATGTCATCAATAAAGATTTTCAAATTTCCGTGTTTTTATTTTTATTTACGGTGCCGAGTCGAGTACTGTTGTCTTATATTCTCTCTCATTCACATACGACAACTAAACACTTACAGTTTATTACATTTACAGTTATTACATTCTTACATTTACAGTTATTACATTCGAGTTTATTACATTCTGTCTAGGCCTCTTGTTGGATGCGGTTCAAGCGATTGTGACTATATGGGTACTGTATTCACAGAACACTATCAGCAAAGGTGAAGTGCAAGTGTATCTATTCTATATATTCTATAATCTCTCTTATCATTGGTGACCGAACAGAACCATGATCTACCTACCGGAAAACCTTCATGAATTACTCAGTAACCAAACTCGTTTATCTCAACTGAGGGAAGCATCAAAGTGGGCACATGTAAAACGCTCTCGACCAAAAGTCAACACACAGCGATAGAGTACGAAATTCACAGCAACTAGCTTTCAAAAAGGGGCCTGTAAGATGGGAGGGGGATGTAAGAGAGTGTGGGGAGAAGGAGCTACTCGACAGAGATGATGTTCTCCAGAGAACAGCTGTACTGAGTGTCATCCAGGGAGGAAGAGGCAGACGACTGAAAGAGAGGGAGTGAGTGAGAGAGAGAGAGATAGAGATAGAGAGAGAGAGAGAGAGAGAGAGAGAGAGGAGAGAGAGATGGACCACCTTGAGAGTCTCGATAGCTGTGCGGATGGCGGTGGGCGATATGGCAATGGCAGTTCCGATTTCGGAGAAGAGAGACGAGTGCGAGTTGGCCGGCACGGCAGTGTACAGCGAGCAGAGCTGCAAGGGGAATGTGGTAGTCAACTTCATCAAAACCGAAACCGTTTCCGTCTTATGAACATCAGTTATCGTCATTTGAGAAAAACAGGAGTGAGAGTGAGAGAGAGTGAGATAGAGTGAGATAGAGTGAGAGAGAGAGAGAGAGAGAGTGAGCGAGCAGAGCTGCAAGACAGGGATGGACAAGAAAAGAGATCACGAATGGATCTGCATGTGTATATGTACGGGCTAGTCAACCTCATCGAAACCCTTTCCTTCTTATGGCCAAATAATGTGACAAGCTCACGACCATCAAAGAAGGAAGCGATACAGAAAAGGATATAAATGAGAAGAGAGAGAGAGAGAGTCAGAGAGATCCGGCGAATAGGAAATCACACTATCACATCACTACACCATCACACCACTCACACAACCCACACCTCCACTCCTGTACACCGCCACACCACCCACACCACAAATAGGAAATCACACCACTTACACCATCACACCACCACACCACCATACCATCAACATCAACATCATACCATCAACACAATCACACTATTCTCTACGACTGATTAAGTTGTGGTGGTGTTGATGGTGTGATGTGTGATGGTGTGGTGGTGTTGATGGTGTGTTGTGTGATGGTGTGATGGTGTGGTGGTGTGATGGTGTGGTGGTGTGAACTATATATTGCCGAGAGATCCCCCCTCACCCCTCCGTCCCAGCTCTTGGCAGTGTCCACATCAGACGACGAAAACTCGCCGTCGTGCGCCGAGAACAGAGACGTCAGCGGCTGCAAAATTTAAAGTACAGTACCTCCAACCACCGCTACAGTATCCCTCGTACCTCCACAGCCGTCTCGACGCTCGGCTCAAAGTGCGTGGGCATAGTCTCGTAGTTTGACAGCGAGGTGGCAGACGCTACAAGTAAACAGGTAAACAAACAAACAAGTAAACAAACCCGGCGAGTGAGCGAGGAACGCGTCGGTGACGTCATCGGCAGAGTAGAGGGCGGTAGTGGCGGCAGAGGCGGTATGAAAAGCGTCGCTGGAAAAAAGAGGTGGATCAACCTCAACAATCTTCTCAATCTCAGTTTTGTCGAAAATAGTTACAGTTCCCACTGCTTTACGAAATCAGAAACTATACCTAGCTTCGACCACCGAAAACCCCGCGCTGCGCGGAGTGACCAGGCCCTCACTGCAATCAACAATCAGTCATCAATCGATAAGCGATTCGCACCTAGCCTCAGAGATGGCGGACGAAGTGAACGAGGCGCTGAGAGGGGAGTAGATAGACTCGCTGGAAGGGAGAAGTAGAAGAGAGGGAGAGGGAGAGGGAGAGAGGGAGAGAGGGAAAGAGGGAAAGAAGAGAACGTCCAGCCAACCTCGCCACAGAGCTCTCCGTCTCATCATACAGATCCGGAAGCGACGCCGCGTAAGACTTGACAGAAAGAGCCGTCATCACCTAGGAGTATGCCAGTGAAAGAAAGAAATAAGAGAGAGAAAGAGAGAGAGAGAGAGAGAGAGAGAGAGAGAGAGAGAGAGAGACTACCGTACCCCAGTCTCGGGAGTGTCGATTCCGTTCTCCGCCCGCCACTCGCGCAGTCCGGACCAGTCAGATTGGGGCACAGCGGTCTGGAATAGATGTTTGAAGTAGCAAACCAATAGCCGACACACACGGACATTCCGCCAAAATTCAGGCTGTCGTATTAGTATTCTCTAATGAATTCAGGAGCATTAACAATCTGGCATTTTCTAACGAACAACAACTACTGTTTGAACTACTACTAGTTGTTGTTGTTGTTGTTGTTGTTGTTGTTGTTGTTTGAACTACTCTAATGTTTGAGCGAGTAAGGCATTAGGGAAATAATGGAGACGTGACTGACACTGCACTGCGACGCTTCCGCAATCTCCGACGTCTCCAGAAGAGACGACACAGCCGACGTGTACTCCTGTACAATCAATCGATAATCGATCAATATCAGAGATCGATACCTGGTTGGAGACGTCGCTGCTGTCGATGCTTTCGCTGTACGAGGCCGCCTCGAGTTCGATGTAGTTGTCGAGACGATGAGAGGAGAAAGAGTCGAGGGGGTGGTGCTAGAATAGAGAGGGTAGAGAGAAAGAGAAAGAGAGAGAGAGAGGGAGGAGAGAGATAAAGAGAGATCTCTCTCACCTCCTGTCTGATGAGTGCGGCGACGTGTTCGAGTTGCTTGGCGAGTGCCCTCGCTGGCTCCAGCCAGTTCACCTCCGGGCGATTCAGCGACTGAGCCGCGTGCAGCAGAGCGCCTTCCGTCTGCAATACGGTAGATACAGTAACTCGTACCTACAGTACCCCTGGACCCCGTCTCACCAACAATATCTTGAACATACAGACAGTACCCAGTACATCATACAGTACTCCGTCTCACCTACAGTACCCCCTATCTACAGTACCCTCCAGTACCTTGGCCATCTCGGCGTGACCGCCTTCTACGGGCTGCCATGGCTCGGAGAGAGAGATGCGAAAGAAGCTGCGCTCCACACACTCGCACAGCTCCGCGATGCGCTCATCCACAAGGTGCGCCTAGAGGGATGTCTGTCTGTCTGTCTGTCTGTCTGTCTGTCTGTCTGTCTGTCTGTCTGTCTGTCTGTCTGTCTGTCTGTCTGTCTGTCTGTCTGTCTGTGTATGTCTGTCTGTCTGTCTGTCTGTCTGTCTGTCTCTCTCTCTGTCTGTCTCTCTGTCTGTCTGTCTGTCTGTCTGTCTGTCTCTCTGTCTGTCTGTCTCTCTGTCTGTCTGTCTCTCTGTCTGTCTGTCTCTCTGTCTGTCTGTCTCTCTGTCTGTCTGTCTCTCTGTCTGTCTGTCTCTCTGTCTGTCTGTCTCTCTGTCTGTCTGTCTGTCTGTCTGTCTGTCTGTCTGTCTGTCTGTCTGTCTCTCTGTCTGTCTGTCTCTCTGTCTGTCTGTCTCTCTGTCTCTCTGTCTCTCTGTCTCTCTGTCTCTCTGTCTCTCTGTCTCTCTGTCTCTCTGTCTCTCTGTCTCTCTGTCTCTCTGTCTCTCTGTCTCTCTGTCTCTCTGTCTCTCTGTCTCTCTGTCTCTCTGTCTGTCTGTCTGTCTGTCTGTCTGTCTGTCTGTCTGTCTGTCTGTCTCTCTGTCTGTCTGTCTCTCTGTCTGTCTGTCTGTCTGTCTGTCTGTCTGTCTGTCTGTCTGTCTGTCTGTCTGTCTGTCTGTCTGTCTGTCTGTCTCTCTGTCTCTCTGTCTCTCTGTCTCTCTGTCTGTCTGTCTGTCTGTCTGTCTGTCTGTCTGTCTGTCTCTCTGTCTGTCTGTCTGTCTGTCTGTCTGTCTGTCTGTCTGTCTGTCTGTCTGTCTGTCTCTCTGTCTCTCTGTCTGTCTGTCTGTCTGTCTGTCTGTCTGTCTGTCTGTCTGTCTGTCTGTCTGTCTGTCTGTCTGTCTGTCTGTCTCTCTGTCTGTCTGTCCCTCTGTCTGTCTCTCTGTCTGTCTGTCTGTCTGTCTGTCTGTCTCCTGATCCTGCTGTCCTATTTTTCTAACTCCTACTTATATATCAGGAATTGTAAGGTGTGGAAGGATGAAGAACCTCTCCCCCTCACCTCCCGCATGACCGTCTCCTGCTGTTCCATGTTCTCAATGTGCATCTTCATGAGCTGCTCGTTGTACCGCAACATCCCAGCCAGCTCCTTCCGCTCCTCCTCGATCGAACCGAGACAAGACTTGAGAGCCACCAGCTGCAAAGAGATGAGGTCAACTTCTATCCATATTTTTCTGATACTGCAGATCGATTCCAGACATCGCATCTAATTGTGCCCGTGAGCCAACAAGACATCGATACCGATAGATCAATATCGACCCCCAACACACCGGATGCGCCTGCTCCCTGAGCTGCTGCCTGTGCTGCGTCCACATGCGCATCTCACTCTCCGTGCGCGCCTCTAGACGGTCCACTGCAGAGTCGAGCTGTAAACAAACACGTAAACAAGTAAACAAACACGTAAACAAACTAGTAATCAACCTCTTGGATGGCGCGCTCGATCGCCTGCTGATTGGTGGTGTATGCCTGCTCGACGTCGTGAATGCGACGCACCATGCGCTGGCGAGAGTGGTACAGCTGGAATACGGTAGTTACGAGATTACTGTAGGTACAGTATCCCATACCTCGTGCTCGAAGTGATCGCAGTAGGTGAGTGCCTCGCGGAGATCCTTCGCCATGTGCGCTTCGCGAGCCGAATCCACCTGTATACGGTAGGTTACCGTAACCCGCTACCGTACCCTCACCATCAAGCTGTCGCCCATAGACTCGCTGATAGACATGGTGAACTCCTTGACGAGGCTCCTCTCCGTCTCTGACGTCGTCTCGCACTCTGTCGTCTGGCTCTCGTCGCCCAGCTCTCCCCTATCCATCGCGCGGCGGAAGTTGCGCTGGATCTGTCGCACGCGCTCCGGCGGCAACTCCTAGGGGGCGGGGTAAGAAGGAGCGGGGCGAGAGGGGCGGGGCGAGAGGGGCGGGGCGAGAGGGAGCGGTACCTCGTCGCTGGTGAGGAGCGAGCGCACGTCGAACTCGCCTCGCAGCATCGCCACACGGAGAGCGAATGGCAGATTGTTGGCGGCCGCGATGACTCATCGAGAAAAGGGGCGGGGCTAGGGAAGACGCAAATCGATACGAGATAAACAAGTCTTTATTCGAAACGAAACAAACACACCGCGACTACAACAAACGATCATCACAAAACCGAAAAGGCACTAGATAAATCTCTAAAACATCTTCAAATAAAAATTAGTATTACTATACAAAAACCACTTCCATAAAGATAACTATGATTACAAACCAATCCCACTGCTCCTACTCCTGCTCCATCCCCTCTCCATCCGAATCCGTCTGCGTGTTCTGCTCCTTCTCCTCCTTCTCCTCCTTCTTCACCGCCTCCCTCTTCTCCCTTCTCGTCTGCCCCTTGTGCGTCCACATATGACGCTCGTAGTACTTCCTGAACCAACCGATCCATGAACTATCCTGTCCAATCCTATTCACGAATTACCAGACTCTGGAGAGAGTAATGTGCGGTTTGAAAAAGCACGAACGAAAAATCGACTCACTTGACGGTGAACACTTTTCCGCACCCGGGAATCGTGCACGTCATCTGGCGGATGGGATAGATGCCCTTGTGCAGCGTGCGCCAGTGACGCAGCATAGACGATCTGGAACCGTATTCAAGTCACACCTATTTCCCTCCCCTATACGCAGTATACTCTGTCATGTCTCTGCCTTACGTCATACCCATTTCCTTTATGACGTCACACTCACACACCTGCTGGAGAACCTGGCGCTGCATGTGTGCACGTCGCACGGCAGCCAGCCCAGCTCGCCGCCGAGACGGTTGCGGGTCGCCTGTCCATCTGACTGGAACAGTAGGTTTTATATGATATATATTGAGAAGTGTAATGGTAAGCATGGAGTCGTGTGCTCGTGGCATCCGATCGCGAGCCTTGTCTTACAGCCTTGTTAGAGTCTTTCTCCGACGTCCCCAGAGCATAAGTGGGCACTGTGCCTCCAGGGAATACATTTTTGAAGCCACTACTCAGACTTTATTGGCCTCGTGAGTAAAGTGGATACATTGGATTAAAAAATTATACTTCTTATTGGTGCCACGCATCTCGAAACTTAAACGCATCTTGAAACGTATAAGAAACAAATAACCATGACCCAACAACAATTCTGTTAAATCTTACTGCAATCTATCAAAACCACAAACTATCGAATGTTATTGACTTTAGTGATCATACTGCAAACTCGTGGGAGGAATTGCTACAACAGTTCTTCTCGCAATACAAATTCGAAATGAAACATACAACACACATACCATAACGTGTACCATTTCCCCCCAAATTTTCTTACTAAAAACCACGTGAGTAGTCAGTCGTCTTTGAAACGTTGCAATGCTTCCCCCCACCTTCTCCTTCTCCTGCTGTCTCTTCCCTCCCTTGCCGTCCTCTCCAAAGTGGCGTGTGAAGAGGCGCTTGAGCTTGTCGTCGAACTCCACAGTCCGCCGCGGCTGCGCCGTCGCCGCGATCACTGCCTTGGCCACCAGATCGGGCAGCTGAGCCTCGCGACGGGCAGACTCCGACGCCTGGCGAGCACGCTCCGCAGCCTCCGCCGCCAACTGGAGAGAGTAAAGTGCTAATGTGAGAGGGGAAGGGGGATAGAGAGAAAGGGGTAGAGAAAGGGGTAGAGAGAGGGTGAGAGAGAGGGTGAGAGAGAGGGTGAGAGAGAGAGTGAGAGAGAGAGGGTTAGAGATAGGGTGAGAGAGAGGGTGAGAGAGAGCGATAGCGCGAGAAAGAGAGCGAGCGAAAGTGAGAGAAAAAGGGAGAGAGAGGGTGAGAGAGAGACAGATACAGCGCCGATGCACCGACCTTCTCCCTCCTCCTCCTCGTCCTCTCCTGCTCCTCCCTCTTCTGTGTGGCGATGATCTCAGTGATGGTGGGCGGGCGGGGCGCGGTCGGAGAGTGGCTGACACTGGCGAGAGGGAGCAGCGGCGGCGGCCGGATCGAGCGAGCCACGTCCAGCACTGACTGCAAAACACACATGCTTCTTCCTATTCCTATTCTCGCTTCTCTTATTTCGTCCAACTCGTATTGGTCAGTACCACTTTAGCACACCCCGATCCATCGTCTACCTCCATCTAGATCCCCCTTCCTCTCGCCCTCTCCACATACCACCACTTCTGTCCACTTCCCCTCCACCCCGTTCGTCCATTGAGGGAACATGAATCCTTTCTCCTCCTCTCCTGATCTTCAATCTTCTGAACGGCGACGCCCCTCCCCACCTTGTCGAGCATCTTCACCCCTCCTACGGCGGCGTGTCCCATAGGTGGCATGGGCAGGTCGACGTCGGCGCTGCCGTGCACCACCGAACCTCCAGCCGCCACAGACGAGCGAGCCTGCAATACACTGTTGTTTCAAGTCGCGGTGGTCAATCTCTTCAAATCACTCCCTTGAATTACCCTTGACTCTTTTGCGATTCTAAACAAACACAATTACGCTTCATGTCATGTGTTGACATATCTCTCGCGATACAAAGCTATAACCAATATATGACAAATAAACGGTATACTAACAAACAAATTGTATGCAATCCGACGCACCATTAGAGAGGGCGCGCAGCGCCCTCTCTTTTGGGTTAAAATAAGGCTAGCAGCTGCTTTTAGTAGACTGTGGCACATTGTCATCTTTTTACATGACGGTAATTCCACGTGTCTCCACCCACCCTCAGCATAGCCGCCTCCAGCTCCCTCTGTCGTCTCTCCTCGTCGGTGGCCCTCGCCAGGCGTACCCGCTCTGCTACCTTCCGCTCCTGCACCACACGCACACGCTGACGAGCCTCCTCAAACACAATGCCCGTCAATCTCATCAATCGATTTCATGCTGATTTCAGTTCGCAAGACATAATCATGTGTGGCGGTAGCATCCTCAAAAAAATGTCCGACTGTGTACATTCAGACTGATTTATGGCTGCCCCTATGTCTTCCGATATGTCCTCGGAATAGCTATCAACCCCTAACCGCTTCGAACTACTTGTGAAAGTAAAGCCTCACAAATACTTCGAACATGGTACTGAAACTAATCACACGATCGTGCTCTGCAAATAGACTACGACATCTCTCTAACGGTCTATCCTAATCACCACCACCACCACCACCACTCTGGTCCACCCTGGTCTTATCCCGTCTCACCTGGTCGATCCTCTCCTTGATCCTGACCCTCTCGATGGCGTGCTGCTGCAGCATGTAGCGCTTGTGGTGCAGCAGCTCCAGCCGGCTCGGAACTGTTAGCAGCGGCTGTAATGGACAGGACAATGGATGATCGTACCTAAAATTTGGTGCGCAGAGGTGTACACACACTTTCATAATTAGAGCTTTCCGCGCGTTACCGGAATGACCAACTGCTCAAGTTCTTCGATTCACTCAATTCGGATGCAACATTAAACATATATCACATTATGTGATCATAACTCATAAATTAAACAGTTGTTCACAGATAAGCACAGAAAAGCATAAGTATTCCATCTTGTCGCAATAGAAATCGATTTCATTAATAATATTCTTCTCTCCACACAAAAAAGAAACATATAATTAAAAAAGTTTGTTTATCAGCAGATTCAAGTTATACAACCGTCGACCTAGCCAATAAGGGGACTGACCTAAGGCTCTCGAGTACAAATCGCTAGCTGCTTACAAGGGGTCCATCGATGTATGCAATTAATTTGGATCAGATGACGTCACAGACTTCTGACTAATTAGTGAAATAATTGCAACACAATCTCTGATTTTCTCGAATAGAGATGTGGCATGTGAAAACGAGAGAAAACGTTAATATTCTCTCTGGTTTCGTTTGTTTGAAAAATAGTACCGCTGAACGAGAAGATAAGAAGTTGCCAGACTCACCACCACCCTGTCCTGCCGGTCTTTTCACTACATTTCACCGTCCCCATTCGACCTCATCTCTCCACCTGCCAGACATCCATCTCCCTCTATTCACAGCCCACACCCACGCCCGGCCGGTCTTTTAACCGCTCCATTCCACCGCAGCTCACAGCCAGAGAGGGAGGATATCAACATTTACACCACCTACGTGAGACCGCTCTTAGAGTACGGCACGTGTGTGTTCAACCCATCGGACAAGGCATCTATCGTACTACTCGAGCGCGTGCAGAACTACTACACACGGGTCGTCTTAGCGCGCACAACATCACTCGGATTCGACGCGTCTCCAGAACAACGCAACGGAGTTTTCCAGTTACAGTCACTCGAGAAGCGCCGCCACATCATCAACATCGTGATGCTCTACAAGATACTTCATGGCTTCGTGGAGGTTGACGCATCTTAGTTTCTTCCTCTTTGTGACTGATAGGTTCGATGCTCCCAAACTCGTTCTTCCCAGATTTATACTATCAATTAGAGAGCGCGTTTGGAACGTGCGAGTTTGTAAATCCTTCTCTCTTGTTTCGCTGTATCATAGTGGATGTCTTACCTCAACGACCCCGTCTCCCGCTCCCCTGGGGGCGGCTTCCCCTGCTGCTTTCAAATTTAACTCTGTTTTGTTGTATCATTTTTTTCAAAGGGTGAGTTCAAGTAAGTAAGTAATATGCAACCGTATAAATTATTATTACTATATACAGACATATAGACAATAGACACCCCTTCACTCACCCCCCTGCTCTGCCCGGCCGGCTCGCCCCTCCTCAGCTGCTGCTGCAGCAGCGCCTGCCTCTGTCTGTGCTGGGCCTGCACCTGTAGGCGTAGCTGCTGCTGGGCGAGCGCCGCCTGCTGCTGCACCAGGCCCTGCTGCACCACCAGCGCCTCAAACAGCCGTCACCAGTCAGTATCTTCAATCTACTCCCGAAATGCCTTCTAACATCCCTTCCAACTAATCCTAATCTCCGTATAGCCACTAACTACTTTGAATATGGTTTCCGAAAAGACACCAAGATTTTCGATCACTGACATAACTGACAAGATTTTCCATTATCGCTGTACCCAGTCTCTCACTCGTCACCGTCAGACCCTGCCTGTTTCACACACTTTTCAACTCAAAACTTAATCAGCTACGCATACCCTGCTCCCACATGCCACTGCCCGCCCTTCCTCCCCACTTCATCCTCCGCCTCCCCCTCCTGCTCCCTCTCCCCGTCCCCTTTCTCTCTGGACCCCACCCTCCCCTCATCTCTCTCTCCTCCTCTCCCCCCTCACCTACCTTTCCCCTTTCTCACCCTTTCTCTCTTCCCTCACTCCTACTCCCTCCCATCCCCATCCCTCCCTCCCCCCACCTCTTCCTGTCTCGCCGCCTCGGCCCCCCGCTCCCCCTCCTCCCCCACTCCTCCTCTCCTCCGTCCGTTGGCCGCGATGCGCGCCAGGTTCGCGTAGTGGGCGGCCAGGTGGTGGGCAGGGATCGACTGCAAGAAGAGCACCATATCTCTCTCTCTCGCTCTCTCTTTTCTCTCTCTACCCTCTCTCTCTCTACCATCTCTGTTCCCTCCTCTCTCCCTCCACTCCTCTCACCTGCACAGTTTGGTTCTGCTGGTTCTGCTGCTGCACCATCTGCATCCGCTGGTGCTGCGCCAGACCGAGTTCGAATGGGGTGGGGTGAGTGGTCGTCTGGAATTGAAACAACAGTGCAACAGTGGTGCAACAACGATTCAATTTCTCGGATTGGTAAATTATCCACCTTAATGCGCTCTCCACTATCCTACCTAAACCTAAACATACGCCCGGCCACTGTAAGTGATGGCGTTTTAAGCGTGCGACTCCGCGCCATGCGATTTTCCACTTGCCAGTCGACCTGTTTGTCCACTCCCTCCACTCTGCCCATCCCGCCCACCATCGGCTGCAGGAACAGCACTCTCTGCGGCGGCGGCGGCGCGCGAGGGGCGGCCGGCTCGACCACTTCCACTTCCTCTACCGCCTCCACCGCCGTCTCCGTCGACACGCTCTGCAACGCCCCTCCTCCTCCTTGTCCAGCCTCTTGCATTGTCTCGTCCGAAGGAGGAGGCGGCGGCTTGATCGCTCCTGCAACATCCATCGAAGTCGATTCGCATGCGGCTCGAACCATGACAAAACATGTGTCGCTAATCCAAAACGTGTGATGTGAGTTGTCAAGAGAAAAAGAAAAAGAGAGTAGATCACCGCACCAAGGTCTACATCCAGCCACTCCTTCTATAGCACCCCAGCACTGACCCCTGAGCCTCGCTGGCAACGCAGGCACTGCGAACACGGCGTCGGGTGGGCGTCTGCTGAGCGGGCGGCGCGACAGAGACGTGATCAACACGTCGGCCAGCGTCGACGCCTGCTTCATCTGGTCCCGCTCCCACGCCTCCTGCAACCTCTCTCTCTCTCTCTCTCTCTCTCTCTTATGGTTTCCCTCTCAACTCTCAACTGATATTCGATTTTTCCAGCCTCTAATTCATCGCATTTTCTCAACAAAAAATGGAGTATATTATGTTGCATGTTATAAGTTTCGGCAATTTTATATATCACACAAGTGCCCAGTAGCTACAATTGTTCTTCTCTATCTCCCTCTTCGTCGTTTTCTAGTATCATGTGTACAAGATACCACAAAACATTGAATCATTGAGTCTCTGACTCTTATACAGGGTACTTACTGCCACTTTTCCTTGATCCACCCCACTCCCCATCTCCCCTCTCCTCTCCTGCTCTCCACCACCCACCTTCTACATCTGCTTCTGCACACGTATACAACACATTGAGATTCTGACTCTTCACATCTTCTGACACTCATACCCCGTCCCAGCGCTTATACTAAGACCTCTCATGAATGTGTACTTTGTACTTTATGTTCATGAAACGCGATTCTGGATAAACCTTTAATTTGATTTGATTTTGATCATCCCCCATCTACTTCCTCTCAGCACCCTCCTCCTCCTCCGCTCCTCCTCTCCCCCCCACCTCCTCCATCTGCTCCCTCTCCCGCTTGGTGCGCCTCCACCTATCCAGCTCCGCCCGCTCCGCCGCCTCCTGCGGATCCACGATACGCACGCGCCTCTTAGCCACTGCTCCACGCGCTTCTCCTGCTCCCCCGGATGGTGCTCCTCCCGCCGCTGCTCCTCCACTCACCCCTTCTGCTCCTGCTCCTTCTCCACCTCCTTCTCCACTCGGTTCGCCTCCCGCGCCAGCCGAGAAACGAGGTGCCTACAGGATATGCTATTTCAAACAGAGAAAATATGTATCACCACTCGATGAAAAAGCAAAAGCATTTTCTAGTGCAATACTGCTGCTGAAAAAATAGGGTGAACAGACAAAAACACGACAATCACCACCCCTTTATACATTACGCATACAATGCATTTCACTGGATTCCAAACCACTAAAATTCCAAAATCTTGATCAAATACGTGTCAAATACGTGTCACCGAATAACCTACATCATGGAATGTAACACTAATGAAAGGGCTGTTGATGCGACACGATATACGACTCAAAACGACGCACACTACCACACTCACATTCCTCGTCCATCCGAAATCGTCGCCTTCCTCCTTCTCCTCCTCCTCCTCCGGCTCGCTCTTCACCTTCTGCACCTGCTCCATCTGCTCCTCTCCATCCACCTCTGTCTTCACATTCGCCTCCTCCCACAGCGAGCCCATCCAAGGCACCGTCTCTTCGCTAACATGCTCCTCCTTCAGCTCCATGCAAGGAAGGTCCGTCCACTGTCCGGCCACGTCCCTCTCCCTCATAGGGTCCGCGCTTTCCTGGACGCCCATGTCCTTCACTTCCCCTCCTCGGTTCTTCCGTCCAGCCGCCATGCGAGGCGCCTGAAATCATAAGATTTAGAAAAAAGTTTCACATTATTTTCAATTGTATACGGTTGTAGAATACATAATACCGCGTCACCTGTCGGCCAAACTCAAATGAAATTAAATTACCGATTAGTAATACAGATATAACGCCTTTCCTCCACAAATTCTTTTTTCACCACTGGTCTAGCTCTACACTCTGCCGCTAGCCCCGATCCACTCTCCACCCACCCTCCTCGTCCACCCCTCGATCCCGGCTCGCCATTGCTCCGCCGACAGCTCTCTCTCCCCTCCCACATCTACGGGAACGACCTCAACCGGGCGCTCTTCATTCACATCGCCCACGCCACGTTCGAACACCTTTCTGTCCTGACCGGCTGCCGAGCGAAGCGCAGGCGTCTGCAATCATTAATCTGCAATCATCAATCCACCTTTCGAGACAAAATATGCAACACCGAGTTCGCAAATACAACAAGTCGTTGACAACATAATTCGGTTGTGGTTGGTAGACGAATCAAATACACGCACGCCCGTATTACTTGGTATGTACCTGTTACCTCCTCGATAGCTGAACTCTATTTTTCGCAGTTAGCCTAGCAAATTGCCTCGTTCAGCTATAACCCTTTCGGATGAACGAATATGATTCCGACTAAGAACAGTGAAAATCACTCACATCTTCCCTATTCCACCCCTCTCCTCCTTCTCTTGCATTCTCCACTCGCTGCTGCTCCTCAGCCAGTTCCCACTCCTTCGTGAACAGATTCTCGTGCGGCAGCCTGAAAAGATACATTACCTGTACCTCCCACTCACAATGTCGGCAGCTTCAAAGAAACTGCGGGGTCAGCAGAGACTCACTACCATAATGTCACAACTCGCCACCGGCAACGAGTTGCCACATCACTACCCCAACTATGCCCCCATGCCCCGCAGCCAGACCTTTTGCATAACTGTGGAATCTTCGATTAGTGCACCCTCGCATAAATGTACTAGCAGGACCGGAGTGAAGCAGAGAGCATAGTCATCGACTGATCCACTCCCATCCACACCATGTCCCTCCTCATCGCGCTGTTCATCGTCTGCTCCGCCTTCTTCAGCCTCGCCATAGTGGTCGCAACCGCGCTGCTCGGTAGGAGGAACAACACCAGTGAGTCTAATCACTCTTCAACACAGATGACTATGCGTCAAAGTAATACCACCCTCTTCCCCATTCTAGTCTCACTGCTAATTTACGAGTAAGGCCAAGGCATACCAGAATTTAACGTATTCCATAATATCCTACATGAGTGGGCGATTGCAATACGTCAAACTAATAGCCTAACTATTCCAGTATCGCACTCTGTCAACTTCTACGAGCCCCTGCCGCTCCTCACCCGGTCGGCTACTCGGTCTCCCTCGATGGAGGTCATCGATATGATCTAGACTCATTCTCTCATCTACCACTTGGTGGTACACACAACTGATTGTATTATTTTGATTTATTTTGTATTTGTATTTATTTTATATTACTAATCATCGTTTATTGTATAATTATTTGGTTGCATCAACCTGCATTTAATAAATCATCCATTTCATTATCTGAGAGTGAGACTTTGATCTAACCACGAGCAGTGAAAATATAATAATAATAATAATAATAATAATAATAATAATAATAATAATAATAATAATAATAATAATAATAGCGTAGAAACGGTAACGCTTTCGCTTTGAAGCAAGCAGTGGTCCGCGGGTTCGACGCTTGGCATACGCACTGCACTCCATCTACTTCTACGACTACCAATCATCAATACATCCAAAAAGCTGCAAATTATATGTCAATTTTGAAATAAGAAATCGGTTGTACTGATGCAATCATGCAAATAAACCTCATAATATGAAAGTAACTCACTTTGAAGTAGTAGTGGCAGAGGAGGCAGGGTTTTCTTGATAATTCCATCGCTCCGCTTCCACCTCTCCGGATGACACACTGTCGGCAGTAACAAACCTGAAACAATGTATTTATTGTTTGTTGTCACGTTGTGTTGTCTGCACCTACTGATTAATCATTATCGAATATTTACAAATAAATAATCGACCCATATGTTTCACTGTTCGCTTATAAACATACACAACAATATGAGATAATCTGCACATTTCTACCGCACCACACAACAATAGTACCACCTTCTCAAGATTCACTGGATAATTTACGAAAACAATCGTTTCCATGCATTAATACAATCGTTCAAAAAATATCTCATGCTCTGTCTCAAATACTGATTTGATTTAAAGTACATCACACAGTACTATTCACAGCTAGGACACCGTTCCCGATTCCCATCACTCAATCAATCCACCGATCAAGCACATAATCCATAATCCCACCGTGGCCTTATGCCTTCAGCGTTCAGCATATAGCCCTCCAGACACCCCTACTCACTCCGCTGTCTGTTCCCTATTGCCCGTAGCAGCAGCCGCAGCCGAGGTCACACGCGCGCGCGTCTTTCCCGCGCGCCAACCTTCCCGCGCAATCACCGCATAAAAGACAGGCGGACAGCTGTTGTCGACACAGTGCCCTCCAGTGCTCTCACTCCTCCCTCCATCCCCTTCCAACCATGTCCGCCGCCTTTGTCGAGAACATCGTCAACCTCACCACCAACGAGCCCATCGTCGAGGATCAGGTGCGTAGATGTGACTCATAGTACATAATTGTTCCCGAACGACTATGTTTCACGTGGCACTCAATACAACTGCATCGTTTTCGCTTCAATTGCATCTCAATGACAAGTATCACAAGTTCCCTATAGTTTGCCCAATCCCCTTCCGGACCCACTGTGTGAGTGATCTAGAGACTCTTAAAAACGACATGGACAATCTGTGCGATGCGGCAAAATGGAATGGCTATTGCGGACAAACTGTGTGAATGGACAGTGACAAATGGATGGACAAACGGTGTGATTTCAGAAAATATGGATGGACAAACCGTGTGATCATACATTCACCGATGGTTTTATAAACTGTGCAGTTTGGTGCATTGTGTATACACAAGATCAAATTGGCTGTTTGTAACCATATTTCTCGTTGTGTCTTAAGTTTATTACTTTGTATTAAATATTATTTATTGAAAGTATTCATGTATTTTCCAATTCATTGCGCGTTCGGCTGCACTGTGATAGTTATACGATTAAATTATAGTTGAACTAATGCTGCTTTAGGATGCCCGCAGAAGCACCGAGAAGAAGCAGCAGAATAAGAACACGACCTAAGAAGGTAATATTTTTGAACCTCTATTCGTAGTTATTTGTTAACTTGCATTTGTTAAATGAAAGTATCGGTTGCAGTATGCGGACGTGATTGTGACCAAAGAAGAGAAGCGAATGCTCGAAGAAGCAAAAGCAAAGGAGAGAGAAAGACAAGAGGAAGAGAGGCTGGAGAGATACGCCGACCGAGAGGTCCAGGAGCTGTTAGACGCTGAAGTGAGTTTATTCACAATTATTTCTACAGGAATGCATTCACATTCATTTCAGTTTGACTACGTGCCCAACTTCGAATCGAATCTAGATCGCAGCGCGTATTCTCCTCTGTCTCCTCCTATCACTCCCGAGGTATGGATACTAATGATACTAACTTTTTATGGACCATTCAGTTACTTTCTCAGAGCGGACTCAGCACGACGGGGCTGACTGGTGGTACTGTCAATGATAATCTACAAGGAGCCCTCCTTCATCCACTCACTGAGGTGGCGCCGCACGTTCAGGTGAGCATACATGAATGCTTGTGTTGTTCCATTATTGATTTATTGATTATGACGCGCTTCTAGGACGCCTCCCTCACTGACTGCGCACCGAGCAGCTCGAACAAGGTGCTGACGGAGATGTTCCAGCAGGAGAACGACGGACAGGTGGGACACTTCATTGCTACTGATCATTGTACTTGCTGATAACCGAGTTTATGTCATTTCTGATTAACATGTTTGGTTGATAATTTCTCTGATTTAATGGGGTTGTTTCAGACGGTTGACGATCAGAGCGGACTCAGAACGACGAAGGTCACTGGTGGTACCGTCAATGATACTCTACAAGGAGCCCTCCTTCATCCACTCACTGAGGTGGCGCCGCACGTTCAGGTGAGCATACATGAATGCTTGTGTTGTTCCATTATTGATTTATTGATTATGACGCGCTTCTAGGACGCCTCCCTCACTGACTGCGCACCGAGCAGCTCGAACAAGGTGCTGACGGAGATGTTCCAGCAGGAGAACGACGGACAGGTGGGACACTTCATTGCTACTGATCATTGTACTTGCTGATAACCGAGTTTATGTCATTTCTGATTAACATGTTTGGTTGATAATTTCTCTGATTTAATGGGGTTGTTTCAGACGGTTGACGATCAGAGCGGACTCAGAACGACGAAGGTCACTGGTGGTACCGTCAATGATACTCTACAAGGAGCCCTCCTTCATCCACTCACTGAGGTGGCGCCGCACGTTCAGGTGAGCATACATGAATGCTTGTGTTGTTCCATTATTGATTTATTGATTATGACGCGCTTCTAGGACGCCTCCCTCACTGACTGCGCACCGAGCAGCTCGAACAAGGTGCTGACGGAGATGTTCCAGCAGGAGAACGACGGACAGGTGGGACACTTCATTGCTACTGATCATTGTACTTGCTGATAACCGAGTTTATGTCATTTCTGATTAACATGTTTGGTTGATAATTTCTCTGATTTAATGGGGTTGTTTCAGACGGTTGACGATCAGAGCGGACTCAGAACGACGAAGGTCACTGGTGGTACCGTCAATGATACTCTACAAGGAGCCCTCCTTCATCCACTCACTGAGGTGGCGCCGCACGTTCAGGTGAGCATACATGAATGCTTGTGTTGTTCCATTATTGATTTATTGATTATGACGCGCTTCTAGGACGCCTCCCTCACTGACTGCGCACCGAGCAGCTCGAACAAGGTGCTGACGGAGATGTTCCAGCAGGAGAACGACGGACAGGTGGGACACTTCATTGCTACTGATCATTGTACTTGCTGATAACCGAGTTTATGTCATTTCTGATTAACATGTTTGGTTGATAATTTCTCTGATTTAATGGGGTTGTTTCAGACGGTTGACGATCAGAGCGGACTCAGAACGACGAAGGTCACTGGTGGTACCGTCAATGATACTCTACAAGGAGCCCTCCTTCATCCACTCACTGAGGTGGCGCCGCACGTTCAGGTGAGCATACATGAATGCTTGTGTTGTTCCATTATTGATTTATTGATTATGACGCGCTTCTAGGACGCCTCCCTCACTGACTGCGCACCGAGCAGCTCGAACAAGGTGCTGACGGAGATGTTCCAGCAGGAGAACGACGGACAGGTGGGACACTTCATTGCTACTGATCATTGTACTTGCTGATAACCGAGTTTATGTCATTTCTGATTAACATGTTTGGTTGATAATTTCTCTGATTTAATGGGGTTGTTTCAGACGGTTGACGATCAGAGCGGACTCAGAACGACGAAGGTCACTGGTGGTACCGTCAATGATACTCTACAAGGAGCCCTCCTTCATCCACTCACTGTGGTGGCGCCGCACGTTCAGGTGAGCATACATGAATGCTTGTGTTGTTCCATTATTGATTTATTGATTATGACGCGCTTCTAGGACGCCTCCCTCACTGACTGCGCACCGAGCAGCTCGAACAAGGTGCTGACGGAGATGTTCCAGCAGGAGAACGACGGACAGGTGGGACACTTCATTGCTACTGATCATTGTACTTGCTGATAACCGAGTTTATGTCATTTCTGATTAACATGTTTGGTTGATAATTTCTCTGATTTAATGGGGTTGTTTCAGACGGTTGACGATCAGAGCGGACTCAGAACGACGAAGGTCACTGGTGGTACCGTCAATGATACTCTACAAGGAGCCCTCCTTCATCCACTCACTGAGGTGGCGCCGCACGTTCAGGTGAGCATACATGAATGCTTGTGTTGTTCCATTATTGATTTATTGATTATGACGCGCTTCTAGGACGCCTCCCTCACTGACTGCGCACCGAGCAGCTCGAACAAGGTGCTGACGGAGATGTTCCAGCAGGAGAACGACGGACAGGTGGGACACTTCATTGCTACTGATCATTGTACTTGCTGATAACCGAGTTTATGTCATTTCTGATTAACATGTTTGGTTGATAATTTCTCTGATTTAATGGGGTTGTTTCAGACGGTTGACGATCAGAGCGGACTCAGAACGACGAAGGTCACTGGTGGTACCGTCAATGATACTCTACAAGGAGCCCTCCTTCATCCACTCACTGTGGTGGCGCCGCACGTTCAGGTGAGCATACATGAATGCTTGTGTTGTTCCATTATTGATTTATTGATTATGACGCGCTTCTAGGACGCCTCCCTCACTGACTGCGCACCGAGCAGCTCGAACAAGGTGCTGACGGAGATGTTCCAGCAGGAGAACGACGGACAGGTGGGACACTTCATTGCTACTGATCATTGTACTTGCTGATAACCGAGTTTATGTCATTTCTGATTAACATGTTTGGTTGATAATTTCTCTGATTTAATGGGGTTGTTTCAGACGGTTGACGATCAGAGCGGACTCAGAACGACGAAGGTCACTGGTGGTACCGTCAATGATACTCTACAAGGAGCCCTCCTTCATCCACTCACTGAGGTGGCGCCGCACGTTCAGGTGAGCATACATGAATGCTTGTGTTGTTCCATTATTGATTTATTGATTATGACGCGCTTCTAGGACGCCTCCCTCACTGACTGCGCACCGAGCAGCTCGAACAAGGTGCTGACGGAGATGTTCCAGCAGGAGAACGACGGACAGGTGGGACACTTCATTGCTACTGATCATTGTACTTGCTGATAACCGAGTTTATGTCATTTCTGATTAAAAAA
Organism: Rhabditoides inermis; assembly: GCA_963966185.1. NCBI lineage: Eukaryota > Metazoa > Nematoda > Chromadorea > Rhabditida > Rhabditidae > Rhabditoides > Rhabditoides inermis. Next base: position 1,572,784 of record CAWZYM010000283.1, read on the forward strand.
GCTGATGTGATTTATGAAAGGTTTTGTAGGTGTTAGATCACCGTGAAACGCGGAGTACAAAGTTACAATCTTGTATTGATGCGTTTGCTGGTGTTTGCGATCGTCTTCCCAAGAGGAGACTACAGTTGGATCATTTAACTCACGCTGCCGAGTGAGTGTTTCTATTGTTCACATATTTATGATTACAACTGTTTATTTTTATTTTCAGTGTTTGCCTAGTTATGGGTGAAGAGAAGACGCGATCGCACGAGAGAAGCATGATTCTGGGACACTTGGCCTTTCTCGCAGGAGTTCAGCCTTCTACACTCAAGAGTAGAATGAAGAAGTCGTCTCTGCTAATGGAAACCGAGACGAAGGTACTTTACTGAATCAACCATAATTATACCGTTTTCTGCAATTGTAGGCGTCTTCATCCAACATTGTCAAAAGCAGGAAGGAGACTCTACCGTACAAAGAAGACTCGCGTAAAGCTTTCCAGTATCGTCCTGCTAGTGTTCCCAACAAGGTGAGTCTCATTTATGTAACTTTTTCAATTTGTCATTTTTAAATTAATGTTTCTAGGAATGGACACATGATGAAATACTAGCATATGTGTACGACGGTCTGCGCTCGCACGGCTACCCAGTTCTGCCCACTGAGGACGAGTACAACGAGAAGCCTGAGGACGATATACTACATGAAGCTGAGTTCCTTGAACGAGATGAAGGTCCTAAACGGATAGAAGAAAACCCACCTGTATGGGACGAGTTGGATTCGGAGGAGATCGACGAGAAGAAGGAGGGTTTGGATGTGAAGAAGGAGGTCGGGAAGTGCCTTCGTACGTCTCGCATCGGTAAGTTTTTTCCCCCCAAAACACGATTATGATTGGAAAATTACAGATCCTGCACTAGACGAATACGTCAAACAACACGTCTTTCTTCTTCGAGAGGGAGCGACTGGAGGACGGTTCTATTGGTGCGTGTACATTTATGTGTATGCGTATTCCCCCTTTCATACTAAAATTTACTATGGTGTCTGTCTGTCTGTCCGTCCTTCCGGAGAGATATCTCTTTTTAAAGTCTACTCTAACTACTCATTTTTTCTAAAAAGTTTCTTCAATACCTGAGAACGCAAAAATCCAAATATCTCGTCAATAGCGATCTCCTAATCATAGTTATCACCTAATCTCTTAACTATGGAGAAAAATTTCAAAATACTTCATTCTGAACCAAATTTGGAGAGTAGGTGAATTGACCTAGAAAAAGTCGATAGCCGCAATACCAGCTGCCTGTGACCTCATCTTCAAGCCCAAATAGGCGAATGTACCCAAAATGCACCCAAAATTCCACTCAGAATTCCACTCCACTAATTCCACTCCACTCAGTTGTGTCTTTTTTCATAGGAATATGTCATAGGAATATGTGTCGCAAAAGTCATTAGAGAGCAATCAACTATCAAACTTGCAAGACGAACTATTCTTCTATTTTTCTATTTTTGTATACCTAGTGCGGAGGCGCGCGACAGCGCGCCGGAGCACTAGTCATACCAACTCAAATTGGTTAAGGTATCCAACCAAGATGCGACGAGTGCGGTTGTTCCTCGAGGGAAAGGGATACAGACCAGTTACAAGAAGTATGCCACAGAACCTGTGAGTATTTTAAAAATGTTCTCGAAGTATGACTTCTTTATTGCTTATTTTTATGTTTCAGGAGCGATTATCTATACTGGAGATGTGATGATGACCGATGTGGAGCGAGAATTCGAATTCGGGCAGAGGATTTGCGGAAAGGCGTCGATGCTGTTCCGCTAACTCAAAAGAGTGGCGAACACTTGTGTGGAGATATTTCAGAGGAAATTCTGAATAAGAGCATCGTGAGTTAATTTTTGTTGTTCATTATCATGTGTTCACAACATAACGTATTTTAAAATGTCTTACGTTGTTTTGTTCAAAACAACTTTATTTATATCCTCCTAAGGACCGTTTATACTACACAACGCGTCAACTTGACGCGCTGCGTCAAGCGTAAAAGTTGACGCCTCGCGTCAAAATTTGACGCGCTGAGTCAAAGTGACATCACTTTTCCTTTGTTTTTTGACTTTGACGCTTGACGCAGCGCGTCAAGTTGACGTGCAATGTAGTATAAACGGTCTTTAAGACTTTTCTCACAACGATGAATTGTTTCATTCAGTACTATTCGGCTAAAGATGCGGCGTCTGAGATTGCTAGGTGTGGTGCGTCAGTCGATACTGCGTACACAGCGTTCAAACAAATCGCTGGTTCAACTGCCTCTCTCTTTGCATCCGAAGAATCAATCAGAAGAGAGTGAGTTTTTAATCATTTCATTTTATTTCATATTCAAGTATGTGTATTTTACAGTATTCGGCGAGCTTTCTCCGCGAAGCCGAGGGAGGCAGCGAAGGAGAACAAGGGGATTATTGATCTGGACAAACATCGTTTGAAGACAGGTATTTAATCGATTTATTATTTCTTTAGAGTCACAGTGGCGCTTAGTTTTGACTTTTGAACATTGCTTGAGCCATATAAACACGAAACAATCAAAGAAAACGCGAAAGAACGGCGTTTCCGCGTTACCTTCACGCTTACCAACATCTGCACGTGCGAAGCTTGGTAAGGCGAATTCGAATTTCGCGCCGAAGTGCTTATCCAAAAGTTGAGCTTTGTGCGCATCTCGTAGATATGAGTTCGACGGTACATGCCGTTGTAGTGTTGTGGTAACGCTCACGGTTTGTGAACCATACTATGCCGGTTCGATTCCCGCCACGGGCAAACAATTTTGCACAAGTTCTCATAAGTGAATTTCGATGAACCTTGGGAACGCTAAACGCCCCTGTGCCTTTAAAGATGATTGTTTCAGGAGAACGCTATATTCACTTTAATGGCTGGAGTCTTCGTGATCCCGCACTTCGGACGATTGTGGCCGCTTCTCCAGGATCTCTGCGCAAGATCGGCCGGGCGCGTAAGGGAAATGGCGATGGGACTTACCGCTCGCGGCCACACGACTCCCAGCAAGTGTATCGTATCCGATCCGCTGTGAGTTTAAATTTTGTATTTAATTTTCCGTATCTATTTACGTCGTTTAGGAAGAAGGTGAGCCTGCGAGCGAAGGGCTGGTAGCAGTTATGAAGTATGTTTCATACAATGAGAATTTATCAATGCTTGGTATTTGTAGCAGTCACACAGAGCGTGGCTATGCGGTACTGCTGCTCATTCTCAAGTTGCTTCTGGGACCCGAGTGGCAGGGATTCGATAGGTTCGGCGTCGGTGAGATCTGTTTCACTAAATTCCTTTCAAATTACACAGGTTTTAATGTTATATCAAAATATATATCATATCAATTTATGTCATATCAATGTTGTTCAATGCAGACATGGAAGCCGCCATGACGAATGCCATTCGAAGAATATTTCCTGGAACCCAGCTTGATCTTTGCTGGTTTCATGTGCGAGCGGCTTGGCGGATCCAAATGAAGAGGAAAAGAGGTTTAAAATTACAAATAGTAGGTACGACATTTTTAGTTGCAGGAAAGGACGCGATCCGTACGTCTCACTCGCTGCTCTATTCGTGCCTCGTTGGTCTCTCATTCGTAGAGCCAAGCAAGGTCAAGCTGACGTGGAACAGTTTCCTGAAGACCCTAGACACGACAGACGACGCGGCTCTAAGCAGTGAGTAACGGGTTGTTAGGTTTGATAATGTACATGATGCGGTGTTACAGGAATGATCAAATATGTCGAGCGCATGTTCATCGGGACACCAGAAAAGCCCCCGCGATTTGATGTGCGTGACTGGAATGTTCACGATAGGATGCAAGCTCAACTTCCGCTCACATCGAACTCGTTAGAGGGTGCTCACTCCAGGCTGTCGGTAAGTTTTTTTTATAAACTTACATGAATTTTCATTTGTCTGTATTCAGGCCAAGTTTGGAGTTCGGTCGAGACTCAGTCGGTGGCTTGTCAGTTTGCGTCGAGTGCTTGACAGAGAGGATGGTGTAGACAAGGCGTTCCTTGATGATCCCGACGAATGGAAACCTCGACCCAAGGTGAGAAATTTCTAACTACTCATTTTAAAAACTGAATTCTTTTATATGGATGAACTTCATATTTTGGTTTCTTTACAGTCGGGTCTTCATCTGAACAGCGATCTGTGGTTGGAACTGCAAGCTCATGATGGAGAAGATGAAGCAGACCACGTCTTACGCATCGGATCTCGAATCCAGGTTTGTTACACGATAGTGTTCATTTGAACGTTCGTATATTCTAGACGATGAAATTCGAGAAAAGACCCGAGTGCGTGGGTGTAAAGCGGGCCTGCGAAACGCCGAATTCGTCTGTGAATGTGCCAGATGAGGAGAAGAACGGTCCGGCCATCAAGATCAAGTGAGAAGATTTTTTTGTTGAATATTGCAGTTAGATTACATGTTTTTAGGCGCGTTCGCAGTTCTTCTGCCTGGTCGTCATTGTAAGGTGTGTGTTTGTGTGTATTGATTGATTATTGATTGGAACTCTCAACACTCGATTGCAGCTTCTCGAGTAGCTCCAGCGCCGTCTCTCCATCGAGGGACTCGCGTGCCTCTCCAGTGTCTCCCTCCCCCACTCCAATCTGGTTTCCATACTGTCAGGTGTGTGTTTGTGTGTATTGATTGATTATTGATTGGAACTCTCAACACTCGATTGCAGCTTCTCGAGTAGCTCCAGCGCCGTCTCTCCATCGAGGGACTCGCGTGCCTCTCCAGTGTCTCCCTCCCCCACTCCAATCTGGTTTCCATACTGTCAGGTGTGTGTTTGTGTGTATTGATTGATTATTGATTGGAACTCTCAACACTCGATTGCAGCTTCTCGAGTAGCTCCAGCGCCGTCTCTCCATCGAGGGACTCGCGTGCCTCTCCAGTGTCTCCCTCCCCCACTCCAATCTGGTTTCCATACTGTCAGGTGTGTGTTTGTGTGTATTGATTGATTATTGATTGGAACTCTCAACACTCGATTGCAGCTTCTCGAGTAGCTCCAGCGCCGTCTCTCCATCGAGGGACTCCCTTGCCTCTCCAGTGTCTCCCTTCCCCACTCCTATCTGGTTTCCATAATGTCAGGTGTGTGTATTGATTATTGATTGGATGTGGCACACTCGATTTCAGTGTGTTACTTGCTCTCTCATATCACTGTATTTCAGTGTGTTGTGTTTGCCCCTCTTGATGCCCTGCCCGTCTCCAGATGTTCGCCTGTGCGACCCGAAGGAAACTGTTTGGTGTTTTAGGAAGAGAAGTATTATATCTGTGAGGATAAGTGTGTGTGTTGTGTTTGTAATATGTTTGTACTAATTGAATATTATATTTTAAATATTGTTTTGTTTGTTTATAGACAAATGGATACTGTTATTCGTTGAATATGTTGTTATATATCATTTTTATTATTTGCAATAATGCTTATTTATAAATGTTTGCAGAAACAAAGTATTTTGTTTGATATGTATAATTGGTTATCACACCACTAAATATATCCTGTTATCTAGTTTCTATCGCAGCAGCTCACTCGAAAATGACGTTGGTCCATCACAAGCAGTACAAACTTGAGAACACGATTCTGCACTTCAAGGTACGATGAGAGGATGATGGAAAAGTTGCAAAACGATGAGATTACGGTAGTGTTGCAAAAGACTCCCTATCGCGCACACGTTTGTGGACTGCCAACTTGCACATTGGAAATAGTCTACGCGTCAAGTTGACGCGGTGTGTAGTATAAACGGTCATTGATATGAGGAATGGGAGAAAATAATAAGAAATAAGAGGTTAGTTGAGGTGGGAGAGGAAAAAAAACATTGGTTCGATTTTTAATATTTATTTCATTGGGTTGTGTAGTTGAACACACGGTGTGCCGTGATAACGTAAAAGAAACAACATGTCCTGTTCGCCCGGCATCATTCACTTTAGTCACACAGTTTGTCCGGGCTTTTATGCGCAGTTCACACAGAGTGTCTATCGGATACGCTCGTTTGTTTTAGTAACACGGTATGTCCACTCGACATACACACAGTTTGTCCGCGATTTCATCTAATTTTCACTCGAGTCCCTCCGACTCTTCTCTAATCACACGGTGTGTCCGACCCTCTGCCCAATCACCCACTCGGTAGCAAATGGTTGCAGTTCCCTATCGACTGTCTAACCAATCCCTCTCTTGCATCCACGGGACAACCAAAATCCGTGTTGTTGGAACTCGCAGTAGGCATTGTATTACTGTATTTTACCATATCTCACCGTAATTTACGTAATCGATATTGTATGCTACTTGATTCGAGATAAATATTCTGACTTCTGACTTCTCTCTTGCAGATGGTGTCGCACATCCGCACGGGCGTGTGGCTGGCCAGCGTGCTGTTCGCCGTCGCTCTCGGCTACTTCGCCATCAAGCAGGTATGTGGGGTGCATTCCACCGCTGCACATCGATTGTGAATAGATTTGATGCAGTCCACCGCTAGCGTCCTTGAACAATCGGTTGTGAGATTCGTACGGTAACATGTCACAATCTGAGAAAGTGAGATGGTGCCGTCTTGGTAAGATTAACCACGCAGGTGAACAGCATGAAGCCCTCGTCGGTGGACAACGGCAAGCTGCCGATCCTCGTCGAGGAGGACTACAACTCGGCCGACGACAGCGACTACTCCGAGAGCGACGTGGGTGGCGAGATCGATTTAGGATTATCGATTAAGGATTATCGATTAGTTCATTTTCTTCGATTCCAGGTGTCGTCGGACGAGACCGACCCGGAGGACGCCGACTACAACGACACGCGCGACGAGGAGGGACTCAACCAGACCATGTGAAGCCCCGCCTACTCTGACCACGCCCCTATTCACCTCGGTGCCCATGTGTATTCCCCCATTATTTTTGTACTCACTGATTGATCTCAACTGACCATATTCACGATGCGTTTGTACATACGATGTGCGATAAAGCAAGCTTTCGAAAGTGACTCACTTGTTCTTCTCGATTCCCCCGTCCAGTTGCGCCACGCCCTTCTTGCCCTTGCACAACTCGTCGAGGTGTCGATTTGTGTGCTCGCACACCTGGAATGTTTTTGATGATGACAGTAGAGTGAAACACTGTTTGTTTGGTCGTCACAAAATGGTGCAACGCAGTGTACAAGTCCAGAATAGCTATCACATCTTTTGTACACGAAGTCACTCGCGTGAAGATACGTTTCGTTTAACGAACAACCGACACCGACCGTATGCTTATTCCGTAACTGCAGTAACAATATACTACAACACACCGATAAAGACCCTCAAAGTACAGTAATCACACACCTGTTCCGGCGCTATGACCTGGCCGCAGAAGCCGCACGCGTTGTGCCGCAGGTCGGTTTTCTTCTCCTGAAACATTAATCGATAAATCGATAAATCAATAATCGACCATTCACAACCCACATCGATGGTTCTGTGCTTGACCTCGTGCGCAAGCAGGGCGCGGCTGAAAGTGTGGGGTAAATTAACGAATAAACAAGTGAAACAAAAGTAACCAGTAACAGGTAAACATACTATTGCACAAATCGGCGGGAGCAGAAGAGGCACTTGTACGACTCGATGTGGCTGGCGAATTTGTGCTGGCGGAGCTAAACAATAGTTGAACGTTTCAGAAAGGAACACGTTTCAAATACGTGAGATGCAGAACGCACCAGTTCAGCTGTTGTCGCGGCAAATTTACACCCGGGAACTCGGCAGGGACAGCTGCGGACCATCTGACAAGTTTCAAAGTAACACACACAACACTGACGTCACCACACTCACATTCTTCCTCCTCCTGCTCTTCATCTTCCCGGGAGCGGAATTGTTCAGGGTGGCGGAAACGCATTCCGCTGAAAAAAAATGTGTTCGCAGCCCGCAATTATCAATGAGGAAACACGTACGTGAGGAATCGAGAAATGGAAGTTGGAAAGAGGCCGGCAGATCCGAGTGTGATGGCTCCGGGGACGAAGGCGGTGTGTCCTCAAAACAGTGAAAGATGCACTTCTTTGAATAAATGTAAATTTTAAAAAAAAAGTGAAGGGACAAACCTCGCCGCCGGTCATGCTGAGCAGCAGGTCGTTGAAGGAGTCGACGGGTCGCGTGTACGCCTCCATCTTTTTGCCGTCACTCATACTCGATTATTCCATAGAATCTAAACCATAAATATGGGAATGTATGCAAAGCAACAAGGAAAAATAGGCGATGACGTGGCATCTTGAAATGTAGTGAGAAATCGTCAATATTTTCGTAATTAACAGTTAACACAGAATCAGCACCATGAAACACTGTTTCATAATTATTTATTGTTTTTGTTGTTCGTAAGTTGCTATGCATCATCATAGTACGTCCGCAATGTGTAATCAGAAGCTTTGTGTGTCTCCTCCTTCCTCTCTTCCTCGCGTGATTGCTTGTCACATCGACTCGCCTTCCGATGCGAGAATATTCCACCCCAGCCACAACCCTTGTACCCCGTCAATTAGTCGTGGGCCTCAAAAGGACGCGGCCGGGACGCATCTGTTGCCACCTAGTATTCGATTAGACGCGCGCGCATCTGAGATTCCATAATTCTCAACGACTACATCTTCGCATCCGTGGAATACGCACGCGCCGTGGTCACACATACGTTGCGAGGGTGCATAGAAGTACGCTCTCTCTCTCTCTCTCTCTCTCTCTCTCTCTCTCTCTCTCTCTACCACCCTCCCTCCCTCCCTCTCTTCCTTCACACTATTTCGAAGATTCTCAAAGATTCTCTCCTAAGCTCATGCTAATGAAGTGTCATCGTCAGGTTTTTTTTGTGCCACAGCAGCGTTTCTTTTTCTTTCATCTTTCTCACCCACTCTCTACATTGTATACTCCCTCCTCTCTAAATTGTACCCTTCAACCGTCTCTCTCCCTTCTAATTTATAATTGTATCTCTTCTCTCTCACACACACATAGAGAGGGGGAAGTTTCCCAGGTATAGTAGCACCTAATCAATTCCGCTTCTCCCCCTGAGAATCAGACACTCACGCTGTCGACATTAGCTGTTTCTCATCACACGGTTGTGTATCGCCGTGCGTCTCTCTACGTTGTGCATGCGTGTCGAGTGAGTTTTACGGGGCGCGATCGGAAATGCGCGTGCTCTCAGCGCATTAGTGCACGTCTCCAGCCCCGCCTAATTCTTCATAATGTGAATTCATCCACCTCTCCGTCTCTCGTTTCTGTATAGCAGCATTTTTCCTCGCGGTTTCACACGAAATGATTTCGCAAAATGTAGCGCTTTCGACTCTTTGTTGCCGCGTTTTTGAATGCGACTTTCCGAAGCGACGAAAAACAGAGAGAGAGAGAGAGAGAGAGAGAGAGAGGGAGAGAGAGAAAGAGAGAGAGATAGAAAGAGAGAGAGAGATAGAAAGAGAGAGAGAGACCTCATTAACACGCCATTCAGTCGTTTCCCGAGCAGAGTGTCGTCATTTGCATAACTCACAATCAGGGTAAGGCCCTCTGTCCTCCGCCCCCCCCTCTCTCTCTCTCCCTCCCTCCCTCTCCCCCCCCCTCTCTCTCTCTTATTTCATTCAATTTATTATACACGACATGCCTCAAACACTCTTCTCTCCGAGAATACATGATTCACGTGAATCCATTTGGAACGATCTTCGTAAATATGTTTTGTAATCATGTCTCTGGGAAAAGAACGTATCTCAAGCGTTTTGAGATGTTTGCATGCTTACGCAATCATTTTTGGCGCGTTCTTAAGGTGTTTACCTCTCGAAATCAGCGCGTTCCAAACATGCACACGCAAAACATATCAACACTCGACACGCCGCACAACTTGCACGACACCGCACGATGAGCCGTATTTCTCACCACCGGATCGCACAACAATTACGCGAGCTCAGAGCGACCCCTTCATATTTTAATCATGGCTATTTATCGCCCTTTTCCGCCAGTTAGTCTCGCTGCTCTGTGCTCTCCTGGCTCCACGTGTTCTCTCGGCACTCTCACTCTTACACGCCACGCCAGATGACTTTCAGCAATTGACTGCGTAGTAGTGGTGGAGGAGAGTTCATTGAGTATCACGAATTGGCTGCGTAGAAGGCTGCGTATCATCACATCATCCTGACAAGACGGCAAGTGCGACCGCAATTATACGCCCTCCCTCTCTATCGGATACACTTGTAATGAGCGGTTCTTGGAGGAATTCCTCGAACATCTCTGCGCTCTCTTCTACGGCCGCACTTTCTCACCGTCTCCGCTTCTCTGCCGTCTCTCATTCTCACATCCTGCCACCCTCTAGCAATCTAATTATGTGACCTAATAAATCAAACCAGCGGGTCCAAGAGCCAAGAGCGTCACTCTATTTGCATTCACAAACATACTAAATCTTTCACTCGTTGTTATTTGGTTCGAATTCGCTTGTATTGGGTTGTCGAAAGTCGATACTACAAACGGCATCTCTTCTGTTCCCGGGCCCAGCTTCATTCTCTCACATTCCATTTCTTGTGCCTCTCCCCCCCCCCCCCTCTCTCTTTCTCTCTCTCCCTCTCCCTCCCTCTCTCCCTCGTTAGCCCATCTCTGTGGAATTCCCATCCGTCGCCGCCCGACATACTCTCTCATTACGCACACCTACCGTAAACATTGTAATTATTATTCCCACCAGTCCAGCCGTTTCCCCTTTCTCTTCATTCCCGCTGTCCTCTGCGAATTCGTAATGCGAATCACGACATTACTCCACACCACACACACGCGATTCCCTTTTATGGCTTTTTCGTTGATGCGAATACACTCTTTCCAAATTTCGTATATTTCGTATAGGTTTCGTAACCGTTCGGGTTCCAAATTTCCATTCTGCGGCTTCTGATCTAGAATAAACGAGGCGCCGCGCATAAGTCTGGATGAGAGCGAGGCATTATTGGGAGAATAAATCCACATTGAATGGAAAACGGCACCAAACAACGCGCCATCACCACCCTTTTTGCATCCGCGCTCATTCGCCGTACTTTCGTATGGCGCGAGACACTGACGTAAGATATTCGATTGATGATACCAAGCTTCAATCAGCCCTAAAGAACATACGTTTCGGTCTGGTGTTATTTACTCTCTCAACTTGCATGCTCTAATAAATGCTCGGAACCTCCCTAGTGCCTATTAATTTATCATACCTGACAAAAAAGTTGCGCCGGAGTCGTGACACAATATTTCTCCTGGTTTCTCTCGCACAAGTCTCCTTCTTCTCCTTGTTACTAGTAACCTAACACTACATTTCCTTGCCTTTCCCCTAGCCAGAGATGCGTCTCTAGTGTCAAATGTCAGCGACCGCCTGGACATGTAACGATGTAATTGTAAGCCTCCCTCTCCCTCCCTCTCTCTCTCTCTCTCTCTCTCTCTCTCCTCTCAATTCGTAGTGTCGTGTTGTGCCGTGCCGGTTACATTTACATGCCAACACACACACACGCTTGCGCAGTGATTCTCACATATCAGATGAGTGTTTGCGACACGAGAGAGAGAGAGGGGGAGAGAGAGAGATTGTACTGCTATTTTATTTCAGTGTCAAAGTGGCGTGACGTTTCGTGGTTTGCAAACGATTCTCTTGTGATTCCCAGTCCTCGTCTGAATTGCATCATTCGTTGATTTGCTTACGATTCGTTTGTAGCAGCATCGTTATTCATTTATGTTTCTTGTTACTTATCTCTGCAAGATTTGGCTCCCGCAGTTTTAATTCGCCCTGGCATCTTTGTCCATTTCGAAGATTACTTGTTCATATATTTTTATTGTTCTCATCTTCGCGATCTGATGTTGAGATTGGTTTTCTTTTCATCGTGATGTCGCAATTGAATGTCTAACGAATAAAATATCTGTTCACGTTTTGCAGATGCTGCTACATGTATGAGCTCCCCCGCATGGCAGTTGGTCGTTCTCATGGCAGCGCTGCTGCCGCACGCCTCAGCTGCCACCATATTCGGTAAGTTCAGGCCGGGTCCCAAGCCCAGTCCCAAGCCCAGTCCCAGTCTCAGAATATGTAGCACAACAAGTTTAGCACAAGGTTTACGTTTAAAACTCCCATACACGCATTTTGCACCATTCAGATTTCATCTCAGATAGTATTTACATCGATATCTGTTTTTTTGTTGCATAAGAATATGTTTCAAAATAGCTATTTCAATAGGGTTAGAAAAGCAAAACAATCGATCTGTTATGTCACTTTTGTGGTAAACTCGTAAACTGCATTTTCTGATTACAGAAATTGTTTCAATCACTGAAAAAAATGCAGGAATGTACAAGCCGAACCGCTGCTACAGCTGCATGTCGCCCATGTACGAAGAGTTCTTCCACGGCGGACTCGACAGGTGAGTCGTCTATTGCGCAAGTGAGCAGGGTTCCGATCCCGGCGGTGGCAAAGTTTTTGCGGTCACTTGGTTGTCGCAATTTGCTAATTTCCCACTCTGTTCATGCCCATCATGGTTGAAAATTGAGGTTTTTTTTCTTCCAGGTTTTTCAACGAGCCGAAAAACTTCACAACCGCTTGTGACGACCCAAATGCCAGCGAGCGGGAGCTGGATGTGAGTGATTATAGTTTTGTTCAGGAGAATAGTTGGGGGATTTGTACATTTGACTACAGAAATGAAGATACTCATTTTCCGCGCGGGACCACACACCGGGCCACCGGTGACAATGATCTCGTACCCTTCCAATGGCAACGAAAAATGATCAAGCGCTTTCGAGAGACCAGCCTGCGACATCATTTTCACCGATTGCCCGGTGTGTGGTCCCGAACGGAACATGAGTATCTTCATTTCTGTAGTCAAATGCACAAGACTTCCAACTATCCCCCTGACGGTAACTATACTCTGATTTTCATTTTTCCGATTTTCATCATAAAATAATCATAAAAGGTAAAGGTAAAGGTATCCTTCCGATTCAAGAGATTCACTCTGCGGAGGGAGTCGAAGGAGGTCTATGGCACTACACCATAGCCCAACGATTTTTTAACGACGGTATCTGACCTATTTTCGCAATAATGCGAAAATAAAATAATCATAAGATTTTATAACTATTATCGATAACGTGGAAAATAAGATGAGAGTAGGCAGGTTAGATCAACGTATTGAAGCTGCAGTGATATCGAAGGGTTTATGTGTCTGTGTGCGAGAGACATGCGAGAGACATACTGGATGCAAAACATTTTCTGTAAATTTGGAATCGACTTGAATTTCAAGGGCGAGTGACAACCAGTATGTTGATAATGAGTTAAACAACCATATGATTTATTAGGTGGTCGCCTGCCGCACGATCTGCCTCACCGTGCAGCAGGATCTCGTCGTGATGGGTGGGTGAGGGGAGAGAAAGAGAGAGAGGAAAAGCGAGAGAGAGAGAGGGAGGGAGAGAGAGAAGAGAGAGATAGAGAGAGATAGAGAGAGAGAGAGAGAGCTGTCCTCCTGCAGGCCAGCGCACGGGCCGTCGTCTCACTATGCGCGGCTGCGCCCTCACCCTCGCCAAGAGGGGCCTCCACAACCACACGCTCAGCCTATTCGACAGGGTGAGATTTTTATGGAAAAATATCGAACAGGTTTATGCATGAATGTTTTACACTGCTTACAAGGAGTGTCGTTTAGGTCACAGAAGCCGATGTTGACCAAACTGATATCAGAGATACCCTAGGAGGTCACTAGTCGAAAACCGTTTTCAAATCCACATGACCGGCCATACGTTATTTTTCGAAATTTTTGAAAATAAACTCTAAAGAACGCTTTGTAATGAGCTCTCAACAACATTTTGTAATGAGCTCTCTACAAGACATATGACCGTTCGATTTGTAAAAGAAGATGATAGGAGATTTCTACCAACTGCCCAATTGTCACCAAAAAGTACAAGTCCGGAGAGAATCGGCAAAATGAAAAGCATATCCGGAGAGCGAACCCACAGCCTGCCGCTTGACAGACAGCCGCTCTATCCACTAGGCCACCGCCGCTGTTTCCGGCTCGCGCGATTGGAGTGACAGGCCGCAAAAGCAATACACACGGTTTAGCTCCAAAATTTGAAACGTAAATATCTCGAAACGTATGGCCGGTCCTGTGGATTTGAAAACGGTTTTAGACTAGTGACCTCCTAGGGTATCTCTGATATCAGTTTGCTCAACATCTGTGACCTAAACGACACTCCATGTTAGTCATTATAATTCATACGCAGAGCCTGTTCGATATGGATTTGAAAGATTATTTGCTTAGAGTGACTCATAAACGAATGAGGTGGTCATTAGAATCAGCTTGAGTTAGATTATTCATTCGCTTATCTACCTGCTTAGCAAATGCAAAAAAAACTTATCGTATTCGGTTGTTTGTAAAAAAAAAAACAAGCACTCTGAACAATTACAAAAGGTGTCGCAGGAATTTAAACTATGTTCTGCTTGAAACGTAGACACATTTTTTTCTGAACGACATTCGACGTTCCATCATTCACAGAATCAGTCAAAAGTGCGTTACAAAAAGATTCCATTCTAAAGAACTGCGCGAAATTCAAATCCCCTTTTTCCAGGCCGATGTGTGTCGGGATATGAACGCGGCGGACCTGTTCCGACACGAGAGCCGCGCCCACTCACAGAGGGTCCGCGCGTGCAGCTGTCTCGGAGACAGGTGAGATCTCTCTCTCCCTCCCTCTCTCTCTCTCTCTCTCTCTCTCTCTCTCTCTCTCTCTCTCTTTCTCTCTCTCTTTCTCTCTCTCTCCATCTCTCTCTCTCTCTCTCTCTCTCTCTCTCTCTCTTTTCTCTTTCCTGTCATCTCCAATAGTTCGTATGCTTCAACTACATATATTCGATATTTCATAACCTTGCATATTTGACCTTATTAGATAGATAGGAAGATATAGTTCCATAGTTCCTTGAAAAGAAAACTTATCTGAAGCATTCGATGCATGATTCATTGCAGTTTGACATTTACATTGTCAAAAAATATGTACCTCTCTATCACTTTTATGCGATCACTGAAAAAAAATATATATAATATCAATGAAACGTATTTTCAAAAAATCAACTCCAATTATTTTTCCAGATGCAACGGCGCCCTAGACTCGGCTGCGTCCCGCCATTTGATTGTGATATTCGCACTTCTACTCTCGCTGATACGATAGATGGATTACTGAATTATGAATTATACCGTACCTGGGATTGCATGTACCGTAGGCATACTGTGTTTTCTTCGTTTTCGTGCCTGCCCTCTCACACTCCTCTCCCATATAGCCGCATTTCATCAGTATTCATAAATATTTTATTATTATAATGATTCAAAACATCAAAAACAGCGTGCGCAAAAAACATTGTGTTGCTTGTGTGGGGAGTGTTGGTAAGGAGGACTTACCAAAAAAACGCATAAGAAATTAGAAGATTCAACAACTTCTGGGCAGATTGCGAGAGAATACTAGTAAACACCGGTTGCAAAGGTTGAAAAGGACCACCGGGGAGGGGAGAAAGAAATGAAGAACAAAAAAAGGGACCACCCGGCCTACGACAATTGTAAGAACATAAAATAGTAGTACATAGTAATAATAGCACACGCACTCTCAGGTGGGTTTCCGGTAAATACAACTGATAGCAATAGTAACACACACACTCATTCAGCCAAAAACTACTAGAGGGACGCACAAAGAAGGAGGGTACAAGTTTAGCCAGCTTGCACAACTGGAACAAGGAGGGGGGCGGGACATGAGGGGGCGTGGCTTGAAGCCGTGTATCGAATAGGTTTGGGTGGGAAGGCTCGGCAGAGGCACCCTGGCCGCAGATCGAATCTAGTAGTGGGTGTGGGTGTCTGGGCAGTTTCGGGGGAAAGGGGGAGAGAGAGAGAGTACGCAGTCCCTAACAATTCATATCTAACATACGCGCACACTCACACAATCACTGTGCCTATTGCGTCCGCACTGCGGACGCACTCATAGCAGTGGGGGGAAAGATCGATGGTTGTACTCGAGTATATAAACACCTAGTAGGCCGGCTTCATGTTGTTGATGATATTCGACGGGAACTGCTGGCTGGTCGGCGGCGGGGGCGGGGCTTGAGGGGCGGAGACTGGCGGCGGGTGCGAGCTGGAGCCCTGCTGCGAGGTGTACCGCTGGATGTTCTCCAGAGGAGTGATCATGTTGAAGCTGGAAATAGAGAAATATATATTTTAAAGTTTACAAACTTTTGACCCGATGTTATTAGTTCTCCTGATCAACATTCTATGACATATCGCTAATGAAACGTATCCTCAGATTTCACATAACTCAAAATTGAAACGTACCCCGCCGGCCGCTCCATTCCTGTCGGCTTCAGGTTCTGGTAGGTGGAGTCAAAGTACTTGAAGTCCGAGCTGATACAACAAGTATTATACACTCCGCCCACACAAGCTCCGCCCCCATTTTGATAAATGCAATCTCCTTCTCCCAAGCCCCGCCCCCGCACGCCCCGCTCACGCACTCACCCGCCGTTGCTGCGGTTGAAGTTGAGTAGTTGTGTGAATGCGCTGTTGTTGAGTGCCTGATTGTAGGGCGCGGCGGCGGCCGCTTGTGACATCATGTTGTTCGCAGCTGTGGTGGCGAACTGTCCCGACACTGCAAGGAGATTATTGATTTATTGATTATCGATTTTCTTCCGGTAAACTCTACCCTTGTATTCGAAAGAATGAAGGTGTGGTCAGTCTCTTCGAAACTTCTTCGAAGAGACTTCAAAACACCTTCGAATCAAACACCTTCGAGTCATGTTTCGAAGGGAGTTTCGAAGAGACTGACAGCAACTTGATAGATCAATGTCGTACCTATCACCACTAGGCCCCGCCCGTCTACTCACTGAACGCGAGTTGGTTGGCGTGCTGGTCCTCGGGCATGGCTGGCAGGTGGGTGTTCCAGTTGTTCAGGTCCAGCCCCGCGTCTCCCACGAAGTCCGGCCTGCAATCGAGAGTTATATTATAAAGTTCCCGCCAATTCTCCAGTTCAAATTACTTTTTTCTTAGAAATTGAAAGGATAATTACCGATGCCCTAGTGATTAGACAAGATGAGTATGTTGTATTTGTCTCTGTACATGACTTTTCACGAATCACCATTCAGAATTCAATAGCCAAGTTACGGTGTTCAATCCGCCATTTGTACTGTTTATTGATGTGGAGTGAACCTTATCTTCCCTCTCTCACTCTCTCCCTATCTTGCCCCTCTCTATATCTCGCTATCTCCCTCCCTCTCTCCCTCTCTCTCTCTCTCTCTCTCTCTCTCTCTCTCTCTCTCTCTCCCCCCCCCCCCCCCCACCTGATCGCTCCCCTCGTCCGATCCGCGTGCTTTGTCATGTGCTTCTGCAGGTATGTCGCCTGCGTGTACGACTTGCCACAGAACGGACAGATGTGCACCTGAAAAGAATTGTATTTTTATTTTTTGTTTCATTTTATTTTACTTACACACATGGAGAGCTCTGATCATAGTTTCACATTTTCGTTCCATTTTTCTTATGATCAATGTTCAAAATCACTATCATTCGATTAAAATATTACATACAACGATATTTCATATATTGCACACCATACACATCTGTGGGGTAATGCGAGGGGTGAAAAAAGTAATCAGTGCGCCCTTTTTATTTATTTATTTTGATTGTTGAAACTTACTATCACTGGTGTTGTGAAATCGTGAAATGGAATCTATCCGGTCGTGACTAATACAATCCTGTTATCTCACCCCACCCTCCTCATGTGTACTGTACATGTCTGATTGTTACTGTGAGTTCCGTCTCATATCGATCTATCGATCCCCTTATCCCCTCACCCTCTCTCTCTCTCTCTCCCTCTCTCTCTCTTTCTCCCCCCCCCCCTCTCTCTCTCTCTCCCTCTCTCTCCCTCCCTACCTTGAGATGCTTGCTCTCCTTGTGCTTCGGAATGTGCTCCAGCAACGACTGCTCATCCGAGAAACACTTGTAGCAGCTGGAAAACAATATATTTTTGTTGATACGCAGGAAAACCTGGGATCCAGATACAACAGATATTTTATTGTTTTTCAATTAACTCCTATCTCTACATTATCTTTGTTTGACCACGCCGAGATTCATTCCGGCGGTGAAACGTACTCAGATCATATCACATTTGAACAGTGAAGCCGTCTTCATATCAGAAATAATTACACATTAACACATCGCTGTATTGTGTTTAAAAATGTTGGCTTCTTGTGCATGAGTTGACGAAACTATTGATTTTTCTCATCGCGGATGCACGATTATGTGAAACTTCTTTTCTTCATTTTTGAATTTACGTATTTTTCAACTGTAACCGATTGATGTTAGTAAAACATATCGGTTACAGTAGTTCTATGTATATGTAATATGTTACTGTATTCACAACTACCGTATCACAACTACCGTATCACAAGTACCTGTTGCACTTGAAGGGCTTATCGCTCTGATGGCAGCGACTGTGCGACTGGAGATTGGACAGCTGCGAGAAAGCCTTCTCGCACCCCGCGTACCTGCACATCATAGCGTTACCGTAGTCCAGATACAGATTACAGTAGCCCACAGTAGCCTCAAGTACCGTACCCTAACTCACTTGCACTTGTACGGCTTCTCTCCGGTGTGCGTTCGAATGTGCTGCTGGAGATGAGAGAGCTGGGTGAACTGAAGAAGTATCGATTTATTTACTTATTGATTTTTGTATTATCGATTTCTGTGATATTGATTACAATGTAATCCGTACAGCTAATCCCTCGATCGTCGCGTTTTTCGAATGCGTTTTTCCCATCTGGCCCACTCGCTTTTTGCTTGGTTTGCGCACGACAAACGTCGAAAAAACTACAACTAGAAAAAAGCGCAGACAACGACGCTACGAGGCATTCATTCATTCAAAATCCGAATCCGCGCCTCCTGCGAGAGACAGTGTGGATTAAAGAGGGTGAGAGATGCGAGGGAAAGGGACAAAGACAGTGAAACGCGCGCGGGCGGGGGACATCTGGATACGGTATGGCGCGGTGTTGCGTGAGAACGCGCGAGAGAGTGTGTGATATGAGAGTGCGCTGACGGCGAGGGGAAATCGAAAGGAGACGTGTAATGTATCAAGTGAACGCGAAACGAGCCTCAAGGCCCCTTTCTTACAGCCGCTCTCACTTTTTACGCCGAGTTTTTCTCGCGGTTTTTGTAACCTTTTTGCGCGCGCCGCACTCGCTTTCCCTAGACATCGATTTCTCTTTTTTTCGCGAGGAGAAATGTTTCAAACGTTCAGCGACTAATAATAGCACTCAAATTGGCGGGCGCCTAATTATGATGTGCAGGGCAGGCCAAGTTTTTGAAATGGTTTCGTCACCTTCTTTCCGCAGTACTGGCAGGGTCCGAAGGGCTTGATGCCGAGATGGATGCGCATGTGCTGCGATAGGTAAGAGCTGTTCGCGAAGCTCTTGATGCACTGCGTGCACTGTAAACAAACAGGTAAACAAACAAGTAAACAAGTAAACAACCTTGTAGGGCTTCGCCTCTCGCATCTGCATCTGGCTCTGAATCGTCTGCAGATCCGGCTTCGTGTCAAATCCCTGAAATCAGCGAACTAATCGATAATCTTCCGAGCAAGAGTGAAATCGATGAGGAGACAGGAAAAAGACCAAAAACAGAAGAGCCGACTTTTTCGCGTCGAGATCTGAGATGCCAATCTCTTCAGCGCCTGCTTATCACACTGATCACACTGTATCACTTTGTATCATTACCAGTTAACGCCCCATATCGAACGTTTTTGCGTTATGAATCTGCCTGGGTGATTAGGGGAGGTCCCGGTGCTATTTTCACGTAGACATTCTTTTTACTAGGGGGATTGGAGAGACTCGGGTGACTGACAAAAAGAGGTGTGAGAAAAAGCGCATTGTATAACGCCGGCCAGCGCACATAATTATGAAAAAGCGGACAGATATCCACTACACGCGACAAAAAAACTCCCTTCCTAAAATCGAAAAACGCTGCGAACGAAAAAGCGCGCCGGCGACGCAACACAGCCAACGTTTTTGAACGCGTTTTTCGCAGCGGCGAGGGAGAGGGGGCGGGGCGACGGCGCCCGTCTACCGTACCCCGCGCGCCAATCGATGCGCCGCATAGACGCATGGTTAGACAATCATCGAGCGTCTTCGATCGTACGGTAGCATGTCACATCGATTATATCACGAGGTATCATCATATAGGGCATAGTTAGGAGAAGTGAAAGAGGACGCCGTATCGATTTTGCCCATCTCATCCAGTGTTGTTCTGATAACGCGCTCTGATAGTAATCACTCTCAATACAGCAGTAAACTCTTTCTTCAGAAAATTTGAATCTCCCGCCAACTACCGCTTAGCGTAGTCTTTGACTTGGCAACTATATGGCAACATATGAGTAGCATGGTGATAATACCAAAGAAGTAGGTGCGACGGGAATTAGCCTGCATCAGCATCGCCCCGACGACGTGGACAAAAAGCGAATCCGTTCACAACCCAGACAAATAACAGAGAGAGAAAGAGAGAGAGAGAAAGAGAGGGAGAAAGACAAAGAGCCCGAAATCGATCGATCCCGCGGCGGCGACGTGCAAAAAAGTGGACCACTCAACGACGATTCGAATTCGCAAACTGGTCGGACGGTTTTTTTTTGGGTCCCCTGTGACGATCGAACAGACGCCACACAAGCGAACAGACGCGAATTTCAGTTCGATCGATTTCGACGAGATGAGACATATGAGGGACCAGCATAGACCACCCAGCACGCATCGCAACTCTCCGGCACTGGCAAAAACTGCATACAAAAAGAGACAGATTGCCACTAGACGGGAACGATTACTGAGTTATCGCCTCTGTGAGATGCATGTATAATGCCGGGCAAAAACGTATGATGGGACGGAAAAACGCTGATAGCGCGTTTTTGCTGGTGGTAGTTTTTGAGCGCACGGGGTAGGCCGGGGCCGGGCCGACTGGCACGACCATCGCAAAAACAGAAACCCTCGAGGAAAAAGCGGAGCGAGGAAAAAAACGGCGGCTGCAAAAACGACGAACGGACAGCGGGAGCGTTGAAAAAAGTGGTGATATGTGGAAAAAGCGTGCGGTAAAGCCTCGCGCAAGGGAGGGAGCGAGGGTCTACGGAGACTACGGTACATGCAGCACCAAATCAGCGCTATTCATAATTTCACAATATTGCACCACAAACCTTTCACTATGAATATAGACAGTAGAATACAATAGGTGGAGATGACATCAGATGACATCACGATCGCGCGGGGCGAGTGAGTGTGACTCCGGGGTGCCTCCCTCACACACCACATCCATGTCACACTCTATGGAAGACGCGAGTGCGGTGAGCGCCGGAGGCCCCCGGAGCAGGAAGGGAGGACAAGTGAGGAGGAGGAGGAGTGAGGAGCAGTCACACCACTCCACCGCCAAGCACGCCTCGCGCGTGATACTGGCGCTAGTCCCGAGATAGGCGATCCGGGGGTTTTTGTCTCTCTCTCTCTCCACCCTACCGCCACCACTTTTTGTGGCGATGGTTTTTGTGAACTCGTTGGTGTCGCGGCGTGCCTGGGGGTCGTGGACGTGAGGGCCCCGGCAGGCAGGCAGCGCCTGCCCCCGACAAGGGGCGGGGCCACAAAGTGCAGGCCTGACGAGAAAGAGAGAGAGAGAGAATCAGAGTGCAACCTCCACACACACACACACACACATGCAACATTAGGCCACACTAGCGAGATGCGCACGTGTTGTGGAAATCATTGCTCGGGTTAGGTATGTGATTACGGTAGGTGAGTGAGAGAGTGTGGTGGGAGAGGAGGGTGGGCGAGAGAAACTTGTTTCTGATTGGTGCGCGGCTCGGGCGGCGGGTGTGGGGTGGAAGAGAAAAAGATCGAGGTGAGAGGGGGGTGACTATGGTAGAGTGATAGGGATCACACATTCCATTTCGAAAGTCTTAAGCTGCTTCAAGTAGCGGTCAGTCTCTTCGAAACACTCCCGAATGCCTCCGAAACACTTCGGAATTGCCTTTCGAATCGCCCTCAGAACACTCCCGAATTGCCTTCGGAACACTCCCGAACACTCCCGAACACTTCGGAATGCCTAGCTATGCCTTCGAAACACTGCCGAATGGCTTTCGAAGAGACTGACCACACCTTCATAAAATATTGGTACCGTCCTGACTCATTGTTTGCGCTTATCTGCCATTCGGCGCGTGTTTCAATCGTGCCCCGAACGCACGACTTGAAGAGACACACAATGTGACGAGAAAGAGAGAAACCGGTTGCAGGAACTATACAGTTTCACAGTATCTGATTGTGCGTGTCCTTTCGCAATCCTCTCGAGACGCGCCTTTGCAATTGCATGCAAGCATCACGCGTTCAGTGAGATCCATGTCTAGTCCAAGCCGTCTCATCTGCTCTGCTCCACTGCTCCACTGCTCCACTTCTCTCCTCCTCCTCCCCCTCACAACTCCATCTTAGTCCACTACCCCGGAATCAGCTGTTGCTGGGCTGTACTTTTGCACGGCACGTGGCGGAACGGACAACCCCCCTCTCTCTGCACCTCTCGCAAAAGTGCACTCGCTCCAGCGCTCCCGCACTCTGCCCCCTCCCCGCCGAACGCGCTCTCTCGCGCGAACGCCTCTCGGTGCTGTGCAAAAGTGCAAGTAATCAATGCGACTCTCTGACGCGAGCCGGCAGTGAGAGAGTGCGGAGAGAGTGTGGTGAGGAGAGAGAGTGGGGAGAGAGAGGGAGATAATGAAACAATGAGGTGAGGGAGATTTCGGAACGCCTTAATTCTTTGCCTTGGGAAACGCGCAACCTAGAATTTGGCACATTATCGTGCATGGTTGAAGTCAAGTGGACACAAGAGAGAAGGGATGAGGGCAAATTCTAGGTCGTAGGTTCTCAGGGTCCAGTCCTAGATCTGACAAGAGACATGACGATTGACGACTTGAACTACTCTAGAAAAGGGTACGGCATCTCTCTCGCAATAGTAGCTAGTATATCATACAACACAAGAGAGAAGAGTAGCATAGATCTGAGAGACCACCGTGAAGGTCCGAAAAAAGCGATGCTGAACAACACGCAACATGATAAGGCCGAAAAAAAGACGCGCGCGGCAAAAACTTTCTCGGCGGCAAAAAGAACGGGCGCGAGCGAGATGTAAATAGGTGAAAAAAATAGAAGAAAAAACTGTAATCGTGAAAAAGTGGGGAGATCCTAAAAAGTGAAATCGCCCCGCGGCAGAAATGGGCGGTCGACAAAAACGACACTGCTGCACTCGCTGCGCGGTGAAAAAACGGAACGCGAGAGGAGGAGGAGGGAGGAGGAGGAGAGAGGGAGCAGCGAGGGAGCAGAGGGAGCAGAGATGAAGAGAGGGACGAGGGGGAAGAGGGACAGACGGATAGATCACGGTCAGAGGGGGGCGGAGTTCCCGAGGGGAGAGAGCGCGAGAACATTGCGCACTTGTTGAAACGAACGCCTGTGTGTGTGCTCAGAGAGTGACGAGAGAGTGAGTGAAATGGAGAGGCGCAGAGTAAATGGGAGTGCGAGAAAGGTGAGTATTCGCTTACACAAGCCGAAGCGACGAGATCATGCCTGTCGACGATGGTGTGAGAGATGTTTATACTCGAGGTTACGGTAACTAGGCGAGAGAGTGTGTGTGTCGATGAGAGCGGCAGACGGTGAGGCGACAACAACATGGTTAGCCCGCGCGCTGATTGGTCAAGCGACGAATAGGAGAATGGCGAGTGGTGCGCGAGATGTTTCAATGTCATTGCATCCATACCTACCAGTCTACTGGAGTACATTACGCACCCATTATCCATATATAAACAATACTGCCGAGTCCCGAGAGCAAAAGTACACATTCGTAAAACGGGCGTTCTCTATCGAAAGCGAACACCCAGCTCGTTTTTTCTCGTGCACTAGAGATTAGGAGGGTTGCAGAGAAGCCAATTGTGGCGAGAGATTGCACTTTGGAGAGAGCGGCGAGGGAGCGGAAGGAAGTGCATCGATCGCACACACACATGCTATGGACCGAGTGCACTCTCTCTCTCTCTCTCTCTCTCTCTCTCTCTCTCTCTCTCTCTCTCTCACCACACAACACCAATGCACTTTCAAGGTGAGAGAGGCGGCGAGAGTGCACGCGGAACGGCGAGAGCGCAGCGGGCGAACGGCGAGAGAGTGCATCGAATAGAGATAGAGAGGGGAGCGAGAGTGGGTGGTCGGTGAACAATCAACAAACCTGGCCGTTGTTGCGGAATTGCGTGAGCATCGGGTATTGCAGCAGCGAGTTGTTTTGGAAACCGAAAATGTCTGAAATAATGTTGTTGTTTACTTGTTTTTTTTGTTTGTTTATTTGTTCACCTTGGAACCCTTGTCCGGCGTTGTTGAAATTGGGGAAGGTGTTGTTGTGTTCAATTCCAGTCGCATTTTGCAGAGCCGCTCCTAAGTGCATAGCCTGGAATTGTTTGTTTATTTGTTTACATGCTTACTTGTTTATGCATTCATTCACCGCCTGGTTTTGCTGTTGCTGTTGGTTTTGCGAGACCTGAACGGGAAAAAAGGTCAGAAAACATAAATCAACGCAACATACAAAATAATACAGCAAAACTGATAATCCTACATAATACGGCATCCTGTACATTCTTACATTTGTACGCACATTACATTTCAATAACTACAAGTGTTCCGTACCTGGGATCCATCGTTGGAAGTGGCATCGGGACTGTCAGTTGCGTCGGTCGACCGAGATTGTCGACCTGCCAAATTTAGAAAATATTCAAACTCAATTATCGATGATAATAATATGATCGTATACAATGCATATAGGGTACAGTGATAGTAGCGTTTCCAAATACAGTACCCTTATCCCTACAGTTCCTACAGTACTCCTCACCGTCGTGAACGGGCGCTGGCTGGTACTGCTGACCGGGCTGAGCCTGCGGCGTCTGCTGCTGAGAGGCCATTCCCACGTGGGGCGGGTACCGGTTCGCTTCTGAAATTCAAAGTACAGTAACTCCCCAAAGTACAGTAGCCCGCTACCTACTGCCGGCGACTGCATGCTGGTCGAGTGTGCGGTAGGCGCGTAGAGGACGCCCAATGGACCGTCCAACTGAAGAGGAATACGGTAAGTAAAGAGGTATACGGTAGCGGTACTTACGTAGCAGTTCATTGCCTACAGTCGGAGTGAGAGAGTGAGTTTCGTTTTGAATGGTCAGTGTCTTGTGAACAAGGAAGAATATGGTAGATGTGATCGGTGGCTGGTACAAAATCACAGCCGTCCACCCTCTCTTCTCTCTTCCTCTCTCTCTCACTTCTTCTTATGCCCTTTGCATGAAACCGCGAAAAAGCAAAGTCCTCGCAAAAATGCACGAATTACGCACTGGCGCAGCTGTGTGGTATAGAAAGAGAAGGAGTGGTGAGAGAGCGGTGATCAGTCATATCAGAATGTATACTCGATACGTTTCAAGGTACTTGTATAGCACCTTCCGATTTGGAGATTGCAATAAGTTGTCCATGCTTTTTTTACCGAACAACAATTTTCCCCACAATTTTTTTCATCACATTCGAAATACAGTAATACAGTGGTCACATGGCGATATGTATTTCTCACCGCGTTTCGAAACTTCAAACTTGCCGACTGTTTTTGCGTGATTTTTTTGTGTGCCCGCTGGCACGAGTGGAGCAATTGCAAAGAATACGCCGCTCGCCTCTCCGCTTCTTTTTTGCGCCTCTAATTTCGAACTTCGAGAGACTCAAGTGGAAAATAGCTGCTTACTTTTAGTTTTTGGTATGTAGTCAAGCGAGCGGTTCTTTATTCAAGACAAGCCTTGCAATTGCTATATGGAAACTCTTCAGCAATATACTTTATCTCTAATCTATGTAATCCCTAAGCCCTAAGCGGCTCGTAAGTCTAAGACGTCATAAAAACTGGGTCCGCCACATTTGCATACATGATTTTAGAAAAGAAGAAATAACATTACGCATAGTTCACAGAAATTGTCACCTAGAAGCAAACTACGAATAATTACTCACCATTGTCTTGCTCCAGTCAACGGGACCAACCCTATCCAGATCGACCATTCGAAAACTCACGGGAAATTTGCATAAATATAGAGGATATGCAAATCAAGGGGAACCACTTCCGATCAGCTGAGAAGTGAGTGGGGGAACCGCGAAAATAAAAGTGCAAAAACGCGAGTGCGCACTGTCTCACAGTGTGGGAATAAGGAGTGGCAGAAGAAGCGCAGGAGGCGAGACGCCAGACGGCCAGAGATGCGCGCGACAGAGACGCAGAGCAGTTATTCACACGCATTTGCATATTTGAAATTCGACACATACATAGGTGCGTAAAGATCATGCATTAAAATGAGAATGAGGTTGTTCTCACCAAACTAGATACTGGCTACGAGGAGACGTGAGACGTCACTGGGCGTATGGTAGATTGCGAGGAGTACGGTAGATGGAGTACTGTAGATGTGCCTTAGAGGCTATTTCCACTCTCCCTACGATCGCTTGGCGATCTCGCGCTCTAGGAGCCTGAAAACGTGGAAAATGGCAACTGCAAACAAATATCAAAGACAGAATTACGAAACATATACGGAAAATTGCATGCAGTTTCGTTGCTGATTTCATTAGGAATAATTGTCAACGACTTCTTTTGGCCCCGCAAAACCCTTGACGCATTCGCGGTATACGATGAAAATTATTGCAAACAAGAAACGCGGCGTCTTTTTTCGCACTGTATTTGGTGTTATTTCATATTCATGAAATTGTCGCACACACCATTGTCGCGCATTGGCGGCTTTTTCGAGGATTTTTCCGTGCGCCTGCCGTTTCTTTCGAGCCTTTATGGGCATATACGGAATTGCTATGGAGAGAATATGGCAACAACGAGGGAAATTGTCGCAAAAGAGCGATCTACGAAAATTGCCCGCGCTCTTTTCGATCTACCCCAAAAGTCTCACTTTCCTCGCCCCCTAAAAATGGAATAACGTTCGAAAATCGATGCGTGCCGGCGCTTTTTGCGCGAATTTGTGTGAACGAACACCGCGACAAAACGATGGAAAAAAGAGGCAAACAGAGCAGAGTCGATACGCAGTGAGAGAGAGAGGAGAGACAGCCGATACTCAGTCGATCAAAATGTTATACACATACTTCAAATGGGAGAGAATGATGTTGATGAAAACGTAAAAAAACACACAGTGAAAACGTGTTGTAATCTCGTCAAAATACGTTTCGACGTTTTATATAGGCGGCGCAAGAAGACTGGCAAGGAACGGTGGCGGGCTAGGCGGTACGGTAGGAAGAAGTGCGTGGAAGAAGAGAAGAGGGGAGAGAGATGGTTCGGAAAGATGCGAAACGGGTTGTGACAAAGTGGAATCGCGCGTTCTGGAGAGGGAAAAAATGCGGCGGCGACGAGCGACGAACGCCATCCAGGATGAACAGTTCTGGAGAGGGAGAGAGAGAGAGAGAGAGAGAAACCTGGTTTCTTCCAGGGCATAAGACGTTTCGAACAAAAATCGGGGGTGCGGATAAGAAGAATCAGCGAGAACAGACGATTGTGATTTGTGATCTCGAGGTGTCTATCGATCGAGAAGTTCACTTGAGAGAAGTCCATGCATCGAGAATGAGGAGATATTACGGTAGATCGATCAGCAAGCGCGACAATGCGAAAACCGCTGAAGATCGCAAAAAAAGAGAGGAGAACAATGCAAATGGGGAATTGGAGAGGTGCAAATTAGAATACTCAGCGAGTGCGTCCTTCGAAAAACCTCCATGTGCACTATGACCTCGAAAAACGGGGAGGGCTATGGAGGTGCGGCGGCGGCAAAAAGCGCGTGGTTGACCAGGGTAAAAAGGCGGAGTGTGCGCGGCTCGGTTGGCTGTGGCTGTGGCCATCTAGGGAACGGGGGACGCGTGCTGAAAAACCATCGGCGCGACGGCCGATCGATGCCCCAGCCACAGCCCCACATAGAGCAGAAACACAGACACACACACACATGCGAAAAACACACACTGTGAGCTGCAAGTGAACTGCTACGGACTTTTTGAGCGAGGTGTCCGCAAGATGTATGAGCTAAAAGCGCATGTACCTAGGGAAAAAGTGAGTGAGTACGGTATGTACCAAGGGACCCGGCGAAATGTTGCGTACCACCCGAGACTTCACCCTCTTTTTCGAGAAAGAGAGGGGGGGGGAGAGCGAGGCGATTTTTAGACGGCGCTCGCCCTGTGAAAGCATACATTGGCGAGAGTGGGTGGGAGAGGGAGAACATAGACGACGAGAGACGTCTGCAGCGAAAGTCCGTAAATAGGAAAAGTTTGCGATTACTTATGATCATGAATCATATTTGTTCAGGGTGTGTTACCGTAAGGGTATAGTAAACGGGTGCGAAGTAGCATCTCAGCCCCGCCCACTTTTTCTATTGGCCGAAAAAAGCGGCAATAGCGCGAATCTCACTAATGCAATGCTGATGAGAGCAAAGTTTGTCCGATTAAACAGCCAAAACACGGATTAGGCGCGAAGCAGGCGCGAACTCGGTGCAGCGCGTGCCTGACCCAATTCAGGTGTGAAGAATGTGTACTACGTACGTCTACCGATCCCGCGGCAAAAACGGCAAACGCGCTCTCAAAGAGTGGCGATGAGCGAAAAAAGAAGCGGGCCAGACAATGTTGCTACTTTGGTGAGCGAACCTCATTCCCCCCACTCACTCACACACATGCAAACATCGACGGGTACTGTAGGAAGATGGGCAACCACGCACAGGACAAGAGGGTAGCTACGCAGCGTTGTGGGTACTGTAGAACAGAATGTGTGTTGTGTGGCGCGTCGCAATATCGCACCCGCGCTAATGAAGCGAGACAACGTGGGTGGTCTCTCTCTCTCTCTCTCTCTCTCTCTCTTCATCTAGGAGCGAAGGAACTCTATATGCTCAATTATGACTATGAGGAGGTGATTGGGTACGTATAGAACCTAAACCCTAATCGAACGTTGATGATAAAATACCTCGTCCACTCTACTTTCACATACGTGAATACCGTCGAAATGCTGCTGTTGATAACAGTGATAAACCGGTAATGACGGAGGGATAAGCGCGGTAGATTGAGGGAAAACCTCGGCTCGTCTGATACAATTCTCAGAAAACAGACTCCTCCCCATAGGAACTACGGCAAAAAGTGGGCGAGAAACACAGCAATACAGCATCTCAGTAGGCACTCATTGTGCACTGATGTTGAGAAATAAGAGAGAGAGACGGCACTATGGTAGTGACATTTGAGCGCGATTGGTGCAGCGAGCGCGAGGTGACATTCACTACACGTGGTAGATGACAGGAAAAAGCATAGGTCTAGCACACATACATACACCAACCTAATCTCAGGCCGGTGGGCAGCAAGAAATGAGAAGATGGAAAAAAAAAACTTGGGAGCAGAATGGCCCACGCAACGACACATTGGGGGATTCCGGATGCATGGGTGGTCGGACGTCCACTTTTTCTTCGGCAGCGCCTTCTCGACATCTAGACGTTACAAAAAAGTGAGACGAGGCAAATAAATGCAAAAATGCACATGATTAGTGATAGGAGACGAAAGTAGAGTATCTCAATTATCCCACTCGCCCCGTGGCTCTCAACCCTATTTTCATCTCTCTCATTTTTCACCGCGTGCGACCTTGCGCCACGTGAAAAAGCGCTACAAAAACGCGCCGCGCGCAAAAAAAAAGTCGCCTCAAAAAATACGGTAAAAAGCGGCCGCCACAAAAAAGTCAGTGTTTTTCAAGGCTATGAGACCGAAAAACAGATGTTTACAGAATAATCAAGTGATCAGAAACGTGAAATTATAAGTAAAGTATCGGTGGGTGGGTGTTGGATTGGAAAGAAGGGGGCGAGGCGGGTTTTCGACTCCCTTCTTCTCCCCTCATAGAACTGGAAAGTGGAAAAGAGACTGCGGCGCGGCGGCGGCAAAAACGCACCCAGCCTGCGCTCGGAGATGCGCAAAAAGAGGCGGCGAGAGAGTGGGCGAAAACAGGAGGGTCAGACGGGCAGGGCGGGGTGAGATAGTGCACGGTGGGCGGAGGGCGGCGAGGGGCACAACTTTGCGAGCAGAAGGCCACACACACACATGTTTTATCGAAGGGGCCGAGAGGAGAAAACTCTCTGAACCTTTGCACGGCGAACCCCTCGACAAAGTATAATGTAAATACAGTAACCATGTGTTTAGTGTCAACACAGAGGGTGGGAAGGAGGAGAGACATTGGATACCCCACAAGAACTGCTCGAAAACCAACCCGAGACGATAAAGGTATTATCGAGAGTGGGCGGGCTTGGTCAGTGAGGGGCGGGCAAAGACCACCCAGGCAGCATTACTGTATACCATAATTAGTGCGCAACCTGTGTGCGTTGTGCATTGATCTGGATTATGAAATAGCGCCGGGTTCAGATAACGTTTTGAAGTTTGTGAGGGGGGAAAGAGAGAAGGCAGCGGCGATTTGCTGGGCGCCCATTTTTTGTCTACTGTAATAAACGAGGGAGCGGGGCTCGAAAGAGCCCTATTACGACGGAAAGAAAGAGGGGGAAAGAGAGAGGGAGATAGGGAAAGAAGGAGGGAAAGAGGTATAGAGAGTTCTGAAGAAGTCAGAAGAGAACGACTGCCCGACACATGTACCGACAATTAGTGTACGTGTTGTTTTCACATGCATAAAAATGATTGTTCGCAAAATCAAAGATTCCGCTTTTGATAAACTTTGACGCGCGTCAAGTGATAGCAGATCAAAGTAGATATGCGCCGCTTGCGATTTCTGAATGTGTAGGAATAAATGAGGCGAGCCGAGGATGAACCCGGAAAAAGAACGCGGCAAAAAACGCGCAAAAAGTCCTGGCACTACCACTCTTTTTCCGCTCACTTTTTCCAACGGCCACCCTATTTTGTGGCAACGCGTGTCAAAAATCATCCAGCGCGCATTGCAAGTCAGCCGTATTTACGGGCCGATAACAATACAGTATCCGTCTCCAGAGCAGACAATAAAGACTGGTGAAATAATAACTGAACCAAAGCCGCCGTGTTCTTTCCGTAACGAGTGCCGTTTTATCGATGTTACAAAAAAAACGCTAGCGGGCAGCGATAGTAAAACGCACTGATATGGGCATACTTGTCAGTCGACGAGTAGACCTACCGCAGAGGCTTATCGCTACGCATAGCCGAAACTACTCACAAAACCATCACCAAAAAAACACAGCAATCGCACGATTTTTGGCTGGCTGTAACAAGAAAGGTAAAAGGAGCGAGAGATTCTCGGCTACAAAAAAGAGAGGAGTTCATTTCCTCCCCCGCTTCTTTCCCCATGCAATCAACGATATCATAATAGCGGACCGCCCGGGACTACCGCCGTTTTTTACGGTCCCGCCACGCTTTTTCCCCGGCAAACAATCGTGGCGGGACCACCGTCCGCGCTTCATTAGCCTAATTGTAGCCTCATCGAGTAGTATGCATATCCAGACTCTATTTCCTTTTAGGGAAACAGTGATTCGATGGGTGGTCCGGGAATGTAGCCTGAATTCAGCACGCAATATGTGTGGCTTTGACGATTCGAGGAAATCGTAGCCACAGTAAACCCCGTGAATGCAAACTACGAAACTGTTTATGTATTAAACAAGTCAAAAAGAAGTGTAGCAAATGAATCCGTAGATCATAAACAAGGAGACAATCCGAGAAGCCGCGTCTGCAGAGTGCTGTACTGGCATTCTGCAATGATATGTAGATTGACAGATGACAGTGTTTCACCAAACTGCAAACAGAGAAGAACCAGGTCAGGAAAATAACGCTTTTATCTCACTCACAGCAAGCCACATAGGTACGGGAGCCGAACTGAACACAACTACAAGAGTGCAATATACAATAGTGAAACGTATGGTGCGCACAGCGTGAAACGTACAGTGAAACGTATCAGAGCGATTCGACGGCGGTGCGAGTGTCGGTGATCAACTCGCTCACGTCACACACCCAATCGCGGGAACTCGCCGACTCACACTTCTCCTCCTTGTGCTCCTCCTTCTCCTTTGCCTGCTCCTTCTCCTTCTCCGTCTCCTCCTCCTGCTCCTTCTCCTGCTCCTTCTCCACGTCCTTCGTCTCTTCATGGTCACCCTCCTCCTCCTTCTCCTCCTCCTTTTTCTCCACCACGTTGTTGTTGTCGAGTTCTTTCTTGACGTCGTCGATTTCTGAAGTTCAGGTTTTGAAAAATGAAAGTCGTGCAACTCGACTGATTTTTCAACTTCGGTTCATTGTTCGACGATGCAGACGTCGAGTACTCACACATTTTCATGTATTGTGCATTCGTGTGCTGACCCCGAGAGTCCGTCTTTATGAAATTTCATTACGCGCACATGCTATTGTTGTGTCATACGTTTCAGACAGTAAAGATAGTCATTTAAACCGACTGATTGTTTAATTCACGTGGCAAATCCATTTTTTTTTTATTGTTGGTATTGCGTTTATCTCACTATAGAGAGTAACAAGGATATAGAGAGTAACAAGGATATAACCGTACCAATTGTTCTCAGCCGAAAACAAGACAGAGCCTTGGATTATAACGACTGTGAGAACTAGATTAGTTCAACCAACGTGCTATATAAGCACGCTAGTCGATAAAAACAACTGTTAGTAGGATAAAACACCGTCTCCGACGGTCACAATTCACAGATTCTTGACAGCACGCTTGAACGACTGTTTGGTCTCCTCCAATACAGCCTTCTCCGGTAGGGCATTCCATAGCCTTCTCAATTCGTTCACCGGGTAGTCGTGCAATCTCGCACTTGTCACCACAGGCTCCATCACTCTCAGTGAGTGGCCACCGCGTGCTGTCCTTCTCACTCCGCTGTCCGACACCAGGACCAGCATTCCATCTGGAGGGGCTCTCACTCCGTGCACATAATTCCACATGAGCACCCTCCTTCTCTCGCTCACGGTCTTCTTTACCGTATTCCACTTGGCCTTCTCTAGCACTCGGTCATCCGATGACGTGAAATCATTCTGCACCAGCCTCGCTGCATGCACATTCACTCTTTCGAGTCTTGCCCTGTCCGTCTCGTTTGCCGGAAACCATCCTTCTGCTGCATACAGCAGTCCTGGCTCAATACACGCCTTGTACACTTTCTCGAGGGCGCTTCGAGGAGCCCACTTCCTCATAGTTCGCACCAAAGCACCAATGGCTTGGCGAGCCTTCGTCACTCTCTCAGCCACGTGACCACTGAAGTTCATCAGAGGATCAATTGCCACTCCGAGATACTTGTACTGGCTAGTGCACTCGAGCTCTGTTCCACCAATGTGCAGATTTACCTCGAAATCTGGTTCCTTCTCATACACTCCCATTCGAATCACCTTGCACTTTCCCGCATTCAGCTTCATTCCCATCTCTGAGAAGAGCCCACTCAGTTTCTCCACATCTTCTTGTGCATTCTCCTTGTCTCTATCGGTAAGATACCGAGAGACATACACCGTATCGTCGGCGTATTGAACAATGCGCGCCCCTTCATTCAATTGTATCGACCCCACACGATTCACATAACAATTGAATAAAAGTGGTCCTAGGATACTTCCCTGCGGAACTCCACTTACAACCTCCTTCTCTTCACTCAGAGTCCCGTTCACTCGCACTCGCATCCTCCTGTTAGACAGATAATCTTTCATCAATCTGAGGTACGAATCGGCAAGGTTGAATTCATGTCTTAGAACATTTACCAAATGTCCAAGAGGGATCGTATCGAATGCTTTCGGAATATCGAAAAACACTGCAACTGCCCGAGCAGCCTTCCTCTTACAACTCTGCAGGCACTCGCTCATTCTATACTGGAAACTCAGTACCGCATCCACAGTGCTCCTTCCCTTCCTGAATCCGAACTGATTCGGAGATAGCTTCCGGTCAACCTTTCCAACCATCATTCCAAACACGTACTCTTCTGCCATCTTGCTCACAATAGGAAGCAGTGACACCGGTCGGAAATCGACTGGGTGCTGTGGGTGTTCCACTTTCTGAATGGGTGATATCACCGCTTCCTTCCATCCCCGAGGGAACTTCTCCTCGTGTAGACACCGATTGATCATAGCCACGATTGGCGCAGTCAATGGTTTCACACACCTCTTCAACAACCGCACAGTTATTCAATCTATTCCACTCGCCTTCTGCTCGGATGCCTCTCTTATGTACTTCTCCACAAACTCTCTCGAGCAGGGAGGGATTCTCTCCGCATCCGATGCAATCTCCGGCATCTCACTTTCCATTGTGTTTCCAACCTTGACAAACTGCTCCATGAGCATGTCTGCCTTCTGCTGATCTGACACAGCCTTCTTTCCATTCGAGTCAGTCAGATCGGGGATATCCTTGCTCTTCGTTTTTCCTGTCAGACACTCAATAGTCTTCCAGAAATCTGTAGGACTCTCCACAGAGGCAAATTTCTTATCAAAGAAATTTTTCTTTTCGTTGGCTGTCTCTTTAGCCAGCTCTTTTCGAGCAAATCTAAAAGCAGCTTTTGCCTCACTGTCTCCCCTTTCCTTGCTCAACTTGTGCAGTGCGTCTTTCCGCCGCTGCAAAGTCTTGACATTCTCGCTCATCCACTCGCACCCTCTTTTCCTGCGGAATGTTTTGAGAGGGATCCACTTCTGCTCCATGCATAAGTTCCTAAATATCATGTGAGCAATATTTTTATATATTCAAATTCGTTTCGCTTTCGAAACGATTTCTTGTTCGTAGTCTGCTGCAAAATCAATTCGGAGGGTTCGCAACCCACGGACGCATTAATGCGAAAATAGCAGCCGTTGGAACCATTCATAGGTACGAATAAATTTTTACCATATCATATCATCGTGAACCCACCTTCCGCCTCATTCTCCTCTTCAGATGACGTCTCGCCCTCGCTGCTGGGTATGTCGGACTGGAAAGCAGGGTTTCAATTTTATCCAGAAACGGCGATGAATACAATGTTTCGTCAAGAGTGCGACAGATACGATGAAATGAATTTGTCGGTGTCCGAAGCATTGGACTGAGGTAAGGTTAGGTGGTGCCACATGCCACACGCATCCGATACTCATTCTGTTACTGCAAGTTATGATTTACGAGTTCTCTTCAGTATAGTATATTTTACATACGTATGTTTAGCCTTTTTCTATATATATTTTTTTTAAATATGTATGAAAACAGCTCGCGTTTTTTACCTTTAGAGCAGTCTCAACTGGACGCACCGTCTTCTCTTCCGCTTTCTCCTCTTTCCCATCTTTCTCCTCTTCCTTTTTTGGCGAAGATGGTTTCTGTAACATATCGACGTTTGTGTTGCTTGTTTCAACACTGCATTCCAATTTGCACCGAATTCGGTCTATATTTAGTTGGTGAAACATATCTACAGAGAACAAGATGCTTCTTTATTTTTATTTACGTCGTTTGCAGCTCGTATACGGTGCTCTCACAGTCAACTCTCTTTTTTTTTTTACAAACTATTTAACTATGTAGTCTTTTTGAACTCTTTCCGTCTTCTCTTTTATCTACTCTACGGCGCACGACTTATTGTGAGACCACACCAATATAAGAATACAAGCTTCGAAACGTTCATGTCTTATAATAGTTGGAGGTGCACTACACGTCAAGAATGGTACTCTAATGATCCAGGAATGTTTATCGATCAAGTATCGTCTTCCCACCACTAACCTCGTCAGCCTACCTGTCTTTCCCCGGCCATAGCCTATGTATCTAGTATCTTAGGCACTACTGTATGCTTCATATCATTACGATTGTGTTGTCATATTCAGATATAACGATTCCGGATAAACGATTGATTGATTGAATAGTTGGAGTTTATAAAAGCATCTTTACCTTCTCCTCTTCCTTTGCCTCACTCGCAAGAACAGCTTTGGGTGAACTCTTAGGCGGACTGGCGGGAGGTGGGGTGGGCGTTTTCGTTTTCGGAGATTTGGCTGAAACAATGTCGTAGATTTTCTATCTCTCTTCTCCCTCCCTTCTCTCTCTCTCTCTCTCTCTCTCTCTCTCTCTCTCTCCTCTCACCTTTCTCCGTCTTCTCCTTCTCCGCCTTTTTCTTTGCCGGTGGCTTCGTCGCTGCTTTCTTCACTACTTTTTTCTCGGATTTAGCGGATCTACAAAATGTCACTGTACAGTTGTCTTCATATTTTATAATCTCACCCATTAGCAGTGACGATCTTAGAGCGTGCGGAGCTCTGAAAGAAACAGTAATGAAGAGGAGAGAGAGAGAGAGAGAGAGAGAGAGAGGAAGAGAGAGAAAAAGAGAGAGAGGAAGAGAGAGAGAAAGAGAGAGAATACCGAACACCTCTAGTATGATGTGTCTAGTATGATGGGAGTGGTCGAGAGAGTGATAGAGATAACGCGACATAGAGACAGAGAAAAGAGAGGAGGATCGAGAAAAGGAGGGGGGCGAGAGAGAGGTTATACCGTACATCTCTTGTATGGGGCGCCTGTGATCTGCTCTTCTTTGTCATAATTGCTCTCCCCTCCTTTGCGTTGTGCACGGGCTCCGTGGATCGACCGCGCGAAGAGACCTGATATGACTCTCTCTCTCTCTCTCTCTCTCTCTCTCTCTCTCTCTCTCTCTCTCTCGCTCTCTCTCTCTCTTTCTCTCTCTCTTTCTCTCTCTCTCTCTCTCTCTAATTTCATTCTTTACCTATTATTATCATTCCCACTTTTGATTATCACTCGGTACAACATATATCAATTTCTCTAATTCAAATTCTGATTGTAGGCAACATTACGTTTTTCCGATTAAGTTGAAAATACGAAACGTCCATCAGAGTCCAAAGAATGAACCATGATAATGTATTTCGAGGTATTCAGTTTACTAGTGTCAGTTTACTAGTGTTCTATAACAAGTTTACTAGTTCTATAACAATATAGAACAATAATGTTTACTATGTTATAGAACAATAATGTTTACAAGAATATAGAACATTATGTCCAGCCTCGTGACATTAAATAAAAGTACTACATATATGCCTATGTTATCTATGTGAAACGTATGCGACAACGCACACGTAACAGATGTCTGAATAGTGATATTCGCAAACCCGTGATATTTCAAATCAGCAAATGAATCCTAAT
This sequence comes from Rhabditoides inermis, assembly GCA_963966185.1. Taxonomy (NCBI): domain Eukaryota; kingdom Metazoa; phylum Nematoda; class Chromadorea; order Rhabditida; family Rhabditidae; genus Rhabditoides; species Rhabditoides inermis. Next base: position 1,609,807 of record CAWZYM010000283.1, read on the forward strand.
AGGCCGGAAATTAATCCCTCATTCACACCCACGGGCTTCACGTGCGAATTGCATAAGCCAATTTCAGAATACAGTTGTTACTGTATGTAGTTGTTACTGTAGATAGTTGTCTGATACGATGATAGTTATAATACATAGGTGATGATAAAAGTAGACCCTAATCAAGCAGTGAGGAGCTATTATAGTCAACCGACAACTGTGATAAAATAATATAAACTAATATTATGACAATGGAAAGGAAAACAAATCTCACCTTTCCCACTCGCTTTCCGTACGCCATTGGTGAGAACGAACCAGTGGAAGCCACATAGTCCTGAATCAACCAATAATCTATAATCAATAAATAGATAAATCGATACCTTCTCGTGCTCCAGTTCGTTTATGTCTTTGATAGGCTTGCCGTCGACCTGAATTTACATTTCAAACCGTCCTCACAAGAAATGTGATTCATTATTGTTCTCTCTCACTCGCCCTATCCCTCTCCTCTCTCCTCTCTCTCTTCTCTCTCTCTCTCTCTCTCTCTCTCTTCCCTTCTCACCCCCCCCCCCTCCCTCTCCCTCTCACCGTATACACTCTCTTCGCCCCATGTGCCAACTGCACCCTCTCCGAGATGGCTGACAGGAGTACTTCGAGGGTGGAGGTGCGCGCGTTCACAACGAACTGCAAAGTGGGAAAGATAACTTATTCAAAGAGTCGTCTCGACTGTTCATGTCTCGTGTGGAAAGACAGAATCTCTCTCAATGTGTACTTTGTAATTACTTGAGAAATTGGTTAGGTTTGTGCGTGTTCACAACGAACTGAACATATTAACAGATTTCCAACTCTACAATATACTCTTTAAAATGAATCAACTGTATGACCGCTTGAAAACTGTGTCGACAAATTGTTTTACCGATTCGGATTCCAGATATTTAATTCATCTTATCCGATGCGTCTCGCGCACTACATTTTCCGCCACGTTAGAGAACGGTATTAATACTTTCATCTCATTCTCGCAGTTCTTTTGTCGACGAGCCGCACTGTTCGTATGAACGTATTAATAATATAATAATGGTTTATCCATAGGCGCAGACAAAACACAAAACACGAAATACAAACTGGTGCGGAATAAAAAGTAAGATGAAATAACGCTGATGAAACAACGCCATTACGGCCAGTCAATACAAACCTTTACTCATTCATGAAACGTCGTGGAATCGATACGTTCCACGCACTGTATTCACCCACATCAGAGTCAAAAAGCGGCAATGCTGTGAACTTTTGGAAATATAATCAATAATCAATACATATAATCAATATAATCAATACATCCTCACCCCGACTCACTCATCAAACGTTTATGCTATCGCACTGTGTGTACCCACACTAGAACTGAAACAGCGATTTCGTTGAAACATTCACTCATCACCTTGACTCCTTCGTGGAATGGATCGCCGTTCCTAAAGACGCGAATCCGCTTGCCCTGCGTGGATGACGTCACAGAGTGCGAGGGCTCCTGGAAATGGAAGTTCGACCAGTAAATCTGGTGTGTATTAATATTTATGATTAGATTTACGTACCTTCTTTTTCGTCACAGCTTTCTTGTCGGCAGTCATTGCTGATTACTGAAAGGAATTCATTTGATGGATTGAATGAAGAAAGTATTCGAGAGAAAAAAACACTGAATTCAAATAATTACTACAAACAATGCGAATACAATACAGTATTGATGATTCAGTGAGAAAATGTGTGCGATACGCGAGAGATCGAAACAATGCACGTATGGATTCTTCCGGGGCTGCGGAGAGCGCAGAGAAGCAGACGGTGAAATACCACGACACCGGAGAGAGTATAGAGAAAGAAAGGGTGCGAAAGATTGACAGTCGAAAGAAGCTCCCTAGCAACGCATATCCACTATGCACTATGGCCAGCAAAACGGGGTACGTTTCAAAAAAAAAAGAGGAGAGAAAGTGTGTCGGTTTCACACCTTTGTGGAAAGCTCATAACAAGTAAGGTAGTAAGGGATATGATGTTGTGGAATAAATACACGCCCTGTCACTTCGCTCCCCGGAAAGAGTTTGCGAAAACAGAGATTGGTGGTGCATGAAAGTGCAATCATAACTCACAACAATTTTCTGCAAAGTGTCCAAGGTCTAGGGACACGCTACACTCAACATTCACGGTGAGAAAAAAGATATACGGGGTGAAAGCATATAACTCATTCATAACAGTCGTAAGGAAGCTTGGAGCGGCAATCGACAATGTATGCAGAACACACGCCAACATTCTCTCTCTCTCTCTCTCTCTCTCTCTCGTTCTCTCTATCTTTCTCTCTCCCTATCTCTCATATCAAGTATACACCGTTACCATGAGAGAGTTTATCTCAGTAACGTCTACAAATTCAATTTGTCGCAACTAATCACACAGTGAGAGGTTTCCTCGATCAATGAAACGGAATTGGCCAGTAATATCATGTATGTATATCGTAAATGTAGGATACCAATACGAAATAACGCTTGACCTAGGATTTAGCATTTGATTCTCTTTTTACAGTAGTCTAAACATCATTTACTTGTGGTTTACGTAAGTATTTTCCAATTCGATCAGAAATAAAGACATTGACATGCAAAGAAATTAGAAAATGCCTTTTTATGTTGATTGCAACTATCATTTCGTTTGTTCATGAATGATAGATTTATGTTGATGTGAACCGTGAACCAAAACAATGTTATAATATTTATTGTATTACAAACTTGTCATGTACATACACATACGCTCATTCACTCTTTGATATGCACATCGGAATAAAGCCAAGGGTACTGTAGATACCGTAGGATACTGTAGATACCGTATGCCACCGGATATCACGCAATTGCCACAGGGAAGGAAGACTAGGATGCATAAAGCTAATAATAAATAGAATGTACATTGCTTTTGGAAGACTGATAGGGGTACAATTCGACAAACGACTATTGCTAGGCAGTGCTGGCTTTCACGCTGTCATATGTGCTGGATTTACTGAAGGTAGCCGCCCCTTCTCGCTCCATCTTGCTGTGACGGATGCCGTAGAAGATGTAGATGGCCATTCCTAGAAAGAGAGGTTCAGAGAGGGAGAGAGAGAGAGAGAGCGAGAGAGAGAGAGAGAGAGGGAGGGAGGGAGGGAGAGAGAGAGAGAGAGAGAGAGAGAGAGAGAGAGAGAGAGAACCCACCCAGCGTGATCCAGAACGCGAGTCGCACCCATGTGAGGAATGATAGGTGCATCATCATAAGTATATTGATGAGCATCGAAGCTGCCGGAAGGTATGGCACCCAGCGAACCTGTTGATGACAATTGATTAATCAACTGATGTCCATATTTTGTCTGTTGTTATATGTTTCACCTTCGTCATAAGTTTGTTTCAGAAAATGTTTACTCAATCAGTACCGGACTTGTGATACGTTTCGAATTCAATTCATGACAACTTGCTTGAAATTTAACTTCAGTATAATATAGTCAACCCACCTTGAAGTCGAGGTTAGTATCGTTCTGTCGGTGCGATGCAATGAACGCCATTGTAGGAACGGAGATCACTAGACCTGGAATAGGGTTACTGTAATACCCAGAACCTAAACCACTGTGACATAAGCAGACTAATCAAGGACAGGAAAGTCTGGTTCGTGGGAAAAACCCCCAGAAAACTCACTTACCGATAATAATGCAGAGAACATGCCACACTGTCGTGTCTCCAACTCCGAACGCAAGGAAACTGAAAAGTAAAAATCGTAAAAAAACGTATCAACATAAAATAGGCGGTTAACATTTTATCGCAACCTTGTCAATTGTTTGTGTCAATTGAGCTTGTATGTTAGTATAGTTACTTTTTCAAATATAATATATCTATTTCCTACGTTTCAACTAGGACGTAAATATTCTATCGCAACCTTCGTGTCAATTGTCCAATTCCTGGTAAAAGTAAAGTCGATCAAAAATACTACAAATACAAATGAAAATAAAAGATAAAAGATTGAAAATTTTAAAAGAAAAGAAACTGACGCGAATCCGACAGTGAGCACCGTGACCGCGTAGTAGATGGCCTGGAATCGGAAGCAGATAAAGAGTTTAGATATTGAAAAGACTAGTTTTACTGATAATGATGAGAGTGAAATCGATACGGTTGCATCAATAACACCCTGTTTAAATAACACCCTGCGATTCAAAATAGTCGTGTCGAACCAACTACATGGGATCGTACTCTTACTCTCGGAACTATTCAACCACGGTCCGGATAGTTGCACAGTCGAGAGCGGTCAGGCCCACGACCGCGCCTGCATACACGCGACGCTCTGCTCTTTTGCGAATTTGTCAGCAAGCGGTTGAGCGCGATAATTTCTCGTTCGAAATCGCTACGCGCCCATTCACTCGCGGGGCAGCCTGCGCGCCAGCCGCTCTCTCTGTGAGGCGCGCTGTGCAACTATCCGGGCCGTGTCAACCAATATGTGAATGTGATTCTATTTTAGTGTGATACAGACAGTCAACTTGAAGTTTGAAACAAAACAAAATACCTGTCCCGGTTGAGATCCACCGAGTCTTGCGCGAAGGGAGGAGGGGACGTAGTCTTGTAGGGTGCCGCCTGAGAGGGTGGGGTATCTCTCTCTCTCTCTCTCTCTCTCTCTCTCTCTCTCTCTCCCTCCCTCCCTCCCTCTCTCCCTCTCTCCCTCTCTCCCTCTCTCCCTCTCTCTCTCTCTTTCTCTCTTTCTCTCTTTCTCGCTTTCTCTCTCTCTCCATTCCTTCATATCCCATACCCTGATCGAAACTGCTCTCGTCTTCAGGAAGTTTCGCTGGTTGATATCTGAAAAACTCAATTATAAGTGTTGTGAATTCCATACGTTTCACTTAATATATATGTAAGAAGTGTTTAAAATGACAACAATTCGTCTTCTTCGGAAACTTCTCTCGAAAACGAAAAAAAGACATTACGCGTACCTGAGAATGATGACGCAAGCCGAGACCATGGTGTAAGCGAGAAGAGTGCCTGGAAGGTACAGGTAGAGAGAGAGGGGGGGGGGGGAATAGAGGGAGAGAGAGAGACAGACAGACAGACAGAGGGGGTGGGGAGGGGAAGAGAGAGGAAGAGAGAGAGAGAGGAAGAGAGAGAGGAAGAGAGAGAGAGAGACAGAGAGACAGAGAGAGAGAGACAGAGAGAGAGAGAGAGAGAGAGGAGAGAGAGAGAGAGAGGGAGCGTACCGATGGATAGGAACTCGACGAGTGATTCAATGGAGAACACTAGAGCAATCACCGCCGTCATCGCCCCGAATACGATCACAGCGTTCAGCGGGATCTGAAACGTGTTAATATTGTTTATCCGGAATCGTTATGTAGTTGTATTGATATAATTGCGTGTTTTGTTTTCACACGAATAAGCTGTGCAGATTATTGTTGTTTCAAAAGAGTTCCCAATATTATACACGTGAAGCGTACATGACATATCTCTAATTGTACGTCATCACACTGACATCTTTCAGCTGCATGTCAGTGCTGATCGTGAGAGCTGTAGCCCAGAGACAGACAGACATTCCGTTTTCTTCACATCTTGAGATGGCCTTTTCTACCGGTACAATACCGATGCAGTTTCAGTATCACCCTTTTCGGCGAAGGCATCAAAACTTCTCTTTAGTTCTGATTTCATATCTAACAAGGTTCTAACCTATACCCTAACATCCCTCTCTGAACTACATACCTGAAGGAACATGGGATCCGCGCTATTTTGAGCGAATCGGATCGCTCAAAATGTAGGTAATGAAAATTCATTAGGTAATAAAGTTATCGCTCAAAGTGAAAAGATGCGAAGTAAGTGAATTATAGGCGTCCCAGCACCATCTGCGGGCTCAAGAACGGAATTCAAGACTGCTTTCAAACGGTGGCTCCCCATTTAACTTTTTTTCTTTTGTTTTTTTTTCTTTTTTACGTGTCACTATGCAACCGTATAAATCAATAAGACGTTCGACGCCACCCAATAAAAACAGAAGAAATAAAATTTTCACCTGTGTCCTTCCGTGTACTGTGGCGAGTGTGTTAAACAGGAGGCCGTCCTCGGCCATTGCGAAGACACAGCGTGGGAGAGCGAACATCGAACCGACCTGACAGGGTCTCTCTCCCTCGCTCTCTCTATCTATCTCTCTCTCTCTCTCTCTCTCTCTCTCTCTCTCTCTCTCTCTCTCTTTGTCTTCTCTTATTATCTTTTTCTTTACATTTCCCTCTCTCTATGTTTGTAGTTTGTTACGTTTCAGCGCTTCTTTTCATGAAATCTATCAAAAATCTTCTAATTTTAAAATCTTCGGTTCAATTTGTTTTTTGCCAAACTTTATGTATGTTATTACATAGTTATTTATTACCCCTTCTCACTCTTCATCTCTCTCCCTCCCTCTCTCTCTCTCTCTCTCTCTCTTTCTCTCTCTTTCTCTTTCTCTCTTTCTCTCTCTCACTCTCTCTCTCACTCTCTCTCTCTCTCTCTCTCCCTCTCCCTCTCCCTCTCCCTCTCCCTCTCTCTTTTCCTCTCCCTCCCCCTCTCCCCACCAGACTGGTCATCATGCCGCAGAGTGCCCCGATGGAGACGACAGTCTTTGCGAATCCCGCGCCGTGCATCGCGAATGCGTCCGAGAACGCGGCCGACGGGTGCACCTGCGAGGAAGAGATTGAACTCAATTCAAGTGTTTATCATTGCTTATACAGGTAAAGGTTGTAGTATGAGAGTGGTTGTAGTAAAGAGGTAGCCTGAGATTTCACTTCTGGCTTTGAAATAACTGATAGAGGTGAACCTAGACACAGAGACAGAAATAGACTTTCAAGGAAATCATTATGTATCTATCTGATTTGATTTCGTCTTCAAAGTTACTGCAAACTACATATTACCTGAAGTGTTTCAGTCTCGTCTTTAGTACGTTATGTGAAACGTACGTAGTCACCAGCTCGCTTAGGGCATAGTTATAAGACTAGTACACCGCACGAACGATGGGAAGATGGGAAGAGGTGCGAAAACTTGGGTAATGGGGGTGTGTACGAATGGCATACATGAGCATAAGCCATTCGAATCGTACACCATCAATGTACGAGGAAAGCGGGCTAACAGGCTAACAGCATTGCAGTGTTTTCACTGATAGAGAGTCCACCATCTCAAACGGCACCATCAACGTCAGCGTGGAATAGTGACATAAGTAGTGTTATAGTTGTTAGCTACTGCAGTTATGTGTTATGTGACACTAACAAGGATATACTGGGTCCTGGATAAGAGCCAGCCCACAACCCACAACCCATTGGTTACAGATCGATGATGAATTAGAGTGCTCGCATAATAAGAGAATACGAGAACATAATAAAAGAACCCACCATCTCGAAGGGCTACATGCTACATCTCATGTCTAGATCTAACTACATCAACAAGAATCCGTTGTTTTATTGAATATTATTTATATCGGCAGTGAATCAACTCAATTCTGAAACACCCACCATCTCGAATGGCACCACCAGTGGCATAGCTCACTAACTCGTGCAGTAACAATCTCCAACTTGTGTAATGTTATTACATCTACTATCATCTAACAGAAAGAATGAGGAACCCACCATCTCGAATCGCACCATCACATTGTGCGCGGTGATACTGGCTATTAACCAGTTCAGACTGCGTGAGCCCACAGGACATACTGTGTATTTGTAGGAGGGTAGGAACTAGGAACCCACCATCTCGAATGGCACCATCAGAGTCAGCGTCGCTGCCATGGTCATGTACGCACACGTGACAATCGACATGGAGAAGAAGGTGGCGTGCGGGATGGCCTTGGCAGGGTCTGCAAGGAGGGTACTGTATTTATGATATCGATTACTGTAACATGTCACGCCTCCATCCCTATAGTTGCTGGCTGTGAGGGAGAGAGAGTGAGAGAGAGAGCGAGAGGGAGAGAGGGAGAGAGAGAGAGAGTCATACCCTTGGCCTCCTCTCCAGCAGTCGCTAGCCCGTCGAATCCGACATATGCGAAGAAGCACGACGCCGCTCCGGCGATGGTGCCCGACAAGCCATACGGCATGAAGCGAGAGCTGGAAAAGTTTTTTTTTAATCAGTTAATCAATCAATCAATTTTATCTGGAATAGCCATTGTTTTTTTGTATCCATAGGAACCTCGCCTTCATGGCACATTTGTTTTATCGATCAATAAATCAATATTTTTTCGGAATATTCGTGTATGTATTTTCGTATCCATGGTTTTTCGGATTTCGGATACTTTAATCCAATATCTACAATGCAGTATTTGATGTTTAAACAATCCGAACGGTTCTTGACGAAAATAGGTTCCTTCATACTGCACTCCTTCTAACATTTATTATGATCTTGAAACTCGTCAAATATGGCATATTGAAACAACACAGTGTTTCGAATGGTTTAGAATGATAGTGAAACGTATTCTCGATTACGGATGATTGTGAGAAGTGAAACGTATAAGTTGTCAATAAAAAACATTACTGCTGTTTTTTATACATTTAGAATGTTAGTAAACCGTATAACCGTAAACGTAAGGATGGCTATGATAAATGAAACGTTTCCCGACTCACACTCCCTGGCTGTTGTTGCCCTCCCATAGTGTAATGTCGGCGAACGTCATACCGTATCCCACCACGAAAACGATCACCTGAAAGTAAAACACTTGCAGAAACGGAAAATTCAAAAAAAAGTTTCCGCAGATATGTTTCACTTGATCCATAACCAACAGTGTGTTTGGGTTAAACCAATAGTCAAAATCGAGGAAACTGAAAAATATCGCGGAGAAAGAGTGAATCGTACATTGTACATGCACATACGTTTCACAGCGCGAATAGGTTGACACGATTCTCAAAACGTTCAATGTGAATGATTTCAGCTTCAAAAACGAACTGACCACAAGATTGAGAAGGGTGAAGAATGAGTTGAAGTGGGTGGAGGTCTTCGATCCGAGAGCGACAAACGTGGCCACCTAAAGAGTGCATGTGTATAGTAATTCTAGAGTCTTCTTGAACATTGTGCTGGGACACATGAGAACGTTCGAGCAAGTTTTCAGTGGTGCTGTCTTTAGCATGAAATGGAAATATATGGACAAATTAGCCAACACATCACTACTTGCAATTAACCAGGCCTGTGCAACGTATTTACTTTTTTGTATTTAAATATTTATTATTTTCTAATGAAAAAAAATAAATTACCACCACGACGACGAGAAAAGCGATGAGGTCGGGGTAGTCACCGAGTACCGTGGAGTGATCGGGCTGGAAATGCGATGAGGTGGTTAGTCTCTTCTTGTACAGATTCTCTGTTATCGTTTCATGATGTTATGAAGGTGACATGTATGCAGTTGAGAAGAGCCAAGTGTAAGTAATGCTCACCCCTGTCTGAATTACATTGTCTATCTCCTGTTTTATAGACGCTCACTTGACAATGTTCGATAGTGGCTCACTTCTGCACACTGCACTGCAATAGTTCTAGCCACGATTTGTTAAATAAAAACTTCAGACGCATGGAGAGCATGTTATGATTGTCATTGTATTGTTCAATCGCGGCAAGTTTACAGCCTTGTTTGCACGATATGTATATGTATCTATCACATAAAACATCGCATGACCGGGGGATAATCTGATTTTACGAGTGGTGTCTCGCATAAACGGCCCGACCATGGGAACAGTACTATCCGCCGCCGGAGCCAAAAGAACTCGGCGAGGCCAACCATCAATTCCCACCACGTGGTGTAGTGCTGTGTCATGAGCATACACCAACACCGATCATATGCAAACGAAACTGGTTGCGTGTAGTTAAACCAGTCATTTCGACAAACACCGAGTTGGAAGATTGAGTGATGACCGCCGTCGAATATAGGGAATGAGAGCAGGGGGACACAAAAACATCATTGATTTGATTCTCACATTCCAGTGTCCTGTCAGTCCGGTGGTCGTGTTCGAGATGGTATTGCCGAAGAGAGAGTCGAGGTAGCCAGACCACGAACGGGCGACCGCTGAAAGTGAGACAAAGTGCGAAAATCAGGACATGATACTTGACATGTTAGAAGTACTTTGTTAATCTGTTTTGGACACCGACTCCGGCCGGAAAGAATTGCAGTAGAAATGAAGACAACCAGTTTTTTCAGTTGGTTTATTTTGTTTTGGAAACAGTAACACGAAACTACGAAGATTGTAATGTTTTACACTGATCATTATTAAGTTGTTTGTGAAACGTATGCTGATATCAACCATTTTCAAGGGAATAAATGTATAAACGTATTTTGCATCCATGAATCAGTGTTCATTGATACTTCATTATTCTTCCCCTGTTTACTATTCTTCTCGCCATCCTCTCAACAATGCTACCGACTGCAGTGAAAACACTTTCCACCCACGTAGACGTAGCTACTTTCATGCATAAAAAACGATTAGATGCGTGTGAGAAACGATTACGAATTCTGAATGTTCTGCAGAATCACAAACAGAGAACGAGATGGGATGAAAGAAGTATGGAGTATGAGCATTCAGAGATGAGAGAGAATAGAAAAACATTGAATAACTAGAATTTTTCACAAACCTGCAGCGCTAAGCATGTGTTCCAGCACAATGTTCCAGCCGATGATGAATGCCCAAACCTGAAACAGTGTTATTAGTATAGGCACACACCGAGATTGCCGTCTTGACCACGCGCCAATCCACCGCAGCGCGCCGACATAGCGCACGCGACGCGTCTGCCCTCTATCTTTTCTAGCACTCTCTTCGCGACTCTGACCTCGATTTGAAAATAAGTAACTCACTTCTCCCACTCCGACGTACGCGTACGTGTAAGCCGAGCCGGCTTTGGGGAATCTGGAAAACAACAAGTAAAACGTGACTTGTTCCGTACTGTTAAACCGATTTGTTCAGTACTTTTAACTTTGCTGAACATAATAGTTAATAAGTACCTCGCTCCAAACTCTGCGTAGCACAGCGCAGATAGGAGAGACGCGACTCCAGCGAAGAGAAACGAGAGAACGATCGCCGGACCGGCCATGTTTCGAACAACAGCTCCTGCAAAAAAAAATTTCAGATCTTTTTCTGATCGGTCAAATTCACATTGCTTACACAGTGAGGTGGTGTGAAATGTATGGTTTACATGGTTAAACGTTGGTTTTCACACTCTTAAGCTACACGAATTTTCCTTTCTCACACCCTCTTTTTATTGCATGTGATTGCAACGTGTGTATGTAGTATGGTGTACTATGCATTTCACGTGATCAGTTTTGCAATTTTGGTGTTCGATCACCGCAAACCGCATCGATTAATTCCACGCGGCGCAAACCAGTGCATTTCAATAATACTTAATCGTCGATTGCGCGATCGGCCGAGGGGAAAAACGGCGTTTAGCGGCCCGCGTGTGCGTGCTTTTAAAATAAAAAGAATGAATTTCAATAATATGAACATTGAACTATATGAAGCTGTAGGAAGCAATAACATAGACACAATCGCTAAATTCACTACAAACCTGTCAACACGTATATCCCGGCTCCGATCATGTGTCCAATGCCCAGCAGAGTGATGTCGAATGTGTTGAGGCATCGCCTGAGGGCTGTGGTCAGGTCTCCATGCGGGATGTTTTTCGTCCGGAACAGCTTCTCCCGCCACAACATCTAGATGGAACAATGGGAGACATGTATGGATTCTGGCGCGGAGACGACATAGCTCTGCTATTGTATATAAGTTTATCGCATGTATGTTTGATAGAGTATGCAAGAAATTGCGGATGGACACTGGCGAAATAAGTGATAATACGATTGTGTGACAAAGTTAAAAAATGGTAAAACTAAAACAAAATGAGGTACTACCGCGCTTTGCTCAAGGGTACTGGCGGAATGATGGTCACATATAATACACGTTGAAATGGAAAGAGACACAAGAAGTGCAGGTAGGACGACGTGTGAGAGACGCCCTGACTCTCCAGTCATGATGCACGAATTCGAGACGACGGGAAACCGCTAGAACCAGCCCTGACGAGCTCTCTAAACCGCCCCGCATCCCTCACTCTCACGACTTCAGATGAAAGGCTATTCCAGAAACTATGTGCTCTATGAATGCTCGTGAGTAGTCTGTTCGCTGGATCAAAACAAGGGACAATGCGCAAACTGTGTGAGTGTCTGTAGGATGTTGGAATTACATTGAATACACCATCAGATTCAAAAGGCAAAACTCGATGAGTGACTTTGTATATGAACGTGACGTCATTGATACAAAACAGCTAAATGGAAACGGTGAACGAATGGGATGTATGTATGGGTTCTGGCTCACAGGCAACGCGCGATGAGATGACGATCAGACGAGTTGCTTCGACTGTGGTTGCGAGACAATTGTCAACAATATGAGAGCAGCGTATAGGTACAACATGCACGCGAAATATGCTGCACTGCTATTGTCTATTGAGAAAGAGTTTCGACATCACAACATGAGAAATACTGAATCAACTAAAATAGTGTAATAGTGTAATGAATAAATGATGTCAACATTGTCATGTTTCTAATCACACGCTACTAACTCATAGGCATACACGAATATAATGAGTGAAGCGGCTACTGACTTTTATTAATGGTGTTCTGAAAAGTTTTGTCAAACCAACCACGAATTAAACACTGTTGCTGAAGAAAATGAGATAAGCATCAGATGAAACGTAATGAAAGAATGACAGAATAACATGACAGAACAAAAGAAGGGAGAAATATAGAAGGGAGCAAACGGAAGAGTGTGGAAATTTTTAGATCAGGTATTTCGCATGTGGATCATAAAACAGCGCGACAAACGGGTGTGAGTGACAGTTTTCGTTCGCGCTCAAACAACACACCCTCTCTCTCTCTCTTTCTCTTCTCTCTATTCGTGCTTTCAGAGAGCCCACTGGAATCGATGTGTTGCAAGAGAACGAGAGGGCGCAGACAACGAGTGCGCTGCTTTATATGGAATGACGGAAATAGTGTGGCGGAGGGGAGAGAGCAGCTCAGATGAGGGTGGATGTCAACACACAGAGCAGTAGAAGCTATTCATTGCGGATGCAATGTCTCTCGTTCTCCCCCTCTTTCTCCTTCCTCCCTATCTCCTTTCCTTCCCTCTCTATATCCCTCTCTCTCTTCCTCTCTCTTTCTCTCTCCCTCTCTCTCACTTGCTCTCTCTCTTCCAAAATATTAGGCTCGTCTCTATTCCCGCAACACATCAATACTAATTTCATGACACACAATCAATACGGCAAACCAGCCGCGCAGAGTCAATTACATGAAATATCGAGAGTGAGAGTGGCAGTGAGAGTGAGTGAGTGAGTGAGTGAACGGGAGTGAGCAGTGAGCGCATCGCACCGGAAAGGCTCACTGGCACAACATGCACGAGCCAGCAGGCCGTATTTAAACGCGCTGCCACATTCGCCTCTTTCGCCAATAGATTATGCGCTCATGCGGGCGGTTCGACAAAAATGTTATGCCACCGATCACTCCGCCACTTTATTATCGCGTTATTATACATTATACAATAATGCAATCGCGGCCGAAAGAGGATTAGAGAATTAGAGGAAGGGAGAGTGTTGACTGCAATGTACTCGATAAACGATACTCAGGCGAACAGCAAGCAATATACAACAGCTGGGCATTTACGTGTTGTGGACAGGGAATATTGCAGACTTACAAAGCCGGGGTTTTGTACAGCCGAATAAACAAGAGGGGACACAACCAGATCGCTGGTGCTGGTGGTAGGAGATAGCAATCAATCGATAATGAGTGGGTGGATCAATCGATAACGGGGGTAGATCAGTCGGGTAGATCAGTGCATGACCATTTGAAGAGTGTCCGGAAGCTGAGTGGCGAGTCCTTTCTGCGAGAGGAGAGCCCTGGAAAAGGAAAAGGAATAATAATGTATCGGCTACATTTACATTTTGATATCAACGTTGTTATTGAATTACTAGTACTGAATGGTAGTAATGAGTTCACTTCTAGTGCTTCTCTATTTCGTAAATGTAAATTGTGACAAGTTAGTATTTAGGGAACACTCTTTTCACCTCAGCGAATCCAAGTGGCTGAAAGCAACAACATGAAGAAAGCGTAGAAAAAAGATACATGCTTATCGTATATACTTTCTTATGAAGAAAGATAGGAAAGAGAGAAAGAGAGAGAGAGAGAGAGAGAAAGAGAGAGAGAGAGAGAGAGAGAGAGAGAGATGGGGGGAGAGAGATTTCCCTACCTCAGGGTGTCGGGCCTGCTGGGCCTTGTCTGCTCGTCCCTCTGCCAGTCGCTGATCACCCTGTCTGCGAGCAGACCCTCAGTGGCGGAGATCTGGAAAAATGACAACAATGAAACATTTTAGGGACAAGTGGAAAATCAAACTACTATGTTCCGATGAGATTCATCACATTTCGCATCGCAACATCAACGCAGCAACGTGTATCGGTGTATCGATGGAAATTTATGAGTGACTGGTCGCAATAAAGTACTCTCCCGTCACAACTTATTCTGTTTTCTTTTTTAACTCTTTTTTGGTACTTCAAGCAAAAAAAATACAGACAATATTTCCCTCTCACCTCTCGGATGCCGCTCTCGGTGAGTGCCTGTCGCACGCGCTCCACTGCGGACGGGTCCGTGTCGCGGGAGGAGCACACCTGGAAGGGAAGATGCTCAATCGATCATTCTTATTCGATTCATTATCTTTCAATCGTCTCTTCACTGATTATCGACTGAATATCGATCTAATATCGACTTTCGACCTTCGACCCTACTATCCCCGTAGCTAAACTGTGTTTCTCCCAGCGCTTAGCTCTTGTGGTGTACCGTATACACTTGTTGTATAGTCAGGATATAGCGATTCTGGATAAATGATTGATTGATTGATCTCTTCACTATTCTGGAGTTCGTATCACGGAAGGAACACACCTGGAAGAGGGATGTAATGTAATAGAATAGGATTCTCACTTTTAACTCGTCTGCATGTTCTGTGTTTGTCCTGTTTCATATAATCAATCCACCCAACTAACAGTTTATGCTCATTTCTTGAATCATCGCTCTGTGTACTTTTTATGCATTCTTTTCATTAGTTTCAACATGAAACCCATTAATTATCGAACTATCAATTCCCGCCGGATTATCCGATCAATGAAACGTATCGCCAAGTCAAAGAGCATGATCAATCGATACCCACAAACACCTGTAATTGCCGCCAACCCAATTAGCCACCGTCTGTTCGCGGGTGTTCCGCCACTCCCCGGGTATGCCCCGCGGACACACTATCCATCCACAGTCTGCTCACATCCCTCCACTAATTGGAGACACCGCGCGCCTGTTGTAGAGTATATCCCCGAGCAACCCTCCCAGCAACCGCGCATCCCTCCCGCCCCTCTAGTGGTCCGTACAAAAGCGGACCACCGGGGATGGTCCAGCATCAATCCACACTTCCACTGCTCTGCAGGGACGGATGTACACTCTCGGTCATACGGTAGATCCGGATATATGACTAGAGGCACATTCGGCTCGGCGGAGTGGCGGACTGCTGTATTACCTACTATACTCCTGGACGATACCTCTACTGTATTCCTGTTTTTCCCTTACTGTACCTACCGCACCCGGCGGCCGCCAGGCGTAATATTCTAGTGATACTGTACCTGAGATACGGTATCACAGTATATTATGCTGGACGGCCGTCGGGATGGCGGTAGGATTACGGTGCCACCGATCTGAATGTAACTCGCAGTCATACTGTAGACGTGGATATGACTAGAGTGCACATTCAGCTCGGTGGCACTGTAGACACAGTCCCCTTATACCGTATCCCCAATCTGGATGTCACTGTCAGTCATACGATACTTTGGATATGACTAGAGTGCACATTCAGCTTGGGGATACAGTAACTCCCTATTCTACTATACCCACATTTTCCTGCACTTCCATCTACCATCTACCGTATCCCCAATCTGAATGTCACTGTCAGTCATACTGTAGGTGCTATGACTAGAGTGCACATTCAGCTTGGGGGTACGGTAACTGCCCCCATATTCCCACCGACTTTCCGGTAAATCATCCTCGTGATACATTATCGATTTGTATCACAGTTTGATTTGCTAGATGGTCGTTGGGAAAGCCCTTCATAATTATTGTATACGGTCCGCTGTTTGTAATAACCAGTAACCCCGATTCGAGTCACTCCATATCCAATGCCTCTCTTTTTCCTACACAGAATATATGACCAGAGCGCACATTCTCGTCAGTTATTTTTCCTACAAACCACAATTCATGTATTGTACGTTTCAATGCGTGTATTTGTATACCAATGAAATATCTAACCTAATTTGAGTCCTCGACCATTTTAAATCGAGCGAACTGTACTCGGATATGGTATAGCGATGCACGCGCAGAATTATATGTACGAGTACAATTCGCTCGATTTGCGATCAGTATAGTATAGTAACACTAATTCAAACTACAGTACTACCACTTTGTACAGTAACCTGACCTACAGTACCTGCGCGATCTTGGTGGTCTCGATGGGCTGGTAGAGGTGTACTCCGACGTGGAGGGGGTCGAGTAGACGGAGGGCGGGTCCAACGGATGCGATCGGCGTGAGAGGGAAGAGGCGGCGAGCCTCGGAAAGGGCTTCTGAACGGGGAAGGTTTGTAGAGTGCCACTACTCGAACCACGGTCGCTCCAGGATAACAAAAAAAAAGTGAAACTGTGTCAAAATACGTGCGCGCGCACATTTCTCTTATGTTTGGGATATGTTACTAATATCGCTACAACATGAAAAGATGAGTTGTAAGGTAAACTATCCATGTATTCCTATAATTGGTATTCTCTCTCTCTCTTCCTCTTTCTCTCTCTCACCCAGCGCCTCGTCCTCGTGCGTGTCGAACACGATCTCCACCTGACCATCCACCTGCAAAGTACGGTAATACAGCATATCTACAATATCCCTTTGATGTGCAGGTATGTCTTGTACGCTACTACTTTCTGACTGTACTACAGTAACCCTACGATGCGCACGTTCTCCCTCACCTGTCGCAAGGTCGGGGTGAACTGGATGCGAGCGAGCTGCTCCTCCACCGTCGAGTCTTGCAGCTGGAAATGTATTGATTGATTATTGATTGATACGTTTACTTTTAAAAAAAGGTTAAAACTATTTTGAAGCAATGACGCATATCGATTGTAAAACTGTAAATGTCCCCTCTGTTTCACAGTGCTCTATTTCTAAACGAACGATTCGATTAGTGCATGCTGAGTGCACAGCTGATTGGAAGATTATGTGATTTTTAGAGAGTGCAGCATTCAGAAAAGTGCACAGGAAGATGCGTCGTTCAGTGTGCGTTGATTTCGGAGAGAAACCGTTTTACACAAAACTTCTTATACTAGTTCACGTGCTATGCGTATGAGACAATATCTAATCTCTCCAATTGGGGTTATCAGCCGTTATCAGGTGATAGACAGGTATACGATTCTCCACAACAACCACATCCATCAGTCTCTTGCAAGAAAAGGAACACTTCTCTCGTTGCAGAAGCGATCGGAATCGGAAACCATTCTCGAAAAAAAGAAGATGATAAAAACTAACCCTGAGATCATCAACAAACTGGAACGGCATGTCGCATTCGACGCGATCGCGCAGCTGGAATGCAAACAGGTAAACAATGTAAACAAAGTAAACAACAATCATGTATCACTATAAAGGGTAATTTCTCCGTAACAGGTGAACATTTCCGAAACACAGTTAAGTACACAGTGTGTCCGTGTTTCAAAGGCACTTAAATGAAAGAAGTAAACAAACAAGTAAACACGCACCTGGCTTTTGATGTTGTTGGTTGCGATTGCGGCGGTCGTTTTGTCGCCCACCATTGCCACTCGCCGGCCGCGAGACGCCACTGAAACTTACTTTCTTACTTATATAAAAGTTTGTTTTGTGTTTGAAAAATGAGTGCCAGTTATGCCAATTGTCAAAGAAGAAACCACTGTTTTATGTGTCCGCGGTGAAACGTATTAGTTGTATACTTTGTATAAATGGGGTCAAATTGCTCTTGTCCAGTTCTCTGTCAATATGGTGCTTCAGTGAAACGTATATCGTTGAGCAGACCCGTGGTACCACTTCTCTTCTCAAAAACACTTCTCTTCCGAACTCGCTGACACCCATTAGTCCGCTCTCGACAGCGAACGGCCAATCCCTTCTAAACTAATTATCTCTCTCTTCCTCCCGCCGTTCCTCTTTCCATCCTTCCAAGATCCTAGAAACGCCTTGAAACAGCACGTTTCGAAAAAGAAGATTCTCTCGAAACGTCGTCAACATGTTTTGCCCACTCGAGCTACAGTATTTCCGATGGCAGTTGGGATTAGGCAAATTGCTGCAATCAAGAAGAAAAGCTTGAAAAGTACGCGACGTTGTTTTCGGGTTGATTGGAAAATAGCATGTGACTAACGGTTTAGAAACGCCGACTGAGCAATTCAGAAATTGTAGCGTTGTGTAGTGCAGTAGAAGTGGTCACTTACACTAGAAAACAAAAGTGCAATGTGGTGTGTTTCTGATTTCTGCAGGCGCGCTGGCACAAACATCATTGCCCTGAGCGCAGAGAGCACTCAGCGAGAGGGGAAACCCCCCGTGGTGAATCACGTGAAGTTGCAATAAATAGGAGAATGGGACATATATAATGTTTATATTCGAAAGGAATCTTTTTGAAACAAAAATATAACTCACGAATGGAAGCCATGTTCTCAGCCAGCTTGCCGCTTCCGAAAACTACGGCGAGAGACCTGGACATTGTGAGATCGGGCTGAAAAAAGATGGTATGACAATTTATATTGTTTTTAAGAATACAATCATGCACACGAAATGATAACACGATGGTTTTGTGAGTGATGAAAAGGAATTGCGTACGCAAAACAGTACCAGTGAAATGGAAACAGGGGCACGAGTACTAATCACTCTCTCTCTCTCTCTCTCTCTCTCTCTCTCTCTCGCTCTCTCGCTCTCTCTCTTTCCTACAGTACTGGCAGGTCAGAGTACATTGATATGTGATAAAGGGAAATCACACCACTTCCGGCCAGAAAACAAGAGCAATGCTGCAGGATAAGACTTCCGGATAACAAAATGCGGAAGAGTGGAACCGAGTTACGATACGACTGGCAGAAAACACAGTAAAAGTAGAAAACATCATGGGGGGAAGAGAAAGCGCAAGCCACCTGCGAGATGGGGCATGGTATGCAAATGAGCGCATCAATAGTTGATCTCACCGGACCATCTCTCCTCGGCCCAGCCACAACCACTGACTATATAGAGGGGGTCACCCGGCCGTCTGCCCGCCCTAGCTTCTCTCCTCCCACCACACTCTCTCGCCCCACTCTCACTGCCGGTCATTCACGTGAAACCCCGCCCCGCGACAAAGGGCATTCCCCTGCCGCCTCTCGCTTTCTCACTATCACTCTCACTTTCTCGTCCTGTTGTCTCTCGCTGGCACACGCTCTCTCGCCGACACGCTGACCGCATAATATGTAAACAGTTTGTGTGTTCTGCTCAGAGGAGAGTTGCGGATAGCCGCTAAAAACCGCCTGGAAATCCTCTGTCACTCGAAAGTGTAACTTTTTCGGTCTTGTTTGTCCCGACCAGCTTATCCTTTTTGTGACAAAGGATTATTTGACAAAGGCGAAACTTGCGAGAATGATTTATGATTACCACTAGAAAATCGTATGCACCTAGCAAATGTTTCATTAGTATTTATGTTCATAAGGGAACGTATCAGATGAAAAGATGTTTGACAATTAGAAAAAAATCTGCAGTGACAGGGTGGTGGAGAGTGAGTGAGAGCGAGAAATGCGAGTACTGTAAATTATAAAAGTGCTGGTTAAATCCGTAATTGTGACCCTTTCGGGCGTTCAAAAATTGCGTATGCCACCATGTTTCAGGGACACCGCGGGCAATTGGGAAAAGTTTTCAACCAGCAATAAACGCACCTCGGCTAGGCCTCATTGGTCACGTTATCGCCTCTGCGCAAAGCTGTCGAAGCGGTCGAATGATCCGGCCTTACGCCAGAACCGCACGCAACTCGCGCCGGGTTCACAGCCAGACAGGGTGGTGGAGAGTGAGTGAGAGCGAGAAATGCGAGTACTGTAAATTATAAAAGTGCTGGTTAAATCCGTAATTGTGACCCTTTCGGGCGTTCAAAAATTGCGTATGCCACCATGTTTCAGGGACACCGCGGGCAATTGGGAAAAGTTTTCAACCAGCAATAAACGCACCTCGGCTAGGCCTCATTGGTCACGTTATCGCCTCTGCGCAAAGCTGTCGAAGCGGTCGAATGATCCGGCCTTACGCCAGAACCGCACGCAACTCGCGCCGGGTTCACAGCCAGACAGGGTGGTGGAGAGTGAGTGAGAGCGAGAAATGCGAGTACTGTAAATTATAAAAGTGCTGGTTAAATCCGTAATTGTGACCCTTTCGGGCGTTCAAAAATTGCGTATGCCACCATGTTTCAGGGACACCGCGGGCAATTGGGAAAAGTTTTCAACCAGCAATAAACGCACCTAGGCTAGGCCTCATTGGTCACGTTATCGCCTCTGCGCAAAGCTGTCGAAGCGGTCGAATGATCCGGCCTTACGCCAGAACCGCACGCAACTCGCGCCGGGTTCACAGCCAGACAGGGTGGTGGAGAGTGAGTGAGAGCGAGAAATGCGAGTACTGTAAATTATAAAAGTGCTGGTTAAATCCGTAATTGTGACCCTTTCGGGCGTTCAAAAATTGCGTATGCCACCATGTTTCAGGGACACCGCGGGCAATTGGGAAAAGTTTTCAACCAGCAATAAACGCACCTCGGCTAGGCCTCATTGGTCACGTTATCGCCTCTGCGCAAAGCTGTCGAAGCGGTCGAATGATCCGGCCTTACGCCAGAACCGCACGCAACTCGCGCCGGGTTCACAGCCAGACAGGGTGGTGGAGAGTGAGTGAGAGCGAGAAATGCGAGTACTGTAAATTATAAAAGTGCTGGTTAAATCCGTAATTGTGACCCTTTCGGGCGTTCAAAAATTGCGTATGCCACCATGTTTCAGGGACACCGCGGGCAATTGGGAAAAGTTTTCAACCAGCAATAAACGCACCTCGGCTAGGCCTCATTGGTCACGTTATCGCCTCTGCGCAAAGCTGTCGAAGCGGTCGAATGATCCGGCCTTACGCCAGAACCGCACGCAACTCGCGCCGGGTTCACAGCCAGACAGGGTGGTGGAGAGTGAGTGAGAGCGAGAAATGCGAGTACTGTAAATTATAAAAGTGCTGGTTAAATCCGTAATTGTGACCCTTTCGGGCGTTCAAAAATTGCGTATGCCACCATGTTTCAGGGACACCGCGGGCAATTGGGAAAAGTCTTCAACCAGCAATAAACGCACCTCGGCTAGGCTTCATTGGTCACGTTATCGCCTCTGCGCAAAGCTGTCGAAGCGGTCGAATGATCCGGCCTTACGCCAGAACCGCACGCAACTCGCGCCGGGTTCACAGCCAGACAGGGTGGTGGAGAGTGAGTGAGAGCGAGAAATGCGAGTACTGTAAATTATAAAAGTGCTGGTTAAATCCGTAATTGTGACCCTTTCGGGCGTTCAAAAATTGCGTATGCCACCATGTTTCAGGGACACCGCGGGCAATTGGGAAAAGTTTTCAACCAGCAATAAACGCACCTCGGCTAGGCCTCATTGGTCACGTTATCGCCTCTGCGCAAAGCTGTCGAAGCGGTCGAATGATCCGGCCTTACGCCAGAACCGCACGCAACTCGCGCCGGGTTCACAGCCAGACAGGGTGGTGGAGAGTGAGTGAGAGCGAGAAATGCGAGTACTGTAAATTATAAAAGTGCTGGTTAAATCCGTAATTGTGACCCTTTCGGGCGTTCAAAAATTGCGTATGCCACCATGTTTCAGGGACACCGCGGGCAATTGGGAAAAGTTTTCAACCAGCAATAAACGCACCTCGGCTAGGCCTCATTGGTCACGTTATCGCCTCTGCGCAAAGCTGTCGAAGCGGTCGAATGATCCGGCCTTACGCCAGAACCGCACGCAACTCGCGCCGGGTTCACAGCCAGACAGGGTGGTGGAGAGTGAGTGAGAGCGAGAAATGCGAGTACTGTAAATTATAAAAGTGCTGGTTAAATCCGTAATTGTGACCCTTTCGGGCGTTCAAAAATTGCGTATGCCACCATGTTTCAGGGACACCGCGGGCAATTGGGAAAAGTTTTCAACCAGCAATAAACGCACCTCGGCTAGGCCTCATTGGTCACGTTATCGCCTCTGCGCAAAGCTGTCGAAGCGGTCGAATGATCCGGCCTTACGCCAGAACCGCACGCAACTCGCGCCGGGTTCACAGCCAGACAGGGTGGTGGAGAGTGAGTGAGAGCGAGAAATGCGAGTACTGTAAATTATAAAAGTGCTGGTTAAATCCGTAATTGTGACCCTTTCGGGCGTTCAAAAATTGCGTATGCCACCATGTTTCAGGGACACCGCGGGCAATTGGGAAAAGTTTTCAACCAGCAATAAACGCACCTCGGCTAGGCCTCATTGGTCACGTCATCGCCTCTGCGCAAAGCTGTCGAAGCGGTCGAATGATCCGGCCTTACGCCAGAACCGCACGCAACTCGCGCCGGGTTCACAGCCAGACAGGGTGGTGGAGAGTGAGTGAGAGCGAGAAATGCGAGTACTGTAAATTATAAAAGTGCTGGTTAAATCCGTAATTGTGACCCTTTCGGGCGTTCAAAAATTGCGTATGCCACCATGTTTCAGGGACACCGCGGGCAATTGGGAAAAGTTTTCAACCAGCAATAAACGCACCTCGGCTAGGCCTCATTGGTCACGTTATCGCCTCTGCGCAAAGCTGTCGAAGCGGTCGAATGATCCGGCCTTACGCCAGAACCGCACGCAACTCGCGCCGGGTTCACAGCCAGACAGGGTGGTGGAGAGTGAGTGAGAGCGAGAAATGCGAGTACTGTAAATTATAAAAGTGCTGGTTAAATCCGTAATTGTGACCCTTTTGGGCGTTCAAAAATTGCGTATGCCACCATATAGAAGATTTATCGCAAATCAATGGTTGGGGGGAAGTATTGATATTGCTGAAATGGGGGGCAGAAATGGTGGTCCGGCTTGTCCCGTCGATGGTCCCTCGGCAAAAGATGCTTGGTCGCAGCGTCCTGAAGGCGTCGGGGTCGATTGGGGCAGCCGGCTGTATCGCGCTTTGTCAGACAGCCCTCTTGGTCCCTTTGTCGCAGGGAGAGAAACGGCCTTACACGAGTACAGTATCAAGCCTCGTCGATTGGAAATCTGTTCATATAGGGTCCTTATAGGGCCGCGGCGCGTATGTGCGCATAGTGTTCCTTGTATTTCGCCACCATATTCAGCGCCTTTTCCGGTCTATTCCTTCCATATTTCGGGCAGTAGTTGTCGTTCATCACATGTAGATGGTATATCGCCTTAGAGTATTCGAGTGTCTCGCACTGTATCTGTCCTATCAGCGAATTCCAGTCAGTCTTCGGTATTCCGAGTGCAGTCAGTGCTGCATCGTTGCCCTTCCAGTTGTCGCCGAGTGAACTGACCAAGTATGGGTGCAGAGACACTTTGTATCCCAGTTCTCTATAGGTTTCGGCTATTCCCGTGTATTTCGCAATCTTTTCGGCGGCGGCGCGCTCGAATGACTCGAGTCCGTTTCCGAATGAAACGCGCACATCCACTATGACCACCTCTTTTTCGCCCTCTCGTTTCAGCACAATGTCCGGTCGCAGACTGCCGCCATTTATCGAATCGCGAGTGTCTGTCTCTATCCATGCACTCTCGTTTACCGCACTCTTTTCCGCAGCCGCCACTATCAGATCCTGTATATTGTTATGTCGGTCCATTATTCCCATTGTGAGGTGAGCTTTGCACGCGTTGAGCACATGTGGAAGCGTCTCTATCTGGTTCTCGTTGCATGTTGTGCACACGCGGTCCGCCAAAGCGTTTTGCATCGTGAATCTCGCTCCCTTCAGTGGCAGATTATCGAGTAGCGCTCTATGTCTCCAGTCGATCGCACTATCGGTCGCCTGAGGCGATTTGTTTCGAAGTATGCGCGCATTTCTCGTATCCTGCATGAACATATCAAAGTGTTTGCTGGTCACTGTGTATTCGGTGCTCATCCGTTCGATATTGCACTCGTCCAGTGCCGCAGCCATCCTTCTTTTCAGTAGGTGCATCGTTTTCGAGTCAGTTATCGATTTCTTGCTCGTGGGAGTAGCCTGCATCTCCACTATCAGCTGGTCGTTGTCCCATTTCACTTCGAACAAGTGCAGTTTCCGTCTCATATGTCTCGTTGCCTCGCGGCAGTTTCTCATCATATTGGTCTGTCCACCGTATGTTATTCCACGGTATCCCACGTTTTCGTCATTCAGATATCTCGCACACACCGTCTTTTTATCCAATGTATGCGCTTGTTGCGGTCCAATCCACGCGACAGCTATGTATTCCAGAAGGTTCCAGAACACTGTCGATATGTAGGTGTCTTTTGAGCGGAGCAGCTTCATTGTTGTGGTGAAGCAGCCAATGTACATGGTATCTTTCGGGTGTTGCATGTTGAAGCCCTTGGAGCAGTACAAGTATGGCTTCGACACTCCGCACTTGACGTTCTGTATGTGTGATATGGTACTGGCGAGTGTCTTTTCCATCTCGTCTATACTGGCCATAGTGCATCTGTCGTTCATAGCAATGTAGTATAGCCTGGACATGACGAATGTTCGTATCGCATCTCTCAGCTGGTCGCAACTCAGAGATCCCCTCGCTGCTGCCAGCTTTCGCATATCCGTATTCATCTGTCGCAGCGTCTCCGACTGCTCGTTGATCTCTCGGAAGCCTATATTCACTCCGAGGTATTTGTAGCTATCTCCTTCTCCGAGCACGTTTATGCACTCGTTGTACATTTTGGTCTCTCGTTGAATCACTTTTCCCTTCTGTATTATGAGTGCGCCGCATTTGCGCGGCTTGAACAGCAGGTGTATACTTTTCGCGTCTTCAGCCATTTTATCGAGTTGATATTGGAGGTCCGAGTGGTTTTTGGTTATTATGGCCATATCGTCGGCGAAAGCGAGCAGCGAGAAGCCTTGTCCAAGTATCTGCATCGGCCTCACTCTCTTGTTGTGCGCCCGAATGACCATCTCCAGCACTATGTTGAAGAGGATGGGTGATATGGGGTCTCCCTGCTTCACTCCCGCATCCACCGCTATGCTTCTCGTCTGGTGTGTCTTTGTGTTCACTCGCATCGTCGCTCCATCGTATAGGTCCTCTATTATGTTTCGGAACTCTTGTGGGAATCCGAATGCCCTGAGGGCTTCGTGTATAGCCTCGTGTGGCACGCTGCCAAACGCATTGGCAAGGTCCAGCCACGTGACGCATATATCTCCTTTTATCGATTTGACGTGTTGTATAGGTGTGCGGAGAAGCGCAATGTTCTCCAGTGTGCCCTCTCTATTCGTGAAGCCCTTCTGGCAGTCACTTATCAGTCCCTTTATCTCGTTCATCCTGTTTGTCAGAAGTGTGGTATATATTTTATAGACGGTATTCATCAGACTTATCGGCCTCCAGTTTTCTATGTCGAGCTCGTCTCCCTTTTTGTATATGAGTGTCACGTTGGTCTCTTTCCAACTGCTCGGGATCCGCTGTTCTCTCATGCATCTATTGAAGAGCTCAGTCAGGAAGCTGCCATCCGGATCGGCGCTCAATAGGTCGCTATACACTGTCCCGTCTGGTCCGGCCGCCGTATCACGCTTCTTTTTTATAGTTTTCATCACTTCGTGTCGTCCGAACCTCCTGAGCAGTGAGCCGGAGATGTTCATATGGGGCAGGTTGGCGGCAAGTCGTCGCACCGCATCGCGGTCACACGGCTGCGCGCCCGTTATCCGTCGGAAGTAGTTCTCGACTTTGTTTATTCCTATCTCGCAGTCTTTCGACTCCTCTCCCAGTATACGTTTCACAGCGAGAGCCTTATTCTCGCGATACAGTATCCGGAGCTCCTTGTCCGCTCGGCGAGGTATATCCCTTTTCGCCTGTTTCTTTCTCGGCTGTTTCGGTCTATCGGCGAGTGACTCGAGTGATGGCAGCTCATCATTCAGTAGTTTCACCGCATCCGCTATCTTATCTTTCCTCATCAGGTATGCGAATCTCACGAACGAGTCGGAAACGTGTTCGATCTGCTCGAAACACGTCGCCTGTCCGAGTTTCTCATGCCAGCTCCCTCTCACAGCGATAGGTTCGGGGTGTATTTGCATGTGTTGTAGATCTATGTCCATGAGTCTCGGAATGTGTCGCGTCCTCTCATTATGTATCGTGCTTTTCATCCTTTTTCGCAACTCCTCCAGATCGCCCACTGAGTGGAAGAGCGGTCGATTATCGATTATTTGCTCCAGGATCATCACAGCGCGCAATCCACAGTTCATCTCATCTCTCTCCTGTTTACTGTATGTATTCGGATCGGCATACTGTAGCTCTCTGCCGAACAGACGCCTCAGCTTGTCCATCGATCGATTATCGATTGATCGCCGCTGCATCGGATCGTATACGGTAGCTCTATCTTGTGACTTATCAGCCACTATCATCATCCAGTGTCCCTTCTCGTAATATGGTAGTACGACTTTTGTGTATCTGTCGTTTTGCATGGATGGATGTATGTTCATCTCGCTCCCTTTATATTTCCACTCCATCCCGCGCACTATGGCCGGATTGATCACGAACATATCGGTGTTACGGTATTTTGAGAGGAGGTATGCGTGTATCGCCTGGTTGCTCAGCCTCGAATTGACTCCCTCAGTATAGTTGAGACAGGTCATCGCAGACTTGGTCGTATCCGTTTGTATCACGTATTCGTCGAATTCGCCGTTTGTATCGTGAGTGCTCACTGGCTCGCTCACTGCGCGTGACGTCATCTCGTCTCGTGACGTCATATCATTTTGCCGACTAGTATCAGTCTCGCACTCCATGTATGTCGGCGCGAATTCTATGTTCTTTACAGTATCATCGTCTCCTTCATCGATCATCAGTATATCATCGATCGATATATCGATCGATATATCGATCGATTTGTCCTCCGCACTCACTGCGGTATGCGTATTGGGTATATCAGTGTGGGTAGATCGGTCGCCGTCTCTCTCCTCTCGCACACTCACACCAGCTGGCAGCCAGTGGCTACAGCCTGGCCGCGATATCGAATATTCCTCTCTCTCCCTTTTCGCCGTTGTATTGTGACTCGAGTGAGGACTATCTGCCCTATACTCTCGTTCTCTCCTTTCTATTTCCGTCGGCGCGCATTCTATGATATTTCCAGTATCATCGTCTCCCTCGTCTATCACCAGTATATCCTCGATCGATATATCGATCGACTTGTCCGCCACACTCACGGCGGTTTGCGTATCGGGTATATCAGTGTGGGTAGATCGGTCATCGCCTCTCCCTTCTCGCACGCTCACACCAGCTGGCAGCCAGTGGCTACAGCCGGGCCGCGAGTTCGAGTATTCCGCGCTATCACTTATCAACGTGGTATTTTGTGTCGGGTGCGGGGTGCTATCTGTCCTCTCGCTCTCCCTCCTTTCTATTATATTCGAGCCGGCAGCCTTCTCGCTCACGGCACTCTGCGTCTCTGTCGGTGTTATTGATTTATCGATCGGGTCCTGATCTATGCGTGCTCTCTTCGCCTGCGCACTCTCCGTCCTCTTTCTCTTTCGCACTCTGCCGTCTCCAACGGGTGTGGGAACGGGGAGCGAGTATGGTATGGGATATTGGGTATGTGTCGTCTCATCAGCTGTTTCCTCTATGCGCATTGACTGTTCGTCATCCTCTTGCGATCGCAGTCTCCTTCTTTCATCATTCACGCCTCCTTTTTCGGTCATTATTCGTTTGCGTATAGCCTCCTGGGTGTCCTCGAACTCTTTCATTTCCGGGTGTGTTTCGAAGGCGTGTTTTCGAGCTCGCCTCAATAGACTGAACTCTTCTTTGCACACTCTGCACGTGTAGACTATGAACATATCGGATTTCGCTCCCACTTCCAGGTTCAGTTCGTTCTTCCAGGGGCATGGGTATCCTCTTATCAGTGCACGTTGTCTATAGTGTTTGGCTATATCGTTCAGCCTCGCATTCGATAGGTATGAGCTGGTGCACCCTCCGCATTTCAGTTTGCCCGCAGGCGGCACCATCACGTATATCTTTTTGTTTATCATTGCCGATTCATCTGTTATCAGTTCGTCACCACCTCCGAAGAATAGAGGCTGCTTATTGCGTATCGGTCTATGACGTATCTCTTGCAGTATTCTCTGCATCTTCAGAAGATATCGTCGGGTTTGTGCCCTTCTTTTTCTATTCAATCGTTCGCTTTTCCGCCCTCGTCTATCACGTCTCCATGGTAGAAGATGAAGTAGGAAGAGCAGAATTCGAACAGCACGATTCACACTGTCCGAACTATGAGCGCCTTGCATTCTCGATCGTAGATGTTCATGTCTCGTATTGCCTGGTTCAGGTAGTGCCTCCTCCTTGAAGACTGTGCTGTTGATGATGCCTATCAGTTCCTCTATCTCGTCCCATCGTCTTTCTATGTGGCCAGTCGACTTTTGTTTATGATCTATGGTATATTGCCTGCGGCAGCGTCCTTTCCGGTCGATTTTCGATCTATGGGCTCCGATTTCAGGGTCGATATCACGTCGACGATCATCTTTCGGTTCTTTATCGGTTCTTTCAGTCATCCGTCTTTGAGTATCAGGCATCCTTCTTTTCCGAGCAGTATAGGTCTTTCGAGTATCGGTGTAGAGCATCTCCATGTATCGGGTGACGTATATGGGCATATGGGTGAACGCGGCAATATCGATCGGTACCAACGGAGGTGGGAAGAGAGGGGGACGCTGGAGGGGACCAGCTAGACATCCACAATCCACAGCCACAACCGAATGACACAATGATCGCGGAAACCGAGATTCACAGGGCACGACATCGGACGAATTGTATCGGTTCAAGTAGAGAATGCGCGAGTCTGTCGTGTATACAATCGAAGTCGACTGGCCAAAGCTATGGTATTCTATGGAGCGCACAAACGATTGAATGGGGACAACCGAGAGGACGCCAACAAGGTATGCATATAGGAGTATAGGAGGAAGCACAGTGCGGATAGTGGAGGAGACAAGCTTAGCACCAGGACAACGAGAGAGAAGAGACATCGACGACCTCAAACTTGGGTAATTAAACCCAGGGACACCGCGGGCAATTGGGAAAAGTTTTCAACCAGCAATAAACGCACCTCGGCTAGGCCTCATTGGTCACGTTATCGCCTCTGCGCAAAGCTGTCGAAGCGGTCGAATGATCCGGCCTTACGCCAGAACCGCACGCAACTCGCGCCGGGTTCACAGCCAGACAGGGTGGTGGAGAGTGAGTGAGAGCGAGAAATGCGAGTACTGTAAATTATAAAAGTGCTGGTTAAATCCGTAATTGTGACCCTTTCGGGCGTTCAAAAATTGCGTATGCCACCATGTTTCAGGGACACCGCGGGCAATTGGGAAAAGTTTTCAACCAGCAATAAACGCACCTCGGCTAGGCCTCATTGGTCACGTTATCGCCTCTGCGCAAAGCTGTCGAAGCGGTCGAATGATCCGGCCTTACGCCAGAACCGCACGCAACTCGCGCCGGGTTCACAGCCAGACAGGGTGGTGGAGAGTGAGTGAGAGCGAGAAATGCGAGTACTGTAAATTATAAAAGTGCTGGTTAAATCCGTAATTGTGACCCTTTCGGGCGTTCAAAAATTGCGTATGCCACCATGTTTCAGGGACACCGCGGGCAATTGGGAAAAGTTTTCAACCAGCAATAAACGCACCTCGGCTAGGCCTCATTGGTCACGTTATCGCCTCTGCGCAAGGCTGTCGAAGCGGTCGAATGATCCGGCCTTACGCCAGAACCGCACGCAACTCGCGCCGGGTTCACAGCCAGACAGGGTGGTGGAGAGTGAGTGAGAGCGAGAAATGCGAGTACTGTAAATTATAAAAGTGCTGGTTAAATCCGTAATTGTGACCCTTTCGGGCGTTCAAAAATTGCGTATGCCACAATGTTTCAGGGACACCGCGGGCAATTGGGAAAAGTTTTCAACCAGCAATAAACGCACCTCGGCTAGGCCTCATTGGTCACGTCATCGCCTCTGCGCAAAGCTGTCGAAGCGGTCGAATGATCCGGCCTTACGCCAGAACCGCACGCAACTCGCGCCGGGTTCACAGCCAGACAGGGTGGTGGAGAGTGAGTGAGAGCGAGAAATGCGAGTACTGTAAATTATAAAAGTGCTGGTTAAATCCGTAATTGTGACCCTTTCGGGCGTTCAAAAATTGCGTATGCCACCATGTTTCAGGGACACCGCGGGCAATTGGGAAAAGTTTTCAACCAGTAATAAACGCACCTCGGCTAGGCCTCATTGGTCACGTTATCGCCTCTGCGCAAAGCTGTCGAAGCGGTCGAATGATCCGGCCTTACGCCAGAACCGCACGCAACTCGCGCCGGGTTCACAGCCAGACAGGGTGGTGGAGAGTGAGTGAGAGCGAGAAATGCGAGTACTGTAAATTATAAAAGTGCTGGTTAAATCCGTAATTGTGACCCTTTCGGGCGTTCAAAAATTGCGTATGCCACCATGTTTCAGGGACACCGCGGGCAATTGGGAAAAGTTTTCAACCAGCAATAAACGCACCTCGGCTAGGCCTCATTGGTCACGTTATCGCCTCTGCGCAAAGCTGTCGAAGCGGTCGAATGATCCGGCCTTACGCCAGAACCGCACGCAACTCGCGCCGGGTTCACAGCCAGACAGGGTGGTGGAGAGTGAGTGAGAGCGAGAAATGCGAGTACTGTAAATTATAAAAGTGCTGGTTAAATCCGTAATTGTGACCCTTTCGGGCGTTCAAAAATTGCGTATGCCACCATGTTTCAGGGACACCGCGGGCAATTGGGAAAAGTTTTCAACCAGCAATAAACGCACCTCGGCTAGGCCTCATTGGTCACGTTATCGCCTCTGCGCAAAGCTGTCGAAGCGGTCGAATGATCCGGCCTTACGCCAGAACCGCACGCAACTCGCGCCGGGTTCACAGCCAGACAGGGTGGTGGAGAGTGAGTGAGAGCGAGAAATGCGAGAACTGTAAATTATAAAAGTGCTGGTTAAATCCGTAATTGTGACCCTTTCGGGCGTTCAAAAATTGCGTATGCCACCATGTTTCAGGGACACCGCGGGCAATTGGGAAAAGTTTTCAACCAGCAATAAACGCACCTCGGCTAGGCCTCATTGGTCACGTTATCGCCTCTGCGCAAAGCTGTCGAAGCGGTCGAATGATCCGGCCTTACGCCAGAACCGCACGCAACTCGCGCCGGGTTCACAGCCAGACAGGGTGGTGGAGAGTGAGTGAGAGCGAGAAATGCGAGTACTGTAAATTATAAAAGTGCTGGTTAAATCCGTAATTGTGACCCTTTCGGGCGTTCAAAAATTGCGTATGCCACCATGTTTCAGGGACACCGCGGGCAATTGGGAAAAGTTTTCAACCAGCAATAAACGCACCTCGGCTAGGCCTCATTGGTCACGTTATCGCCTCTGCGCAAAGCTGTCGAAGCGGTCGAATGATCCGGCCTTACGCCAGAACCGCACGCAACTCGCGCCGGGTTCACAGCCAGACAGGGTGGTGGAGAGTGAGTGAGAGCGAGAAATGCGAGTACTGTAAATTATAAAAGTGCTGGTTAAATCCGTAATTGTGACCCTTTCGGGCGTTCAAAAATTGCGTATGCCACCATGTTTCAGGGACACCGCGGGCAATTGGGAAAAGTTTTCAACCAGCAATAAACGCACCTCGGCTAGGCCTCATTGGTCACGTTATCGCCTCTGCGCAAAGCTGTCGAAGCGGTCGAATGATCCGGCCTTACGCCAGAACCGCACGCAACTCGCGCCGGGTTCACAGCCAGACAGGGTGGTGGAGAGTGAGTGAGAGCGAGAAATGCGAGTACTGTAAATTATAAAAGTGCTGGTTAAATCCGTAATTGTGACCCTTTCGGGCGTTCAAAAATTGCGTATGCCACCATGTTTCAGGGACACCGCGGGCAATTGGGAAAAGTTTTCAACCAGCAATAAACGCACCTCGGCTAGGCCTCATTGGTCACGTTATCGCCTCTGCGCAAAGCTGTCGAAGCGGTCGAATGATCCGGCCTTACGCCAGAACCGCACGCAACTCGCGCCGGGTTCACAGCCAGACAGGGTGGTGGAGAGTGAGTGAGAGCGAGAAATGCGAGAACTGTAAATTATAAAAGTGCTGGTTAAATCCGTAATTGTGACCCTTTCGGGCGTTCAAAAATTGCGTATGCCACCATGTTTCAGGGACACCGCGGGCAATTGGGAAAAGTTTTCAACCAGCAATAAACGCACCTCGGCTAGGCCTCATTGGTCACGTTATCGCCTCTGCGCAAAGCTGTCGAAGCGGTCGAATGATCCGGCCTTACGCCAGAACCGCACGCAACTCGCGCCGGGTTCACAGCCAGACAGGGTGGTGGAGAGTGAGTGAGAGCGAGAAATGCGAGTACTGTAAATTATAAAAGTGCTGGTTAAATCCGTAATTGTGACCCTTTCGGGCGTTCAAAAATTGCGTATGCCACCATGTTTCAGGGACACCGCGGGCAATTGGGAAAAGTTTTCAACCAGCAATAAACGCACCTCGGCTAGGCCTCATTGGTCACGTTATCGCCTCTGCGCAAAGCTGTCGAAGCGGTCGAATGATCCGGCCTTACGCCAGAACCGCACGCAACTCGCGCCGGGTTCACAGCCAGACAGGGTGGTGGAGAGTGAGTGAGAGCGAGAAATGCGAGTACTGTAAATTATAAAAGTGCTGGTTAAATCCGTAATTGTGACCCTTTCGGGCGTTCAAAAATTGCGTATGCCACCATGTTTCAGGGACACCGCGGGCAATTGGGAAAAGTTTTCAACCAGCAATAAACGCACCTCGGCTAGGCCTCATTGGTCACGTTATCGCCTCTGCGCAAAGCTGTCGAAGCGGTCGAATGATCCGGCCTTACGCCAGAACCGCACGCAACTCGCGCCGGGTTCACAGCCAGACAGGGTGGTGGAGAGTGAGTGAGAGCGAGAAATGCGAGTACTGTAAATTATAAAAGTGCTGGTTAAATCCGTAATTGTGACCCTTTCGGGCGTTCAAAAATTGCGTATGCCACCATGTTTCAGGGACACCGCGGGCAATTGGGAAAAGTTTTCAACCAGCAATAAACGCACCTCGGCTAGGCCTCATTGGTCACGTTATCGCCTCTGCGCAAAGCTGTCGAAGCAGTCGAATGATCCGGCCTTACGCCAGAACCGCACGCAACTCGCGCCGGGTTCACAGCCAGACAGGGTGGTGGAGAGTGAGTGAGAGCGAGAAATGCGAGTACTGTAAATTATAAAAGTGCTGGTTAAATCCGTAATTGTGACCCTTTCGGGCGTTCAAAATTGCGTATGCCACCATGTTTCAGGGACACCGCGGGCAATTGGGAAAAGTTTTCAACCAGCAATAAACGCACCTCGGCTAGGCCTCATTGGTCACGTTATCGCCTCTGCGCAAAGCTGTCGAAGCGGTCGAATGATCCGGCCTTACGCCAGAACCGCACGCAACTCGCGCCGGGTTCACAGCCAGACAGGGTGGTGGAGAGTGAGTGAGAGCGAGAAATGCGAGTACTGTAAATTATAAAAGTGCTGGTTAAATCCGTAATTGTGACCCTTTCGGGCGTTCAAAAATTGCGTATGCCACCATGTTTCAGGGACACCGCGGGCAATTGGGAAAAGTTTTCAACCAGCAATAAACGCACCTCGGCTAGGCCTCATTGGTCACGTTATCGCCTCTGCGCAAAGCTGTCGAAGCGGTCGAATGATCCGGCCTTACGCCAGAACCGCACGCAACTCGCGCCGGGTTCACAGCCAGACAGGGTGGTGGAGAGTGAGTGAGAGCGAGAAATGCGAGTACTGTAAATTATAAAAGTGCTGGTTAAATCCGTAATTGTGACCCTTTCGGGCGTTCAAAAATTGCGTATGCCACCATGTTTCAGGGACACCGCGGGCAATTGGGAAAAGTTTTCAACCAGCAATAAACGCACCTCGGCTAGGCCTCATTGGTCACGTTATCGCCTCTGCGCAAAGCTGTCGAAGCGGTCGAATGATCCGGCCTTACGCCAGAACCGCACGCAACTCGCGCCGGGTTCACAGCCAGACAGGGTGGTGGAGAGTGAGTGAGAGCGAGAAATGCGAGTACTGTAAATTATAAAAGTGCTGGTTAAATCCGTAATTGTGACCCTTTCGGGCGTTCAAAATTGCGTATGCCACCATGTTTCAGGGACACCGCGGGCAATTGGGAAAAGTTTTCAACCAGCAATAAACGCACCTCGGCTAGGCCTCATTGGTCACGTTATCGCCTCTGCGCAAAGCTGTCGAAGCGGTCGAATGATCCGGCCTTACGCCAGAACCGCACGCAACTCGCGCCGGGTTCACAGCCAGACAGGGTGGTGGAGAGTGAGTGAGAGCGAGAAATGCGAGTACTGTAAATTATAAAAGTGCTGGTTAAATCCGTAATTGTGACCCTTTCGGGCGTTCAAAAATTGCGTATGCCACCATGTTTCAGGGACACCGCGGGCAATTGGGAAAAGTTTTCAACCAGCAATAAACGCACCTCGGCTAGGCCTCATTGGTCACGTTATCGCCTCTGCGCAAAGCTGTCGAAGCGGTCGAATGATCCGGCCTTACGCCAGAACCGCACGCAACTCGCGCCGGGTTCACAGCCAGACAGGGTGGTGGAGAGTGAGTGAGAGCGAGAAATGCGAGTACTGTAAATTATAAAAGTGCTGGTTAAATCCGTAATTGTGACCCTTTCGGGCGTTCAAAAATTGCGTATGCCACCATGTTTCAGGGACACCGCGGGCAATTGGGAAAAGTTTTCAACCAGCAATAAACGCACCTCGGCTAGGCCTCATTGGTCACGTTATCGCCTCTGCGCAAAGCTGTCGAAGCGGTCGAATGATCCGGCCTTACGCCAGAACCGCACGCAACTCGCGCCGGGTTCACAGCCAGACAGGGTGGTGGAGAGTGAGTGAGAGCGAGAAATGCGAGTACTGTAAATTATAAAAGTGCTGGTTAAATCCGTAATTGTGACCCTTTCGGGCGTTCAAAAATTGCGTATGCCACCATGTTTCAGGACACCGCGGGCAATTGGGAAAAGTTTTCAACCAGCAATAAACGCACCTCGGCTAGGCCTCATTGGTCACGTTATCGCCTCTGCGCAAAGCTGTCGAAGCGGTCGAATGATCCGGCCTTACGCCAGAACCGCACGCAACTCGCGCCGGGTTCACAGCCAGACAGGGTGGTGGAGAGTGAGTGAGAGCGAGAAATGCGAGTACTGTAAATTATAAAAGTGCTGGTTAAATCCGTAATTGTGACCCTTTCGGGCGTTCAAAAATTGCGTATGCCACCATGTTTCAGGGACACCGCGGGCAATTGGGAAAAGTTTTCAACCAGCAATAAACGCACCTCGGCTAGGCCTCATTGGTCACGTTATCGCCTCTGCGCAAAGCTGTCGAAGCGGTCGAATGATCCGGCCTTACGCCAGAACCGCACGCAACTCGCGCCGGGTTCACAGCCAGACAGGGTGGTGGAGAGTGAGTGAGAGCGAGAAATGCGAGTACTGTAAATTATAAAAGTGCTGGTTAAATCCGTAATTGTGACCCTTTCGGGCGTTCAAAAATTGCGTATGCCACCATGTTTCAGGGACACCGCGGGCAATTGGGAAAAGTTTTCAACCAGCAATAAACGCACCTCGGCTAGGCCTCATTGGTCACGTTATCGCCTCTGCGCAAAGCTGTCGAAGCGGTCGAATGATCCGGCCTTACGCCAGAACCGCACGCAACTCGCGCCGGGTTCACAGCCAGACAGGGTGGTGGAGAGTGAGTGAGAGCGAGAAATGCGAGTACTGTAAATTATAAAAGTGCTGGTTAAATCCGTAATTGTGACCCTTTCGGGCGTTCAAAAATTGCGTATGCCACCATGTTTCAGGGACACCGCGGGCAATTGGGAAAAGTTTTCAACCAGCAATAAACGCACCTCGGCTAGGCCTCATTGGTCACGTTATCGCCTCTGCGCAAAGCTGTCGAAGCGGTCGAATGATCCGGCCTTACGCCAGAACCGCACGCAACTCGCGCCGGGTTCACAGCCAGACAGGGTGGTGGAGAGTGAGTGAGAGCGAGAAATGCGAGTACTGTAAATTATAAAAGTGCTGGCTAAATCCGTAATTGTGACCCTTTCGGGCGTTCAAAAATTGCGTATGCCACCATGTTTCAGGGACACCGCGGGCAATTGGGAAAAGTTTTCAACCAGCAATAAACGCACCTCGGCTAGGCCTCATTGGTCACGTTATCGCCTCTGCGCAAAGCTGTCGAAGCGGTCGAATGATCCGGCCTTACGCCAGAACCGCACGCAACTCGCGCCGGGTTCACAGCCAGACAGGTGGTGGAGAGTGAGTGAGAGCGAGAAATGCGAGTACTGTAAATTATAAAAGTGCTGGTTAAATCCGTAATTGTGACCCTTTCGGGCGTTCAAAAATTGCGTATGCCACCATGTTTCAGGGACACCGCGGGCAATTGGGAAAAGTTTTCAACCAGCAATAAACGCACCTCGGCTAGGCCTCATTGGTCACGTTATCGCCTCTGCGCAAAGCTGTCGAAGCGGTCGAATGATCCGGCCTTACGCCAGAACCGCACGCAACTCGCGCCGGGTTCACAGCCAGACAGGGTGGTGGAGAGTGAGTGAGAGCGAGAAATGCGAGTACTGTAAATTATAAAAGTGCTGGTTAAATCCGTAATTGTGACCCTTTCGGGCGTTCAAAAATTGCGTATGCCACCATGTTTCAGGGACACCGCGGGCAATTGGGAAAAGTTTTCAACCAGCAATAAACGCACCTCGGCTAGGCCTCATTGGTCACGTTATCGCCTCTGCGCAAAGCTGTCGAAGCGGTCGAATGATCCGGCCTTACGCCAGAACCGCACGCAACTCGCGCCGGGTTCACAGCCAGACAGGGTGGTGGAGAGTGAGTGAGAGCGAGAAATGCGAGTACTGTAAATTATAAAAGTGCTGGTTAAATCCGTAATTGTGACCCTTTCGGGCGTTCAAAAATTGCGTATGCCACCATGTTTCAGGGACACCGCGGGCAATTGGGAAAAGTTTTCAACCAGCAATAAACGCACCTCGGCTAGGCCTCATTGGTCACGTTATCGCCTCTGCGCAAAGCTGTCGAAGCGGTCGAATGATCCGGCCTTACGCCAGAACCGCACGCAACTCGCGCCGGGTTCACAGCCAGACAGGGTGGTGGAGAGTGAGTGAGAGCGAGAAATGCGAGTACTGTAAATTATAAAAGTGCTGGTTAAATCCGTAATTGTGACCCTTTCGGGCGTTCAAAAATTGCGTATGCCACCATGTTTCAGGGACACCGCGGGCAATTGGGAAAAGTTTTCAACCAGCAATAAACGCACCTCGGCTAGGCCTCATTGGTCACGTTATCGCCTCTGCGCAAAGCTGTCGAAGCGGTCGAATGATCCGGCCTTACGCCAGAACCGCACGCAACTCGCGCCGGGTTCACAGCCAGACAGGGTGGTGGAGAGTGAGTGAGAGCGAGAAATGCGAGTACTGTAAATTATAAAAGTGCTGGTTAAATCCGTAATTGTGACCCTTTCGGGCGTTCAAAAATTGCGTATGCCACCATGTTTCAGGGACACCGCGGGCAATTGGGAAAAGTTTTCAACCAGCAATAAACGCACCTCGGCTAGGCCTCATTGGTCACGTTATCGCCTCTGCGCAAAGCTGTCGAAGCGGTCGAATGATCCGGCCTTACGCCAGAACCGCACGCAACTCGCGCCGGGTTCACAGCCAGACAGGGTGGTGGAGAGTGAGTGAGAGCGAGAAATGCGAGTACTGTAAATTATAAAAGTGCTGGTTAAATCCGTAATTGTGACCCTTTCGGGCGTTCAAAAATTGCGTATGCCACCATGTTTCAGGGACACCGCGGGCAATTGGGAAAAGTTTTCAACCAGCAATAAACGCACCTCGGCTAGGCCTCATTGGTCACGTTATCGCCTCTGCGCAAAGCTGTCGAAGCGGTCGAATGATCCGGCCTTACGCCAGAACCGCACGCAACTCGCGCCGGGTTCACAGCCAGACAGGTGGTGGAGAGTGAGTGAGAGCGAGAAATGCGAGTACTGTAAATTATAAAAGTGCTGGTTAAATCCGTAATTGTGACCCTTTCGGGCGTTCAAAAATTGCGTATGCCACCATGTTTCAGGGACACCGCGGGCAATTGGGAAAAGTTTTCAACCAGCAATAAACGCACCTCGGCTAGGCCTCATTGGTCACGTTATCGCCTCTGCGCAAAGCTGTCGAAGCGGTCGAATGATCCGGCCTTACGCCAGAACCGCACGCAACTCGCGCCGGGTTCACAGCCAGACAGGGTGGTGGAGAGTGAGTGAGAGCGAGAAATGCGAGTACTGTAAATTATAAAAGTGCTGGTTAAATCCGTAATTGTGACCCTTTCGGGCGTTCAAAAATTGCGTATGCCACCATGTTTCAGGGACACCGCGGGCAATTGGGAAAAGTTTTCAACCAGCAATAAACGCACCTCGGCTAGGCCTCATTGGTCACGTTATCGCCTCTGCGCAAAGCTGTCGAAGCGGTCGAATGATCCGGCCTTACGCCAGAACCGCACGCAACTCGCGCCGGGTTCACAGCCAGACAGGGTGGTGGAGAGTGAGTGAGAGCGAGAAATGCGAGTACTGTAAATTATAAAAGTGCTGGTTAAATCCGTAATTGTGACCCTTTCGGGCGTTCAAAAATTGCGTATGCCACCATGTTTCAGGGACACCGCGGGCAATTGGGAAAAGTTTTCAACCAGCAATAAACGCACCTCGGCTAGGCCTCATTGGTCACGTTATCGCCTCTGCGCAAAGCTGTCGAAGCGGTCGAATGATCCGGCCTTACGCCAGAACCGCACGCAACTCGCGCCGGGTTCACAGCCAGACAAGGTGGTGGAGAGTGAGTGAGAGCGAGAAATGCGAGTACTGTAAATTATAAAAGTGCTGGTTAAATCCGTAATTGTGACCCTTTCGGGCGTTCAAAAATTGCGTATGCCACCATGTTTCAGGGACACCGCGGGCAATTGGGAAAAGTTTTCAACCAGCAATAAACGCACCTCGGCTAGGCCTCATTGGTCACGTTATCGCCTCTGCGCAAAGCTGTCGAAGCGGTCGAATGATCCGGCCTTACGCCAGAACCGCACGCAACTCGCGCCGGGTTCACAGCCAGACAGGGTGGTGGAGAGTGAGTGAGAGCGAGAAATGCGAGTACTGTAAATTATAAAAGTGCTGGTTAAATCCGTAATTGTGACCCTTTCGGGCGTTCAAAAATTGCGTATGCCACCATGTTTCAGGGACACCGCGGGCAATTGGGAAAAGTTTTCAACCAGCAATAAACGCACCTCGGCTAGGCCTCATTGGTCACGTTATCGCCTCTGCGCAAAGCTGTCGAAGCGGTCGAATGATCCGGCCTTACGCCAGAACCGCACGCAACTCGCGCCGGGTTCACAGCCAGACAGGGTGGTGGAGAGTGAGTGAGAGCGAGAAATGCGAGTACTGTAAATTATAAAAGTGCTGGTTAAATCCGTAATTGTGACCCTTTCGGGCGTTCAAAAATTGCGTATGCCACCATGTTTCAGGGACACCGCGGGCAATTGGGAAAAGTTTTCAACCAGCAATAAACGCACCTCGGCTAGGCCTCATTGGTCACGTTATCGCCTCTGCGCAAAGCTGTCGAAGCGGTCGAATGATCCGGCCTTACGCCAGAACCGCACGCAACTCGCGCCGGGTTCACAGCCAGACAGGGTGGTGGAGAGTGAGTGAGAGCGAGAAATGCGAGTACTGTAAATTATAAAAGTGCTGGTTAAATCCGTAATTGTGACCCTTTCGGGCGTTCAAAAATTGCGTATGCCACCATGTTTCAGGGACACCGCGGGCAATTGGGAAAAGTTTTCAACCAGCAATAAACGCACCTCGGCTAGGCCTCATTGGTCACGTTATCGCCTCTGCGCAAAGCTGTCGAAGCGGTCGAATGATCCGGCCTTACGCCAGAACCGCACGCAACTCGCGCCGGGTTCACAGCCAGACAAGGTGGTGGAGAGTGAGTGAGAGCGAGAAATGCGAGTACTGTAAATTATAAAAGTGCTGGTTAAATCCGTAATTGTGACCCTTTCGGGCGTTCAAAAATTGCGTATGCCACCATGTTTCAGGGACACCGCGGGCAATTGGGAAAAGTTTTCAACCAGCAATAAACGCACCTCGGCTAGGCCTCATTGGTCACGTTATCGCCTCTGCGCAAAGCTGTCGAAGCGGTCGAATGATCCGGCCTTACGCCAGAACCGCACGCAACTCGCGCCGGGTTCACAGCCAGACAGGGTGGTGGAGAGTGAGTGAGAGCGAGAAATGCGAGTACTGTAAATTATAAAAGTGCTGGTTAAATCCGTAATTGTGACCCTTTCGGGCGTTCAAAAATTGCGTATGCCACCATGTTTCAGGGACACCGCGGGCAATTGGGAAAAGTTTTCAACCAGCAATAAACGCACCTCGGCTAGGCCTCATTGGTCACGTTATCGCCTCTGCGCAAAGCTGTCGAAGCGGTCGAATGATCCGGCCTTACGCCAGAACCGCACGCAACTCGCGCCGGGTTCACAGCCAGACAGGGTGGTGGAGAGTGAGTGAGAGCGAGAAATGCGAGTACTGTAAATTATAAAGTGCTGGTTAAATCCGTAAT
Organism: Rhabditoides inermis; assembly: GCA_963966185.1. Taxonomy (NCBI): domain Eukaryota; kingdom Metazoa; phylum Nematoda; class Chromadorea; order Rhabditida; family Rhabditidae; genus Rhabditoides; species Rhabditoides inermis. The sequence continues at coordinate 1,650,638 of CAWZYM010000283.1, forward strand.
TGTGACCCTTTCGGGCGTTCAAAAATTGCGTATGCCACCATGTTTCAGGGACACCGCGGGCAATTGGGAAAAGTTTTCAACCAGCAATAAACGCACCTCGGCTAGGCCTCATTGGTCACGTTATCGCCTCTGCGCAAAGCTGTCGAAGCGGTCGAATGATCCGGCCTTACGCCAGAACCGCACGCAACTCGCGCCGGGTTCACAGCCAGACAGGGTGGTGGAGAGTGAGTGAGAGCGAGAAATGCGAGTACTGTAAATTATAAAAGTGCTGGTTAAATCCGTAATTGTGACCCTTTCGGGCGTTCAAAAATTGCGTATGCCACCATGTTTCAGGGACACCGCGGGCAATTGGGAAAAGTTTTCAACCAGCAATAAACGCACCTCGGCTAGGCCTCATTGGTCACGTTATCGCCTCTGCGCAAAGCTGTCGAAGCGGTCGAATGATCCGGCCTTACGCCAGAACCGCACGCAACTCGCGCCGGGTTCACAGCCAGACAGGGTGGTGGAGAGTGAGTGAGAGCGAGAAATGCGAGTACTGTAAATTATAAAAGTGCTGGTTAAATCCGTAATTTGCGCAAAGCTGTCGAAGCGGTCGAATGATCCGGCCTTACGCCAGAACCGCACGCAACTCGCGCCGGGTTCACAGCCAGACAGGGTGGTGGAGAGTGAGTGAGAGCGAGAAATGCGAGTACTGTAAATTATAAAAGTGCTGGTTAAATCCGTAATTGTGACCCTTTCGGGCGTTCAAAAATTGCGTATGCCACCATGTTTCAGGGACACCGCGGGCAATTGGGAAAAGTTTTCAACCAGCAATAAACGCACCTCGGCTAGGCCTCATTGGTCACGTTATCGCCTCTGCGCAAAGCTGTCGAAGCGGTCGAATGATCCGGCCTTACGCCAGAACCGCACGCAACTCGCGCCGGGTTCACAGCCAGACAGGGTGGTGGAGAGTGAGTGAGAGCGAGAAATGCGAGTACTGTAAATTATAAAAGTGCTGGTTAAATCCGTAATTGTGACCCTTTCGGGCGTTCAAAAATTGCGTATGCCACCATGTTTCAGGGACACCGCGGGCAATTGGGAAAAGTTTTCAACCAGCAATAAACGCACCTCGGCTAGGCCTCATTGGTCACGTTATCGCCTCTGCGCAAAGCTGTCGAAGCGGTCGAATGATCCGGCCTTACGCCAGAACCGCACGCAACTCGCGCCGGGTTCACAGCCAGACAGGGTGGTGGAGAGTGAGTGAGAGCGAGAAATGCGAGTACTGTAAATTATAAAAGTGCTGGTTAAATCCGTAATTGTGACCCTTTCGGGCGTTCAAAAATTGCGTATGCCACCATGTTTCAGGGACACCGCGGGCAATTGGGAAAAGTTTTCAACCAGCAATAAACGCACCTCGGCTAGGCCTCATTGGTCACGTTATCGCCTCTGCGCAAAGCTGTCGAAGCGGTCGAATGATCCGGCCTTACGCCAGAACCGCACGCAACTCGCGCCGGGTTCACAGCCAGACAAGGTGGTGGAGAGTGAGTGAGAGCGAGAAATGCGAGTACTGTAAATTATAAAAGTGCTGGTTAAATCCGTAATTGTGACCCTTTCGGGCGTTCAAAAATTGCGTATGCCACCATGTTTCAGGGACACCGCGGGCAATTGGGAAAAGTTTTCAACCAGCAATAAACGCACCTCGGCTAGGCCTCATTGGTCACGTTATCGCCTCTGCGCAAAGCTGTCGAAGCGGTCGAATGATCCGGCCTTACGCCAGAACCGCACGCAACTCGCGCCGGGTTCACAGCCAGACAGGGTGGTGGAGAGTGAGTGAGAGCGAGAAATGCGAGTACTGTAAATTATAAAAGTGCTGGTTAAATCCGTAATTGTGACCCTTTCGGGCGTTCAAAAATTGCGTATGCCACCATGTTTCAGGGACACCGCGGGCAATTGGGAAAAGTTTTCAACCAGCAATAAACGCACCTCGGCTAGGCCTCATTGGTCACGTTATCGCCTCTGCGCAAAGCTGTCGAAGCGGTCGAATGATCCGGCCTTACGCCAGAACCGCACGCAACTCGCGCCGGGTTCACAGCCAGACAGGGTGGTGGAGAGTGAGTGAGAGCGAGAAATGCGAGTACTGTAAATTATAAAAGTGCTGGTTAAATCCGTAATTGTGACCCTTTCGGGCGTTCAAAAATTGCGTATGCCACCATGTTTCAGGGACACCGCGGGCAATTGGGAAAAGTTTTCAACCAGCAATAAACGCACCTCGGCTAGGCCTCATTGGTCACGTTATCGCCTCTGCGCAAAGCTGTCGAAGCGGTCGAATGATCCGGCCTTACGCCAGAACCGCACGCAACTCGCGCCGGGTTCACAGCCAGACAGGGTGGTGGAGAGTGAGTGAGAGCGAGAAATGCGAGTACTGTAAATTATAAAAGTGCTGGTTAAATCCGTAATTGTGACCCTTTCGGGCGTTCAAAAATTGCGTATGCCACCATGTTTCAGGGACACCGCGGGCAATTGGGAAAAGTTTTCAACCAGCAATAAACGCACCTCGGCTAGGCCTCATTGGTCACGTTATCGCCTCTGCGCAAAGCTGTCGAAGCGGTCGAATGATCCGGCCTTACGCCAGAACCGCACGCAACTCGCGCCGGGTTCACAGCCAGACAGGGTGGTGGAGAGTGAGTGAGAGCGAGAAATGCGAGTACTGTAAATTATAAAAGTGCTGGTTAAATCCGTAATTTGCGCAAAGCTGTCGAAGCGGTCGAATGATCCGGCCTTACGCCAGAACCGCACGCAACTCGCGCCGGGTTCACAGCCAGACAGGGTGGTGGAGAGTGAGTGAGAGCGAGAAATGCGAGTACTGTAAATTATAAAAGTGCTGGTTAAATCCGTAATTGTGACCCTTTCGGGCGTTCAAAAATTGCGTATGCCACCATGTTTCAGGGACACCGCGGGCAATTGGGAAAAGTTTTCAACCAGCAATAAACGCACCTCGGCTAGGCCTCATTGGTCACGTTATCGCCTCTGCGCAAAGCTGTCGAAGCGGTCGAATGATCCGGCCTTACGCCAGAACCGCACGCAACTCGCGCCGGGTTCACAGCCAGACAGGGTGGTGGAGAGTGAGTGAGAGCGAGAAATGCGAGTACTGTAAATTATAAAAGTGCTGGTTAAATCCGTAATTGTGACCCTTTCGGGCGTTCAAAAATTGCGTATGCCACCATGTTTCAGGGACACCGCGGGCAATTGGGAAAAGTTTTCAACCAGCAATAAACGCACCTCGGCTAGGCCTCATTGGTCACGTTATCGCCTCTGCGCAAAGCTGTCGAAGCGGTCGAATGATCCGGCCTTACGCCAGAACCGCACGCAACTCGCGCCGGGTTCACAGCCAGACAGGGTGGTGGAGAGTGAGTGAGAGCGAGAAATGCGAGTACTGTAAATTATAAAAGTGCTGGTTAAATCCGTAATTGTGACCCTTTCGGGCGTTCAAAAATTGCGTATGCCACCATGTTTCAGGGACACCGCGGGCAATTGGGAAAAGTTTTCAACCAGCAATAAACGCACCTCGGCTAGGCCTCATTGGTCACGTTATCGCCTCTGCGCAAAGCTGTCGAAGCGGTCGAATGATCCGGCCTTACGCCAGAACCGCACGCAACTCGCGCCGGGTTCACAGCCAGACAAGGTGGTGGAGAGTGAGTGAGAGCGAGAAATGCGAGTACTGTAAATTATAAAAGTGCTGGTTAAATCCGTAATTGTGACCCTTTCGGGCGTTCAAAAATTGCGTATGCCACCATGTTTCAGGGACACCGCGGGCAATTGGGAAAAGTTTTCAACCAGCAATAAACGCACCTCGGCTAGGCCTCATTGGTCACGTTATCGCCTCTGCGCAAAGCTGTCGAAGCGGTCGAATGATCCGGCCTTACGCCAGAACCGCACGCAACTCGCGCCGGGTTCACAGCCAGACAGGGTGGTGGAGAGTGAGTGAGAGCGAGAAATGCGAGTACTGTAAATTATAAAAGTGCTGGTTAAATCCGTAATTGTGACCCTTTCGGGCGTTCAAAAATTGCGTATGCCACCATGTTTCAGGGACACCGCGGGCAATTGGGAAAAGTTTTCAACCAGCAATAAACGCACCTCGGCTAGGCCTCATTGGTCACGTTATCGCCTCTGCGCAAAGCTGTCGAAGCGGTCGAATGATCCGGCCTTACGCCAGAACCGCACGCAACTCGCGCCGGGTTCACAGCCAGACAGGGTGGTGGAGAGTGAGTGAGAGCGAGAAATGCGAGTACTGTAAATTATAAAAGTGCTGGTTAAATCCGTAATTGTGACCCTTTCGGGCGTTCAAAAATTGCGTATGCCACCATGTTTCAGGGACACCGCGGGCAATTGGGAAAAGTTTTCAACCAGCAATAAACGCACCTCGGCTAGGCCTCATTGGTCACGTTATCGCCTCTGCGCAAAGCTGTCGAAGCGGTCGAATGATCCGGCCTTACGCTAGAACCGCACGCAACTCGCGCCGGGTTCACAGCCAGACAGGGTGGTGGAGAGTGAGTGAGAGCGAGAAATGCGAGTACTGTAAATTATAAAAGTGCTGGTTAAATCCGTAATTGTGACCCTTTCGGGCGTTCAAAAATTGCGTATGCCACCATGTTTCAGGGACACCGCGGGCAATTGGGAAAAGTTTTCAACCAGCAATAAACGCACCTCGGCTAGGCCTCATTGGTCACGTTATCGCCTCTGCGCAAAGCTGTCGAAGCGGTCGAATGATCCGGCCTTACGCCAGAACCGCACGCAACTCGCGCCGGGTTCACAGCCAGACAGGGTGGTGGAGAGTGAGTGAGAGCGAGAAATGCGAGTACTGTAAATTATAAAAGTGCTGGTTAAATCCGTAATTGTGACCCTTTCGGGCGTTCAAAAATTGCGTATGCCACCATGTTTCAGGGACACCGCGGGCAATTGGGAAAAGTTTTCAACCAGCAATAAACGCACCTCGGCTAGGCCTCATTGGTCACGTTATCGCCTCTGCGCAAAGCTGTCGAAGCGGTCGAATGATCCGGCCTTACGCCAGAACCGCACGCAACTCGCGCCGGGTTCACAGCCAGACAGGGTGGTGGAGAGTGAGTGAGAGCGAGAAATGCGAGTACTGTAAATTATAAAAGTGCTGGTTAAATCCGTAATTGTGACCCTTTCGGGCGTTCAAAAATTGCGTATGCCACCATGTTTCAGGGAAACCGCGGGCAATTGGGAAAAGTTTTCAACCAGCAATAAACGCACCTCGGCTAGGCCTCATTGGTCACGTTATCGCCTCTGCGCAAAGCTGTCGAAGCGGTCGAATGATCCGGCCTTACGCCAGAACCGCACGCAACTCGCGCCGGGTTCACAGCCAGACAGGGTGGTGGAGAGTGAGTGAGAGCGAGAAATGCGAGTACTGTAAATTATAAAAGTGCTGGTTAAATCCGTAATTGTGACCCTTTCGGGCGTTCAAAAATTGCGTATGCCACCATGTTTCAGGGACACCGCGGGCAATTGGGAAAAGTTTTCAACCAGCAATAAACGCACCTCGGCTAGGCCTCATTGGTCACGTTATCGCCTCTGCGCAAAGCTGTCGAAGCGGTCGAATGATCCGGCCTTACGCCAGAACCGCACGCAACTCGCGCCGGGTTCACAGCCAGACAGGGTGGTGGAGAGTGAGTGAGAGCGAGAAATGCGAGTACTGTAAATTATAAAAGTGCTGGTTAAATCCGTAATTGTGACCCTTTCGGGCGTTCAAAAATTGCGTATGCCACCATGTTTCAGGGACACCGCGGGCAATTGGGAAAAGTTTTCAACCAGCAATAAACGCACCTCGGCTAGGCCTCATTGGTCACGTTATCGCCTCTGCGCAAAGCTGTCGAAGCGGTCGAATGATCCGGCCTTACGCCAGAACCGCACGCAACTCGCGCCGGGTTCACAGCCAGACAGGGTGGTGGAGAGTGAGTGAGAGCGAGAAATGCGAGTACTGTAAATTATAAAAGTGCTGGTTAAATCCGTAATTTGCGCAAAGCTGTCGAAGCGGTCGAATGATCCGGCCTTACGCCAGAACCGCACGCAACTCGCGCCGGGTTCACAGCCAGACAGGGTGGTGGAGAGTGAGTGAGAGCGAGAAATGCGAGTACTGTAAATTATAAAAGTGCTGGTTAAATTCGTAATTGTGACCCTTTCGGGCGTTCAAAAATTGCGTATGCCACCATGTTTCAGGGACACCGCGGGCAATTGGGAAAAGTTTTCAACCAGCAATAAACGCACCTCGGCTAGGCCTCATTGGTCACGTTATCGCCTCTGCGCAAAGCTGTCGAAGCGGTCGAATGATCCGGCCTTACGCCAGAACCGCACGCAACTCGCGCCGGGTTCACAGCCAGACAGGGTGGTGGAGAGTGAGTGAGAGCGAGAAATGCGAGTACTGTAAATTATAAAAGTGCTGGTTAAATCCGTAATTGTGACCCTTTCGGGCGTTCAAAAATTGCGTATGCCACCATGTTTCAGGGACACCGCGGGCAATTGGGAAAAGTTTTCAACCAGCAATAAACGCACCTCGGCTAGGCCTCATTGGTCACGTTATCGCCTCTGCGCAAAGCTGTCGAAGCGGTCGAATGATCCGGCCTTACGCCAGAACCGCACGCAACTCGCGCCGGGTTCACAGCCAGACAGGGTGGTGGAGAGTGAGTGAGAGCGAGAAATGCGAGTACTGTAAATTATAAAAGTGCTGGTTAAATCCGTAATTGTGACCCTTTCGGGCGTTCAAAAATTGCGTATGCCACCATGTTTCAGGGACACCGCGGGCAATTGGGAAAAGTTTTCAACCAGCAATAAACGCACCTCGGCTAGGCCTCATTGGTCACGTTATCGCCTCTGCGCAAAGCTGTCGAAGCGGTCGAATGATCCGGCCTTACGCCAGAACCGCACGCAACTCGCGCCGGGTTCACAGCCAGACAGGGTGGTGGAGAGTGAGTGAGAGCGAGAAATGCGAGTACTGTAAATTATAAAAGTGCTGGTTAAATCCGTAATTGTGACCCTTTCGGGCGTTCAAAAATTGCGTATGCCACCATGTTTCAGGGACACCGCGGGCAATTGGGAAAAGTTTTCAACCAGCAATAAACGCACCTCGGCTAGGCCTCATTGGTCACGTTATCGCCTCTGCGCAAAGCTGTCGAAGCGGTCGAATGATCCGGCCTTACGCCAGAACCGCACGCAACTCGCGCCGGGTTCACAGCCAGACAGGGTGGTGGAGAGTGAGTGAGAGCGAGAAATGCGAGTACTGTAAATTATAAAAGTGCTGGTTAAATCCGTAATTGTGACCCTTTCGGGCGTTCAAAAATTGCGTATGCCACCATGTTTCAGGGACACCGCGGGCAATTGGGAAAAGTTTTCAACCAGCAATAAACGCACCTCGGCTAGGCCTCATTGGTCACGTTATCGCCTCTGCGCAAAGCTGTCGAAGCGGTCGAATGATCCGGCCTTACGCCAGAACCGCACGCAACTCGCGCCGGGTTCACAGCCAGACAGGGTGGTGGAGAGTGAGTGAGAGCGAGAAATGCGAGTACTGTAAATTATAAAAGTGCTGGTTAAATCCGTAATTGTGACCCTTTCGGGCGTTCAAAAATTGCGTATGCCACCATATAGAAGATTTATCGCAAATCAATGGTTGGGGGGAAGTATTGATATTGCTGAAATGGGGGGCAGAAATGGTGGTCCGGCTTGTCCCGTCGATGGTCCCTCGGCAAAAGATGCTTGGTCGCAGCGTCCTGAAGGCGTCGGGGTCGATTGGGGCAGCCGGCTGTATCGCGCTTTGTCAGACAGCCCTCTTGGTCCCTTTGTCGCAGGGAGAGAAACGGCCTTACACGAGTACAGTATGAAGCCTCGTCGATTAGAAATCTGTTGATATAGGGTCCTTATAGGGCCGCGGCGCGTATGTGCGCGTAGTGTTCCTTGTATTTCGCCACCATATTCAGCGCCTTTTCCGGTCTATTCCTTCCATATTTCGGGCAGTAGTTGTCGTTCATCACATGTAGATGGTATATCGCCTTAGAGTATTCGAGTGTCTCGCACTGTATCTGTCCTATCAGCGAATTCCAGTCAGTCTTCGGTATTCCGAGTGCAGTCAGTGCTGCATCGTTGCCCTTCCAGTTGTCGCCGAGTGAACTGACCAAGTATGGGTGCAGAGACACTTTGTATCCCAGTTCTCTATAGGTTTCGGCTATTTCCGTGTATTTCGCAATCTTTTCGGCGGCGGCGCGCTCGAATGACTCGAGTCCGTTTCCGAATGAAACGCGCACATCCACTATGACCACCTCTTTTTCGCCCTCTCGTTTCAGCACAATGTCCGGTCGCAGACTGCCGCCATTTATCGAATCGCGAGTGTCTGTCTCTATCCACGCACTCTCGTTTACCGCACTCTTTTCCGCAGCCGCCACTATCAGATCCTGTATATTGTTATGTCGGTCCATTATTCCCATTGTGAGGTGAGCTTTGCACGCGTTGAGCACATGTGGAAGCGTCTCTATCTGGTTCTCGTTGCATGTTGTGCACACGCGGTCCGCCAAAGCGTTTTGCATCGTGAATCTCGCTCCTTTCAATGGCAGATTATCGAGCAGCGCTCTATGTCTCCAGTCGATCGCACTATCGGTCGCCTGAGGCGATTTGTTTCGAAGTATGCGCGCATTTCTCGTATCCTGCATGAACATATCAAAGTGTTTGCTGGTCACTGTGTATTCGGTGCTCATTCGTTCGATATTGCACTCGTCCAGTGCCGCAGCCATCCTTCTCTTTAGTAGGTGCATCGTATTCGAGTCAGTTATCGATTTTTTGCTCGTGGGAGTAGCCTGCATCTCCACTATCAGCTGATCGTTGTCCCATTTCACTTCGAACAAGTGCAGTTTCCGTCTCATATGTCTCGTTGCCTCGCGGCAGTTTCTCATCATATTAGTCTGTCCACCGTATGTTATTCCACGGTATCCAACGTTTTCGTCATTCAGATATCTCGCACACACCGTCTTTTTGTCCATCGTATGCGCTTGTTGCGGTCCAATCCACGCGACAGCTATGTATTCCAGAAGGTTCCAGAACACTGTCGATATGTAGGCGTCTTTTGAGCGGAGCAGCTTCATTGTTGTGGTGAAGCAGCCAATGTACATGGTATCTTTCGGGTGTTGCATGTTGAAGCCCTTGGAGCAGTACAAGTATGGCTTCGACACTCCGCACTTGACGTTCTGTATGTGTGATATGGTACTGGCGAGCGTCTTTTCCATCTCGTCTATACTGGCCATAGTGCATCTGTCGTTCATAGCAATGTAGTATAGCCTGGACATGACGAATGTTCGTATCGCATCTCTCAGCTGGTCGCAACTCAGCGATCCCCTTGCTGCTGCCAGCTTTCGCATATCTGTATTCATCTGTCGCAGCGTCTCCGACTGCTCGTTGATCTCTCGGAAGCCTATATTCACTCCGAGGTATTTGTAACTATCTCCTTCTCCGAGCACATTTATGCATTCGTTGTACATCTTGGTCTCTCGTTGAACCACTTTTCCCTTCTGTATTATGAGAGCGCCGCATTTGCGCGGCTTGAACAGCAGGTGTATACTTTTCGCGTCTTCAGCCATTCTATCGAGTTGATATTGGAGGTCTCAGTGGTTTTTGGTTATTATGGCCATATCGTCGGCGAAAGCGAGCAGCGAGAAGCCTTGTCCAAGTATCTGCATCGGCCTCACTCTCTTGTTGTGCGCCCGAATGACCATCTCCAGTACTATGTTGAAGAGGATGGGTGATATGGGGTCTCCCTGCTTCACTCCCGCATCCACCGCTATGCTTCTCGTCTGGTGTGTCTTTGTATTCACTCGCATCGTCGCTCCATCGTATAGGTCCTCTATTATGTTTCGGAACTCTTGTGGGAATCCGAATGCCCTGAGGGCTTCGTGTATAGCCTCGTGTGGCACGCTGCCAAACGCATTGGCAAGGTCCAGCCACGTGACGCATATATCTCCTTTTATCGATTTGACGTGTTGTATAGGTGTGCGGAGAAGCGCAATGTTCTCCAGTGTGCCCTCTCTATTCGTGAAGCCCTTCTGGCAGTCACTTATCAGTCCCTTTATCTCGTTCATCCTGTTTGTCAGAAGTGTGGTATATATTTTATAGACGGTATTCATCAGACTTATCGGCCTCCAGTTTTCTATGTCGAGCTCGTCTCCCTTTTTGTATATGAATGTCACGTTGGTCTCTTTCCAACTGCTCGGGATCCGCTGTTCTCTCATGCATCTATTGAAGAGCTCAGTCAGGAAGCTGCCATCCGGATCGGCGCTCAATAGGTCGCTATACACTGTCCCGTCTGGTCCGGCCGCCGTATCACGCTTCTTTTTTATAGTTTTCATCACTTCGTGTCGTCCGAACCTCCTGAGCAGTGAGCCGGAGATGTTCATATGGGGCAGGTTGGCGGCAAGTCGTCGCACCGCATCGCGGTCACACGGCTGCGCGCCCGTTATCCGTCGGAAGTAGTTCTCGACTTTGTTTATTCCTATCTCGCAGTCTTTCGACTCCTCTCCCAGTATACGTTTCACAGCGAGAGCCTTATTCTCGCGATACAGTATCCGGAGCTCCTTGTCCGCTCGGCGAGGTATATCCCTTTTCGCCTGTTTCTTTCTCGGCTGCTTCGGTCTATCGGCGAGTGACTCGAGTGATGGCAGCTCATCATTCAGTAGTTTCACCGCATCCGCTATCTTATCTTTCCTCATCAGGTATGCGAATTTCACGAACGAGTCGGAAACGTATTCGATCTGTTCGAAACACGTCGCCTGTCCGAGTTTCTCATGCCAGCTCCCTCTCACAGCGATAGGTTCGGGGTGTATTTGCATGTGTTGTAGATCTATGTCCATGAGTCTCGGAATGTGTCGCGTCCTCTCATTATGTATCGTGCTTTTCATCCTTTTTCGCAACTCCTCCAGATCGCCCACTGAGTGGAAGAGCGGTCGATTATCGATTATTTGCTCCAGGATCATCACAGCGCGCAATCCACAGTTCATCTCATCTCTCTCCTGTTTACTGTATGTATTCGGATCGGCATACTGTAGCTCTCTGCCGAACAGACGCCTCAGCTTGTCCATCGATCGATTATCGATTGATCGCCGCTGCATCGGATCGTACACGGTAGCTCTATCTTGTGACTTATCAGCCACTATCATCATCCAGTGTCCCTTCTCGTAATATGGTAGTACGACTTTTGTGTATCTGTCGTTTTGCATGGATGGATGTATGTTCATCTCGCTCCCTTTATATTTCCACTCCATCCCGCGCACTATGGCCGGATTGATCACGAACATATCGGTGTTACGGTATTTTGAGAGGAGGTATGCGTGTATCGCCTGGTTGCTCAGCCTCGAATTGACTCCCTCAGTATAGTTGAGACAGGCCATCGCAGACTTGGTCGTATCCGTTTGTATCACGTATTCGTCGAATTCGCCGTTTGTATCGTGAGTGCTCACTGGCTCGCTCACTGCGCGTGACGTCATCTCGTCTCGTGACGTCATATCATTTTGCCGACTAGTATCAGTCTCGCACTCCATGTATGTCGGCGCGAATTCTATGTTCTTTACAGTATCATCGTCTCCTTCATCGATCATCAGTATATCATCGATCGATATATCGATCGATATATCGATCGATTTGTCCTCCGCACTCACTGCGGTATGCGTATTGGGTATATCAGTGTGGGTAGATCGGTCGCCGTCTCTCTCCTCTCGCACACTCACACCAGCTGGCAGCCAGTGGCTACAGCCTGGCCGCGATATCGAATATTCCTCTCTCTCCCTTTTCGCCGTTGTATTGTGACTCGAGTGAGGACTATCTGCCCTATACTCTCGTTCTCTCCTTTCTATTTCCGTCGGCGCGCATTCTATGATATTTCCAGTATCATCGTCTCCCTCGTCTATCACCAGTATATCCTCGATCGATATATCGATCGACTTGTCCGCCACACTCACGGCGGTTTGCGTATCGGGTATATCAGTGTGGGTAGATCGGTCATCGCCTCTCCCTTCTCGCACGCTCACACCAGCTGGCAGCCAGTGGCTACAGCCGGGCCGCGAGTTCGAGTATTCCGCGCTATCACTTATCAACGTGGTATTTTGTGTCGGGTGCGGGGTGCTATCTGTCCTCTCGCTCTCCCTCCTTTCTATTATATTCGAGCCGGCAGCCTTCTCGCTCACGGCACTCTGCGTCTCTGTCGGTGTTATTGATTTATCGATCTCGTTCTGATCTATGCGTGCTCTCTTCGCCTGCGCACTCTCAGTCCTCTTTCTCTTTCGCACTCTGCCGTTTCCAACGGGTGTGGGAACGGGGAGCGAGTATGGTATGGGATATTGGGTATGTGTCGTCTCATCAGCTGTTTCCTCTATGCGCATTGACTGTTCGTCATCCTCTTGCGATCGCAGTCTCCTTCTTTCATCATTCACGCCTCCTTTCTCGGTCATTATTCGTTTGCGTATAGCCTCCTGGGTTTCCTCGAACTCTTTCATTTCCGGGTGTGTTTCGAAGGCGTGTTTTCGAGCTCGCCTCAGTAGACTGAACTCTTCTTTGCACACTCTGCACGTGTAAACTATGAACATATCGGATTTCGCTCCCACTTCCAGATTCAGTTCGTTTTTCCAGGGGCATGGGTATCCTCTTATCAGTGCACGTTGTCTATAGTGTTTGGCTATATCGTTCAGCCTCGCATTCGATAGGTATGAGCTGGTGCACCCTCCGCATTTCAGTTTGCCCGCAGGCGGCACCATCACGTATATCTTTTTGTTTATCATTGCCGATTCATCTGTTATCAGTTCGTCACCACCTCCGAAGAATAGAGGCTGCTTATTGCGTATCGGTCTATGACGTATCTCTTGCAGTATTCTCTGCATCTTCAGAAGATATCGTCGGGTTTGTGCCCTTCTTTTTCTATTCAATCGTTCGCTTTCCCGCCCTCGTCTATCACGTCTCCATGGAAGGAGATGAAGTAGGAAGAGCAGAATTCGAACAGCACGATTCACACTGTCCGAACTATGAGCGCCTTGAATTCTCGATCGTAGATGTTCATGTCTCGTATTGCCTGGTTCAGGTAGTGCCTCCTCCTTGAAGACTGTGCTGTTGATGATGCCTATCAGTTCCTCTATCTCGTCCCATCGTCTTTCTATGTGGCCAGTCGACTTTTGTTTATGATCTTTGGTATATTGCCTGCGGCAGCGTCCCTTCCGGTCGATTTTCGATCTATGAGCTCCGATTCCGAGGTCAATATCACGTCGACGATCATCTTTCGGTTCTTTATCAGTTCTTTCCGTCATCCGTCTTTGAGTATCGGGCATCCTTCTTTTCCGAGCAGTATAGATCTTTCGAGTATCAGTGTAGAGCATCTCTTTGTATCGGGTGTAGGTCTTTCGAGTATCGGTGTAGAGCATCTCCATGTATCGGGTGACGTATATGGGCATATGGGTGAACGCGGCAATATCGATCGGTACCAACGGAGGTGGGGAGAAAGGGGGACGCTGGAGGGGACCAGCAAGACATCCACAATCCACAGCCACAACCGAATGACACAATGATCGCGGAAACCGAGATTCACAGGGCACGACATCGGACGAATTGTATCGGTTCAAGTAGAGATTGCGCGAGTCTGTCGTGTATACAATCGAAGTCGACTGGCCAAAGCTATGGTATTCTATGGAGCGCACAAACGATTGAATGGGGACAACCGAGAGGACGCCAACAAGATATGCATATAGGAGTATAGGAGGAAGCACAGTGCGGATAGTGGAGGAGACAAGCTTAGCACCAGGACAACGAGAGAGAAGAGACATCGACGACCTCAAACTTGGGTAATTAAACCTCAGGGACACCGCGGGCAATTGGGAAAAGTTTTCAACCAGCAATAAACGCACCTCGGCTAGGCCTCATTGGTCACGTTATCGCCTCTGCGCAAAGCTGTCGAAGTGGTCGAATGATCCGGCCTTACGCTAGAACAGCACGCAACGCGCGCCGGGTTCACAGTCAGACAGTGTGGTGGAGAGTGAAAGAGCGAGAAACGAGAGTACTGTAAATTATGAAAGTGCTGGTTAAATCCTTAATTGTGACCCTTTCGGGCGTTCAAAAATTGCGTATGCCACCATGTTTCAGGGACACCGCGGGCTTCTTCTTCTTATTCTTCTTCTTTTCCCCGCGGCGTGCGGTCGGGTCTTCATTTTGCCCCGCCGCTGCCGAATGATCGGGTGCATCGACAAGAATCCTTCCCAAGACATCCATTGAGCCGGCGGGAAGTAGCTCATGTGGAAGCAGTTCAGGCGCGAGGAGATACTATGTGCAAAGCAAAGGAGTCTCCGGCGCTGTCACATCAACAATGGTACTCTAATGGTCTATGGAAAGAATATCGATCAAGTATCGGAGAATTATCGATCAAGAATCGTCTTCCGCCACTAACCTCGTCTGCCCAACTGTCTTTCCCCGGCGTTAGCCCATAAGATCTTGGCCCACTGTATGCTTCCTATCCTATCATTGTGATTGTGATTGTCATATTCAGCTATAACGATTCCGGATAAACACTTGACTTGACTTGACTTGACACCGCGGGCAATTGGGAAAAGTTTTCAACCAGCAATAAACGCACCTCGGCTAGGCCTCATTGGTCACGTTATCGCCTCTGCGCAAAGCTGTCGAAGTGGTCGAATGATCCGGCCTTACGCTAGAACAGCACGCAACGCGCGCCGGGTTCACAGTCAGACAGTGTGGTGGAGAGTGAAAGAGCGAGAAACGAGAGTACTGTAAATTATGAAAGTGCTGGTTAAATCCTTAATTGTGACCCTTTCGGGCGTTCAAAAATTGCGTATGCCACCATGTTTCAGGGACACCGCGGGCAATTGGGAAAAGTTTTCAACCAGCAATAAACGCACCTCGGCTAGGCCTCATTGGTCACGTTATCGCCTCTGCGCAAAGCTGTCGAAGTGGTCGAATGATCCGGCCTTACGCTAGAACAGCACGCAACGCGCGCCGGGTTCACAGTCAGACAGTGTGGTGGAGAGTGAAAGAGCGAGAAACGAGAGTACTGTAAATTATGAAAGTGCTGGTTAAATCCTTAATTGTGACCCTTTCGGGCGTTCAAAAATTGCGTATGCCACCATGTTTCAGGGACACCGCGGGCAATTGGGAAAAGTTTTCAACCAGCAATAAACGCACCTCGGCTAGGCCTCATTGGTCACGTTATCGCCTCTGCGCAAAGCTGTCGAAGTGGTCGAATGATCCGGCCTTACGCTAGAACAGCACGCAACGCGCGCCGGGTTCACAGTCAGACAGTGTGGTGGAGAGTGAAAGAGCGAGAAACGAGAGTACTGTAAATTATGAAAGTGCTGGTTAAATCCTTAATTGTGACCCTTTCGGGCGTTCAAAAATTGCGTATGCCACCATGTTTCAGGGACACCGCGGGCAATTGGGAAAAGTTTTCAACCAGCAATAAACGCACCTCGGCTAGGCCTCATTGGTCACGTTATCGCCTCTGCGCAAAGCTGTCGAAGTGGTCGAATGATCCGGCCTTACGCTAGAACAGCACGCAACGCGCGCCGGGTTCACAGTCAGACAGTGTGGTGGAGAGTGAAAGAGCGAGAAACGAGAGTACTGTAAATTATGAAAGTGCTGGTTAAATCCTTAATTGTGACCCTTTCGGGCGTTCAAAAATTGCGTATGCCACCATGTTTCAGGGACACCGCGGGCAATTGGGAAAAGTTTTCAACCAGCAATAAACGCACCTCGGCTAGGCCTCATTGGTCACGTTATCGCCTCTGCGCAAAGCTGTCGAAGTGGTCGAATGATCCGGCCTTACGCTAGAACAGCACGCAACGCGCGCCGGGTTCACAGTCAGACAGTGTGGTGGAGAGTGAAAGAGCGAGAAACGAGAGTACTGTAAATTATGAAAGTGCTGGTTAAATCCTTAATTGTGACCCTTTCGGGCGTTCAAAAATTGCGTATGCCACCATGTTTCAGGGACACCGCGGGCAATTGGGAAAAGTTTTCAACCAGCAATAAACGCACCTCGGCTAGGCCTCATTGGTCACGTTATCGCCTCTGCGCAAAGCTGTCGAAGTGGTCGAATGATCCGGCCTTACGCTAGAACAGCACGCAACGCGCGCCGGGTTCACAGTCAGACAGTGTGGTGGAGAGTGAAAGAGCGAGAAACGAGAGTACTGTAAATTATGAAAGTGCTGGTTAAATCCTTAATTGTGACCCTTTCGGGCGTTCAAAAATTGCGTATGCCACCATGTTTCAGGGACACCGCGGGCAATTGGGAAAAGTTTTCAACCAGCAATAAACGCACCTCGGCTAGGCCTCATTGGTCACGTTATCGCCTCTGCGCAAAGCTGTCGAAGTGGTCGAATGATCCGGCCTTACGCTAGAACAGCACGCAACGCGCGCCGGGTTCACAGTCAGACAGTGTGGTGGAGAGTGAAAGAGCGAGAAACGAGAGTACTGTAAATTATGAAAGTGCTGGTTAAATCCTTAATTGTGACCCTTTCGGGCGTTCAAAAATTGCGTATGCCACCATGTTTCAGGGACACCGCGGGCAATTGGGAAAAGTTTTCAACCAGCAATAAACGCACCTCGGCTAGGCCTCATTGGTCACGTTATCGCCTCTGCGCAAAGCTGTCGAAGTGGTCGAATGATCCGGCCTTACGCTAGAACAGCACGCAACGCGCGCCGGGTTCACAGTCAGACAGTGTGGTGGAGAGTGAAAGAGCGAGAAACGAGAGTACTGTAAATTATGAAAGCGCTGGTTAAATCCTTAATTGTGACCCTTTCGGGCGTTCAAAAATTGCGTATGCCACCATGTTTCAGGGACACCGCGGGCAATTGGGAAAAGTTTTCAACCAGCAATAAACGCACCTCGGCTAGGCCTCATTGGTCACGTTATCGCCTCTGCGCAAAGCTGTCGAAGTGGTCGAATGATCCGGCCTTACGCTAGAACAGCACGCAACGCGCGCCGGGTTCACAGTCAGACAGTGTGGTGGAGAGTGAAAGAGCGAGAAACGAGAGTACTGTAAATTATGAAAGTGCTGGTTAAATCCTTAATTGTGACCCTTTCGGGCGTTCAAAAATTGCGTATGCCACCATGTTTCAGGGACACCGCGGGCAATTGGGAAAAGTTTTCAACCAGCAATAAACGCACCTCGGCTAGGCCTCATTGGTCACGTTATCGCCTCTGCGCAAAGCTGTCGAAGTGGTCGAATGATCCGGCCTTACGCTAGAACAGCACGCAACGCGCGCCGGGTTCACAGTCAGACAGTGTGGTGGAGAGTGAAAGAGCGAGAAACGAGAGTACTGTAAATTATGAAAGTGCTGGTTAAATCCTTAATTGTGACCCTTTCGGGCGTTCAAAAATTGCGTATGCCACCACATAGAAGATTTATCGCAAATCAATGGTTGGGGGGAAGTATTGATATTGCTGAAATGGGGGGCAGAAATGGTGGTCCGGCTTGTCCCGTCGATGGTCCCTCGGCAAAAGATGCTTGGTCGCAGCGTCCTGAAGGCGTCGGGGTCGATTGGGGCAGCCGGCTGTATCGCGCTTTGTCAGACAGCCCTCTTGGTCCCTTTGTCGCAGGGAGAGAAACGGCCTTACACGAGTACAGTATCAAGCCTCGTCGATTAGAAATCTGTTGATATAGGGTCCTTATAGGGCCGCGGCGCGTATGTGCGCGTAGTGTTCCTTGTATTTCGCCACCATATTCAGCGCCTTTTCCGGTCTATTCCTTCCATATTTCGGGCAGTAGTTGTCGTTCATCACATGTAGATGGTATATCGCCTTAGAGTATTCGAGTGTCTCGCACTGTATCTGTCCTATCAGCGAATTCCAGTCAGTCTTCGGTATTCCGAGTGCAGTCAGTGCTGCATCGTTGCCCTTCCAGTTGTCGCCGAGTGAACTGACCAAGTATGGGTGCAGAGACACTTTGTATCCCAGTTCTCTATACGTTTCGGCTATTCCCGTGTATTTCGCAGTCTTTTCGGCGGCGGCGCGCTCGAATGACTCGAGTCCGTTTCCGAATGAAACGCGCACATCCACTATGACCACCTCTTTTTCGCCCTCTCGTTTCAGCACAATGTCCGGTCGCAGACTGCCGCCATTTATCGAATCGCGAGTGTCTGTCTCTATCCATGCACTCTCGTTTACCGCACTCTTTTCCGCAGCCGCCACTATCAGATCCTGTATATTGTTATGTCGGTCCATTATTCCCATTGTGAGGTGAGCTTTGCACGCGTTGAGCACATGTGGAAGCGTCTCTATCTGGTTCTCGTTGCATGTTGTGCACACGCGGTCCGCCAAAGCGTTTTGCATCGTGAATCTCGCTCCCTTCAGTGGCAAATTATCGAGTAGCGCTCTATGTCTCCAGTCGATCGCACTATCGGTCGCCTGAGGCGATTTGTTTCGAAGTATGCGCGCATTTCTCGTATCCTGCATGAACATATCAAAGTGTTTGCTGGTCACTGTGTATTCGGTGCTCATTCGTTCGATATTGCACTCGTCCAGTGCCGAAGTTTCAGGGACACCGCGGGCAATTGGGAAAAGTTTTCAACCAGCAATAAACGCACCTCGGCTAGGCCTCATTGGTCACGTTATCGCCTCTGCGCAAAGCTGTCGAAGTGGTCGAATGATCCGGCCTTACGCTAGAACAGCACGCAACGCGCGCCGGGTTCACAGTCAGACAGTGTGGTGGAGAGTGAAAGAGCGAGAAACGAGAGTACTGTAAATTATGAAAGTGCTGGTTAAATCCTTAATTGTGACCCTTTCGGGCGTTCAAAAATTGCGTATGCCACCATGTTTCAGGGACACCGCGGGCAATTGGGAAAAGTTTTCAACCAGCAATAAACGCACCTCGGCTAGGCCTCATTGGTCACGTTATCGCCTCTGCGCAAAGCTGTCGAAGTGGTCGAATGATCCGGCCTTACGCTAGAACAGCACGCAACGCGCGCCGGGTTCACAGTCAGACAGTGTGGTGGAGAGTGAAAGAGCGAGAAACGAGAGTACTGTAAATTATGAAAGTGCTGGTTAAATCCTTAATTGTGACCCTTTCGGGCGTTCAAAAATTGCGTATGCCACCATGTTTCAGGGACACCGCGGGCAATTGGGAAAAGTTTTCAACCAGCAATAAACGCACCTCGGCTAGGCCTCATTGGTCACGTTATCGCCTCTGCGCAAAGCTGTCGAAGTGGTCGAATGATCCGGCCTTACGCTAGAACAGCACGCAACGCGCGCCGGGTTCACAGTCAGACAGTGTGGTGGAGAGTGAAAGAGCGAGAAACGAGAGTACTGTAAATTATGAAAGTGCTGGTTAAATCCTTAATTGTGACCCTTTCGGGCGTTCAAAAATTGCGTATGCCACCATGTTTCAGGGACACCGCGGGCAATTGGGAAAAGTTTTCAACCAGCAATAAACGCACCTCGGCTAGGCCTCATTGGTCACGTTATCGCCTCTGCGCAAAGCTGTCGAAATGGTCGAATGATCCGGCCTTACGCTAGAACAGCACGCAACGCGCGCCGGGTTCACAGTCAGACAGTGTGGTGGAGAGTGAAAGAGCGAGAAACGAGAGTACTGTAAATTATGAAAGTGCTGGTTAAATCCTTAATTGTGACCCTTTCGGGCGTTCAAAAATTGCGTATGCCACCATGTTTCAGGGACACCGCGGGCAATTGGGAAAAGTTTTCAACCAGCAATAAACGCACCTCGGCTAGGCCTCATTGGTCACGTTATCGCCTCTGCGCAAAGCTGTCGAAGTGGTCGAATGATCCGGCCTTACGCTAGAACAGCACGCAACGCGCGCCGGGTTCACAGTCAGACAGTGTGGTGGAGAGTGAAAGAGCGAGAAACGAGAGTACTGTAAATTATGAAAGTGCTGGTTAAATCCTTAATTGTGACCCTTTCGGGCGTTCAAAAATTGCGTATGCCACCACATAGAAGATTTATCGCAAATCAATGGTTGGGGGGAAGTATTGATATTGCTGAAATGGGGGGCAGAAATGGTGGTCCGGCTTGTCCCGTCGATGGTCCCTCGGCAAAAGATGCTTGGTCGCAGCGTCCTGAAGGCGTCGGGGTCGATTGGGGCAGCCGGCTGTATCGCGCTTTGTCAGACAGCCCTCTTGGTCCCTTTGTCGCAGGGAGAGAAACGGCCTTACACGAGTACAGTATCAAGCCTCGTCGATTAGAAATCTGTTGATATAGGGTCCTTATAGGGCCGCGGCGCGTATGTGCGCGTAGTGTTCCTTGTATTTCGCCACCATATTCAGCGCCTTTTCCGGTCTATTCCTTCCATATTTCGGGCAGTAGTTGTCGTTCATCACATGTAGATGGTATATCGCCTTCGAGTATTCGAGCGTCTCGCACTGTATCTGTCCTATCAGCGAATTCCAGTCAGTCTTCGGTATTCCGAGTGCAGTCAGTGCTGCATCGTTGCCCTTCCAGTTGTCGCCGAGTGAACTGACCAAGTATGGGTGCAGAGACACTTTGTATCCCAGTTCTCTATAGGTTTCGGCTATTTCCGTGTATTTCGCAATCTTTTCGGCGGCGGCGCGCTCGAATGACTCGAGTCCGTTTCCGAATGAAACGCGCACATCCACTATGACCACCTCTTTTTCGCCCTCTCGTTTCAGCACAATGTCCGGTCGCAGACTGCCGCCATTTATCGAATCGCGAGTGTCTGTCTCTATCCACGCACTCTCGTTTACTGCACTCTTTTCCGCAGCCGCCACTATCAGATCCTGTATATTGTTATGTCGGTCCATCATTCCCATTGTGAGGTGAGCTTTGCACGCGTTGAGCACATGTGGAAGCGTCTCTATCTGGTTCTCGTTGCATGTTGTGCACACGCGGTCCGCCAAAGCGTTTTGCATCGTGAATCTCGCTCCCTTCAGTGGCAGATTATCGAGTAGCGCTCTATGTCTCCAGTCGATCGCACTATCGGTCGCCTGAGGCGATTTGTTTCGAAGTATGCGCGCATTTCTCGTATCCTGCATGAACATATCAAAGTGTTTGCTGGTCACTGTGTATTCGGTGCTCATTCGTTCGATATTGCACTCGTCCAGTGCCGCAGCCATCCTTCTCTTCAGTAGGTGCATCGTATTCGAGTCAGTTATCGATTTTTTTTCTCGTGGGAGTAGCCTGCATCTCCACTATCAGCTGATCGTTGTCCCATTTCACTTCGAACAAGTGCAGCTTCCGTCTCATATGTCTCGTTGCCTCGCGGCAGTTTCTCATCATATTGGTCTGTCCACCGTATGTTATTCCACGGTATCCGACGTTTTCGTCATTCAGATATCTCGCACACACCGTCTTTTTATCCAATGTATGCGCTTGTTGCGGTCCAATCCACGCGACAGCTATGTATTCCAGAAGGTTCCAGAACACTGTCGATATGTAGGTGTCTTTTGAGCGGAGCAGCTTCATTGTTGTGGTGAAGCAGCCAATGTACATGGTATCTTTCGGGTGTTGCATGTTGAAGCCCTTGGAGCAGTACAAGTATGGCTTCGACACTCCGCACTTGACGTTCTGTATATGTGATATGGTACTGGCGAGCGTCTTTTCCATCTCGTCTATACTGGCCATAGTGCATCTGTCGTTCATAGCAATGTAGTATAGCCTGGACATGACGAATGTTCGTATCGCATCTCTCAGCTGGTCGCAACTCAGAGATCCCCTCGCTGCTGCCAGCTTTCGCATATCCGTATTCATCTGTCGCAGCGTCTCCGACTGCTCGTTGATCTCTCGGAAGCCTATATTCACTCCGAGGTATTTGTAGCTATCTCCTTCTCCGAGCACGTTTATGCACTCGTTGTACATTTTGGTCTCTCGTTGAATCACTTTTCCCTTCTGTATTATGAGTGCGCCGCATTTGCGCGGCTTGAACAGCAGGTGTATACTTTTCGCGTCTTCAGCCATTTTATCGAGTTGATATTGGAGGTCCGAGTGGTTTTTGGTTATTATGGCCATATCGTCTGCGAAAGCGAGCAGCGAGAAGCCTTGTCCGAGTATCTGCATCGGCCTCACTCTCTTGTTGTGCGCCCGGATGACCATCTCCAGCACTATGTTGAAGAGGATGGGTGATATGGGGTCTCCCTGCTTCACTCCCGCATCCACCGCTATGATTCTCGTCTGGTGTGTCTTTGTGTTCACTCGCATCGTCGCTCCATCGTATAGGTCCTCTATTATGTTTCGGAACTCTTGTGGGAATCCGAATGCCCTGAGGGCTTCGTGTATAGCCTCGTGTGGCACGCTGCCAAACGCATTGGCAAGGTCCAGCCACGTGACGCATAAATCTCCTTTTTTTGAAGAGAGAGACGGCGACCGATTTACCCCCACTGATATACCCGATACGCATACCGCAGTGAGTGCGGAGGACAAATCGATCGATATATAGATCGAGGATAGACCGGTGATCGATGAAAAAGACGATGATACTGAAAATAACATAGAATTCGCGCCGACATACATGGAGTGCGAGACTGATAGTCAACCAAATGATATGACGTCACGAGACGAGATGACGTCACGCGCATAGTGCGAACCAGTGAGCACTCACGATACAAACGGCGAATTCGACGAATACGTGATACAAACTGATACGACCAAGTCTGCGATGACCTGTCTCAACTATACTGAGGGAGTCAATTCGAGGCTGAGCAACCAGGCGATACACGCATACCTCCTCTCCAAATACCGCAACACCGATATGTTCGTGATCAATCCGGCCATAGTGCGCGGAATGGAGTGGAAATATAAAGGGAGCGAGATGAACATACATCTATCCATGCAAAACGACAGATACACAAAAGTCGTACTACCATATTACGAGAAGGGACACTGGATGATGATACTGGCTGATAAGTCACATGATAGAGCTACCGTATACGATCCGATGCAGCGGCGATCAATCGATAATCGATCGATGGACAAGCTGAGGCGTCTGTTCGGCAGAGAGCTACAGTATGCCGATCCGAATACATTGTGACCCTTTCGGGCGTTCAAAAATTGCGTATGCCACCATGTTTATAAAGTAGATTTATCTCAAATTCAATGGTTTGGGGGAAGTGTTGAGGTTGTTGAATTCGGGGGAAAGTGTGGTGGTTCGGCTTGTCCCGTCAATGGTCCCTTGGCAAAAATTGCTTTGTCGCAGCGTCCTGAAGGCATCGGGGTCGATTGGGGCAGCCGGCTGTATGTATCGCGCTTTGTCAGACAGCCCTCTTGGTCCCTTTGTCGCAGGGAGAGGGACGGTCTCGCACGAGCCTCGTCGTGATCTACCAGGTCAGTGATCTACCCTATATATTTTTTTCGCGCCTTTCTTTGCCCATCGCGCCTTGTCTCAGTCAGTGTCAGTCCTTGCGTTCTATCAGTCGGCTAGTTTCGTTGCTCGTATTTTCTTTGGTTTTCTTTTTTTCCTTGGTGTATCATCTCATTAGGTTGTTCCAGAGAGATGGAAGACGGCGAGTCGATGCTCGAGGACGCTCTGAAACTGGACATAATGGCGGTGGCCAGTAGGTTCTCCCTCGCTCTGCAGATCGATCAGCGTACATTGGAGTTGGTATCTCTCGCCCTCTCCGACCAGCGTATGAGAACCAGGTTTGTTCTTTGAGCTTTGCAGGTCGATTATATAGGGTTGAGGAAGTATCTTCGCGAGGTCGAGCTCGCTGCTGTTACCGCTCCCACGGCCCGTGTGTCCTCGTCTGCTCCGGTGACCGCTGAGCCCCGTTTTATGTCCCGTCTGGCGGACCCGGCGCCGCGTTCGTCTCACGTGGATTCGCGCCATAAGCCGAGGGCATCTCGCCACGTCTACGAACCGGCGAGGAAACGGACGCGGGGTTCCAGTCCCGTTGGAGTAGCCGCCGAGCCCGCTATTCTCGTCGGGGCGGCCGAGCTTGCCGCTGATCACCCGCGATATCTCAATTTCGCCACATTCCCGATTGCCGCTCCTAAGATCTATCACTCTGTTTTCTTTCTCGCGGAGATTTCATTTTCTATGTTTCAGTACCGTAGACTATTCGTCTGTGAACCCGGCGCGAGTTGCGTGCGGTTCTGGCGTAAGGCCGGATCATTCGACCGCTTCCACAGCTTTGCGCAGAGGCGATAACGTGACCAATGAGGCCTAGCCGAGGTACGTTTATTGCTTCATTTGTTCGTTCCAGTATGGGTGACGAGGCGTTTCGGTTGGAGGATGCCCTTCAGCTGGATGTCCTCTCGGTGTGCTAATCGGTTCTCCATGCAGATTCAGCTGGATCAGAGGACTATGGAGCTGGTGTCGCTAGCCCTTTCGGACCAGCGGCTTTGCACTCGGTTAGTCCCTCGTATATAGTATCGATCTATTTGGCGGGATGGATTTAGGCGGTATTTGCGGGAGGTGGAGCTTCGGGCATCTTCTTGTGTATCCCGGTCTTCGCCGTCTGGTGGCTCTATGCGGTCGCCCGCGCCCACTTCGAGTCGTGCCCACGAGTCGGGGCGTCGTCCTTCTATCTCTTCTTCGGCCACTTCGACCCGTGCCTCTGTGCCTGTGCGCAAACGACCCCGCGAGGAGGATCCTAACAGCGAGGGAGGTTCATTCGAGGCCGCCATATTGGTATGCTCGACTGAGCCCTCGGGTGTGCGCCCTCCGTCGCTCGACTATGCAAACCTTCCTCTGGCCACAACAAAGCGGTATCACTCAGCGTTCATCTACGGCTTCAAGAAGTGGGTATTCTCTTGGGTTATGTATTGCCTTGTTGCTGTATATCTAGTATGTTCTGGTACTATATCCTTGTTTAGTGTGTCCTGTTGTCGGAGATAAACGCTGTCACGTCCCCCAAGTCCCAGCTCTTTGTGCTGCTGGAGGAGGAGAGCAAGTCCGGTGTGCGACGCGCTATCGAGAAGATTCGCTACGCTGGGTTCATCGCAAGTGTCAGCGTCATCTCGTCCGTCAAGGATCTCTCGTATGAGCACATGCGTCGATTGAGCTTCCGCCCGGACGGGCCGTTATATAGGAATAGATCGCGGCTCTCGGCGGGCGTCGCCGGCGAGACCACCGGCGCTCTCCCGCCAGGAAACCGGTCAGCCAGATGGATACGAACTGATGTGTATATGTTCCTTTGCGATTTTATCCTTTGTCCATGGTGTTTTATCCGCGTATTTGTGAAATATTATGTATTTTGTTTTTGGTCTTGTGAGATAATATGAGTTTTATGTATATATCCATGTGTACTATGGTGTGAGTGAAGTGGATAGATCACTTTGGTCGTCTCGTTTAGTATCGATCGTGTGACTCGGGTGGTCTCTCTCCTTTGACTGAGTTGCGTATATATGCGCGTATGTAGTGTTCCTCGTTTTTCGCCACCATATTCAGTGCCTTTCATTCAGTGCCGACATTCACCCCGTCACATAACTGCTCCATCCTTCCGACACATTTGACACGTGTGAGTGAGTTACCATGGAACATCTTTGTTACAAATTACCGCACAAACTACCTGACACCCAGGCAACAAACGCTCTTGTCAGAGCAGTGGACGTGGGGAGTCAGTCGAGTTCCCGAGATGCGTTCGTGGCTCGTTCTACTCACGGCGGCAGTCCTCGCGGTGAGTCGCCGCCTTGTTTCGCTCGCTGTCACGGCATTCAATGTCACGGCATTCATTCAAACTTCAGGTTATTCATCGAAACACACGGCAAAACTTCACGGGAGAAGCATGCGGGAAGGGATGT
Organism: Rhabditoides inermis; assembly: GCA_963966185.1. Lineage (NCBI taxonomy): Eukaryota > Metazoa > Nematoda > Chromadorea > Rhabditida > Rhabditidae > Rhabditoides > Rhabditoides inermis. Next base: position 1,676,359 of record CAWZYM010000283.1, read on the forward strand.
GTGGGTGAGAAAGAGAGAGAAAGAAAGACAGAGAGAAAGAGAGAGAGAAAGATAGAGTGAAAGAGAGAGAGAGAGAGAGAGAGAGAGAGAGAGAGAGAGAGAGAGAGGGGAGAGAGGGAGGGAAAGAGAAAGAGAGAAAAAAGAGAGAGATAGAGAGATAAAGTACTTCAGCGCCCTCTCTCTTGTCTTCTGATGGTTTAGGGTGCGCGCTAGATTCCCACCAAGAGTCACCGATTATTGTTTTGATGAGCTAAGCTAGTATGCACCGATCAAGTTAAGCTATTCATTTGATTTTAGAAAATATTTTATTAGGTAATGGCAACTGCATTGGAATCATCAGTGATGGACGCAATTGTCAGTTTCTGGGAGGACGGTGAGTGTTGTCGACATTCAAAGTGTTAATCTGTTACACATTCGAAGTGGTGTCACCGTTAATCGATAAGTATCTCAACAGAATCAAGTAATAGATGTGTCCGGACAATGTAGTGTGTATTTGGTATTTGGTATTGAGTTTTCCCTGATCGTGAAGTTGGATTCGGTTTTCATCTTCAATGAAAACCTTGCGCAGAAAAAGTGACAAACTGTTTCACTCTGATAATATTATAAAAAAAATGGCTTCGTTAACGAAAACAAAAGGTACATGAACCTTAAGATCAGACAATGTTGCGTTGTCCGGCTGCGTCCTTTAGGCCAATTTTTGGTTTTGAGTTTTTTTTTTTAAATGAAAGGGCGGTTTGAAACGTGAAGTGCTGATGTGGATTGCGTTTTCAGACTGATTGGCGCGGCGACTTGTCCTGACCAGTGGATCCGCGTTGCATTGAAAGACAACGCTGCCTGCCCGGAAGAAAAGGAGGCTAGCGAGCAAGTGGAGAAGATAGTCAAGCAGTACAAGCCATCCGGTCTCTCGAAACCTATGCTGCCTGGATGACGTGTGTGTGAATCGAATAAATGGTGACTGTTGGCATTCAAACGGGCGTGTGTGAGAGCGAGAGAGAGAGAGAGAGAAAGAGAGAGAGAGAGAGAGAGAGAGAGAGAAAGAGAGAGAGAGAGAGAGAGAGAGAGAGAGAGAGAGAGAGAGAGAAAGAGAGAGAGATAGAGTACATCATATTGAATCTACAACAATATATACTGTATCCGAATCATCAGAATCATCGTCAGTTCCCGGCTCCCGGGATCAGAGTCATTAGTTATTAGTAATAAAAGAAAAAATAGTATACGGTATCCCCCATTTTCACAGAACGCGGGCGGTCGATCAGACGAGTGCGAAATGACGAAAATTTATGCGAATTCAGCGTTTTCGAGCATTTCTTGTCCAAACCACGGTACAATCCAAAGAAAATAATTTATAATATTGAAAAACAGTCCTCTAGAGACACTATCGGGGCGGCCTTTCGAAAACTGGGAACTGTAGCACAAGTTTGAAAACAGTTATAAAGTTGTCGTTTTTTTTTTATTTGCTTACAATAAGGGACTGGAAAAAAGCAGTTGCTAAAATGGTGTTGTTACCAATTTCAATGGTACGTTGTAAAAACCTCTTCGAAACGAATGTCAATCACGAGAGTCAACATGTCGAGCCTGTCTTGATAGTTTTTGACAATATCTCTGTGCAGGCGGCTCGCGCGCAACCGTTCCGCCTAATAAGGCGAAACGGTTGCGCGCGATGGGGTAGATCAGAGGAAGGCGGAGAGTCAGCTCTCGGCAATAGCGCGCAAAACAAGAGAGGCAAACTGCAATTATCTTTTAAAAGTACTTCCGTAAAAAGTGTTGTTTGTGTTAACCTGATTCAAGAAAAGCGCATGCATATATTATTAATTTTCGAAAAATCAAATCGTAAACACCTGAACATGAAAACTAACACAAACTTGCTCTTTCAAACGAATATAGAATAGTTACACGTAACATTCAGAATAATACGATTGTTTTGTTTATTTAGTGTTTTTTGCGGTTTATTATTTATGGTTTATCAGTAAAATAAAATGTTATTCGTGATGTTGTTTGACTCAATGTTTCAGGTATAAAAATGTCAAAAAAATAAAACATGGAATTATTCAACATTAATTATTCAAAAATTATTCAACGTTTTGAAAGAGCAAGTTTGTGTTAGTTTTCATGTTCAGGTGTTTACGATTTGATTTTTCGAAAATTAATAATATATGCATGCGCTTTTCTTGAATCAGGTTAACACAAACAACACTTTTTACGGAAGTACTTTTAAAAGATAATATATGTCCTTTTGTTGAATTTCATAGAAATTTTCTCTCTCGTCTTCATACATGTAACATGTTCTTCTCTCATTATTTCATCAATTTCATTTCAAATTTATTCGATATTTTCTCGTTCTCTCGTTCTCTCCTCCCATTCCTTCCCTCCTTCTCTCCTTCTCCCCTTCTCTCCTCCTCTCCTCCTCTCCTTCCCTCCTTCCTTCCTTCCCTCCTTCTTTCCTTCTCTCTTTCTCTCGTTCTCTCTTTCTCTCGTTCTCTCTTTCTCTCGTTCTCTCGTTATCCCTTTCTCTCTTTCTCTCGTTCTCTAGTTCTCTCGTTCTCTCGTTCTCTCGTTCTCTCGTTCTCTCTTTCTCTCTCTTCTCTCTTTCTCTCGTTCTCTCTTTTCTCTCTTTTCTCTCTTTCTCTCGTTCTCTCTTTCTCTCGTTCTCTCGTTCTCTCGTTCTCTCGTTCTCTCGTTCTCTCCGTCTCTCCGTCTCTCCTTCTCTCCTTCCCTCCTTCCCCCCTTCTCCCTTTCTCTCTTTCTCTCGTTCTCTCGTTCTCTCGTTATCTAGTTCTCTCGTTATTTCGTTTTCTCTTTCTCTCGTTCTCTCGTTCTCTCGTTCTCTCCTTCTCTCGTTCTCTCGTTCTCTCGTTCTCTCGTTCTCTCGTTCTCGCGTGTCTCCTTCTCTTCTTCTCTCCTTCCCTCCTTCCCTCCTTCTCCCTTTCTCTTTTTCTCTAGTTCTCCAGTTCTCTCTTTCTCTCTTTCTCTCTTTCTCTCTTTCTCTCTTTCTCTCGTTCTCTCGTTCTCTCGTTCTCTCGTTCTCTCGTTTCTCGTTCTCTCGTTCTCTCGTTTTCTCCGTCTCTCCTTCTCTTCTTCCCTCCTTCCCTCCTTCTCTCTTTCTCTCTTTCTCTCGTTCTCTATTTCTCTCGTTATATCGTTATATCGTTCTCTCTTTCTCTCGTTCTCTCGTTTTCTCGTTTTCTCGTTCTCTCGTTCTCTCGTTCTCTCGTTGTCTCGTTCTCTCGTTCTCTCGTTGTCTCGTTCTCTATTTCTCTCGTTATATCGTTATATCGTTCTCTCTTTCTCTCGTTCTCTCGTGCTCTCGTTTTCTCGTTCTCTCGTTGTCTCGTTGTCTCGTTGTCTCGTTGTCTCGTTCTCTCGTTGTCTCGTTCTCTCCTTCTTTCCTTCCCTCCTTCCCGCCTTCTCACTTTCTCTCTTTCTCTCGTTCTCTAGTTCTCTCGTTATATCGTTCTCTCTTTCACTCGTTTTCTCTTTCTATCGGTTTCTCTTTCTCTCGTTCTCTCATTATCTCTTTCTCTCTTTCTCTCTTTCTCTCTCTTTCTCTCTTTCTCTCTTTCTCTCTTTCTCTCTTTCTCTCTTTCTCTCTTTCTCTCTTTCTCTCTTTCTCTCTTTCTCTCTTTCTCTCTTTCTCTCTTTCTCTCTTTCTCTCTTTCTCTCTTTCTCTCTTTCTCTCTTTCTCTCTTTCTCTCTTTCTCTTTTTTCTCTAGTTCTCTCCTTCTCTCCTTCTCTTCTTCTCTCCATCCCTCCTTCCCTTCTTCTCCCTTTCTCTCTTTCTCTCGTTCTCTAGCTCTCTCGTTATATCGTTCTCTCTTTCTCTCGTTTTCTCTTTCTCTCGTTTTCTCTTTCTCTCTTTCTCTCCTTCCCTCCTTCCCTCCTCCTCCCATTCTCTCTTTCTCTCGTTCTCTAATTCTCTCGTTATATCGTTCTCGCTTTCTCTCGTTCTCTCTTTATCTCTTTCTCTCTTTCTCTCTTTCTTTCGTTCTCTAGTTCTCTCGTTCTCTCTTTCTATCCTTCTCTTCTTCTCTCCATCCCTCCTTCCCTCCTTCTCCCTTTCTCTCTTTCTCTCGTTCTCTAGCTCTCTCGTTCTCTTTTTATATCTTTCTCTCTTTCTCTGGTTCTCTCGTTCTCTCGTTCTCTCTTTCTATCCTTCTCTCGTTCTCTCGTTCTCTCGTTCTCTCCGTCTCTCCTTCCCTCCTTCCCTCCTCTCTTTTTCTCCTTTTCTCTCGTTATATCGTTCTCTCGTTCTCTCGTTCTCTCGTTCTCTCGTTCTCTCGTTCTCTCGTTCTCTCGTTCTCTCGTTCTCTCTTTCTCTCTCCCCTTACTAAATTCCTACTGATCGCAGCCACCAAAGTACATCTGTCTCTCTCCAAACAGCGTGCTCTCTCGCGTGCTCTCGCGCTCGCCCGCCAGCAGAGGGCTAGCTATCAGCTAGCGTGACTGGAAACGACACCCACCCACCCACCCACCCACACGCTGGCCTTTCGCCTAGTGCGAGTGCGAGATCGCTCATAACTTCTTTCGGAGAAAAGATACAAAGATGCCGTCAATTAGTGATCTGCCCTATGGAACCGTGCGAATCTAACTAACATAAATTGTAAGACTTCACATTGTTGCTAACATGTCCTTTGGATATCGCTACTTGAAAATTCTGGCGCGAGCCTTATTTTAACCCAAGAGAGAGGGCGCTGCGCGCCCTCTCTAATTTCAAACTGCAAGCGAGGTAGATCGAAAACTATCGTTCTCGTGCAGGCTATAGAAACCCACAGCTCCGGGTGGAAAGAAGGAACGATAGTCATTCTGAAAGCGATTTGACGATAGAACTCCCGGAATGTTTCACACGAAAAAGTTCCGTTTATCGTGTGACACATATCACAATACGCCAATAATATCATGAATGCGAATCGTGTGTAAATCAAAATTCACTTTCTTTATGAATTTTGTAATTGACGGGGCAGTTTGGTGAAACGGCAATGCTTGTCACCGCTTGTCACTGATTAAACAGAGTACGCATTTCATTAGCATTGTGTCATAAGTAATTGATTCATCGGAATGCCATAGACAAACAAAAAAGAACGGGGCGTAGCACGCACGAATCAGCTGTTGCTAACGAGGAGTGTAGTAGGTGCCACACCCTCGGATTCGTACCAAATCGATAGAATACCTTAGTTAGGACCCTAGCCATCGATTTGTGGTGTCCGAACTTCCTAAACGAACTATACGTTTCCGTTACGAAAACGTACAAGGCTCGTTTTTTTTTTTCATCCTACGCGGCGATCAAAGACCGAGCGGCTGTGGCTTACTGCCTGTCAAAATGACCCTCTCGAGTTCGATTCCGCGCACATGCTGCTTGTTTTGTCAATAGTTTATGGACTTGTACTATCTGACTACCATATCATCATTTTCGCAGGGTCCGTGACTAGCGCTTCGGCGCGCTGTCGCGCGCCTCCGCACTAGTTTATAGAAGAATAGAAAATAGTTTAGATGAATAGTTGCAAGGTAAACTACGCTCTCATCACAAAAAAAAGAAAACTTTTCTTCCATTTTGACGCAGAGGTAACAACAACATTCTAGACACAGTTCCATGCATTCTTCTGTCTACTCTCACGTCTCCGCTATGCTCTCTTCTGTCTACTCTCACGTCTCCTCATCGATCAAATCACTTATCTAGAAATAGTTCTATGCTCTCTTCTGTCTACTCTCACGTCTCTGCATCGATCACATCACTTTTCTAGAAACAGTTTTATGCTTTTTCTGTCTACTCTCACGTCTCTGCATCGATCAAATCACTTTTCTAGAAACAGTTCTATGCTCTCTTCTGTCTACTCTCACGTTTCTGAATCGATCACATCACTTTTCTAAAAAAACAGTTATATAATCTCTTCTGTCTACTCTCACGTCTTCTCATCGATCAAATCACTTTTCTAGAAACAGTTGTATGTTCTCTTCTGTCTACTCTCACGTCTCCGCATCGATCAAATCAGTTTTCTAGAAACAGTTGTATGCTCTCTTTTGTCTACTCTCACGTCTCTGCATCGATCACATAACTTTTCTAGAAACAGTTTTATGCTTTTTCTGTCTACTCTCACGTCTCTGCATCGATCACATAACTTTTCTAGAAACAGTTTTATGCTTTTTTCTGTCTACTCTCACGTCTCTGCATCGATCAAATCACTTTTCTAGAAACAGTTGTATGTTCTCTTCTGTCTACTGTCACGTCTCCTCATCGATCAAATCAGTTTATTAGAAACAGTTGTATGCTCTCTTTTGTCTACTCTCACGTCTCCGCATCGATCACATAACTTTTCTAGAAACAGTTTTATGCTTTTTTCTGTCTACTCTCACGTCTCTGCATCGATCAAATCACTTTTCTAGAAACAGTTGTATGTTCTCTTCTGTCTACTGTCACGTCTCCTCACTTATCTAGAAATAGTTCTATGCTCTCTTCTGTCTACTCTCACGTCTCTGCATCGATCACATCACTTTTCTAGAAACAGTTTTATGCTTTTTCTGTCTACTCTCACGTCTCTGCATCGATCACATCACTTTTCTAAAAAAAACAGTTATATAATCTCTTCTGTCTACTCTCACGTCTTCTCATCGATCAAATCACTTTTCTAGAAACAGTTGTATGTTCTCTTCTGTCTACTCTCACGTCTCCGCATCGATCAAATCAGTTTTCTAGAAACAGTTGTATGCTCTCTTTTGTCTACTCTCACGTCTCTGCATCGATCACATAACTTTTCTAGAAACAGTTTTATGCTTTTTCTGTCTACTCTCACGTCTCTGCATCGATCACATAACTTTTCTAGAAACAGTTTTATGCTTTTTTCTGTCTACTCTCACGTCTCTGCATCGATCAAATCACTTTTCTAGAAACAGTTGTATGTTCTCTTCTGTCTACTGTCACGTCTCCTCACTTATCTAGAAATAGTTCTATGCTCTCTTCTGTCTACTCTCACGTCTCTGCATCGATCACATCACTTTTCTAGAAACAGTTTTATGCTTTTTCTGTCTACTCTCACGTCTCTGCATCGATCAAATCACTTTTCTAGAAACAGTTCTATGCTCTCTTCTGTCTACTCTCACGTCTCTGCATCGATCACATCACTTTTCTAAAAAAACAGTTATATAACCTCTTCTGTCTACTCTCACGTCTTCTCATCGATCAAATCACTTTTCTAGAAACAGTTGTATGTTCTCTTCTGTCTACTCTCACGTCTCCGCATCGATCAAATCAGTTTTCTAGAAACAGTTGTATGCTCTCTTTTGTCTACTCTCACGTCTCTGCATCGATCACATAACTTTTCTAGAAACAGTTTTATGCTTTTTCTGTCTACTCTCACGTCTCTGCATCGATCAAATCACTTTTCTAGAAACAGTTGTATGCTCTCTTTTGTCTACTTTCACGTCTCTGCATCGATTACATACTTTTCTAGAAACAGTTTTATGCTTTTTTCTGTCTACTCTCACGTCTCTGCATCGATCACATCACTTTTCTAGAAGCAGTTGTATGCTTTTTTCTGTCTAGTTCTATTAAATTGAAAAAAAAGTAGCGATTCATGTAAAAAATATGAAAAAATATCTACATAAATTACAGATGTCATTCATTATTCAATCACAGTCTTCGTAATTAGGAGGGCTTGCACTTGATACTCACCTCACCTCACTTTCATTCTTCACTGAACTGCTCAAAAATACCTTGTTCGGAGTGGAAGAAGATCGAGCTTGCGACCCTCCACAAGCTGATCGTTTCGATGCCCCGCCGCTGCCAGGCCGTTATCGTGAACAAGGGACACCCAACGAAGTACTGAGAGAGTTAGGCTTTTTTAGAATTAGATTTTTGCATTTTTTGATGTTGTTTCTTTACTGCTTATTTAAGTTCAAGTAATCAATAATGTAATATGAAATCAAGGTGTTTTTGGATGCCCAATGATTGGTTATACCCAAAAATGGTGGTTAGAACTTTTTTGGAAGTGTGGTTTGGTCACAGGGATTTTTCAAAGTTGAAAACGAGAAAATGATGATTTTGTGAATACAGTAATCCGCCTACTGTAACTGAGAGAATAGAGGGGGATGAATATGGAACAAGGTATTAGGCCTTAATGGAGTCCAGAAAACGGTGTGCAAAAGATGGGAGCTCTATCTTTCATTTGAATAGTTTTATAGAGCAAAAACCAAAAGGTGATACCTTTTTGGCCGCCACTGTATCTTATACGCAAGTACTTTTTAACAGACAATTAAGTCTTAGATAGATTATATTACCCTGCTGCTTTGTTGCAATAAAACTACTCTCACGCATCCCTTCACAATGCGTGTTCTTATTCCTATGTATAAGCCGTTTCCCAGTCATGTTTTGTCGTAACTGTTTGTATAGTCAGAAACACTCATTGATAACTGATTTTAACACACGACACTGAATAGCACAGATAGTTGAAACTTTACTGCTGCGGGTTCCTGTCTCATGAGCTCTGGTCTCGATTCTGGTCTCATGAGCTCAGTTCTGTTGACTACTTAATGTCTTGTGTGATGGCTGACTGAAATGTCAAAAAAATTGTATCGAAGTAACAGGACTGTGTCTGTGAGCAATGATTGGTTTGCGGTCAATCTGGATGGGTTGATTGAAAAAAAAGTTTACAGCGCTTCGAAAAATATGCTCTGTTCAGTACAAAAGACGACAGCAGTAGGCAGACACATACGAAACATGCGGGCATTCTTCTTTCTCGCTCTTATTGGCGTCGCAGGTATCGCTTATTTATTTAACTATTTGTGGCGCTGTGCTACAAATTGACAAATCTTAAATAGTACGGCAGTACATAAATTCGAAAATATCGAATCTCAAAGATGGTAGATGGCTGTGACCTTTTAAAGGATGTATCCGGACAATGTAATGTTGCCTGATCTTCAGGATGGGGTCGCTTTCGTTTTTTTCAATGAAGACGAGTTTTGAATTACTGCTTGCGCAGAATAATCGGTAAAAATACAAAAGTTTTTTTTTCCATTTTTATATAATTTTTAAAGAGGGCTCAGTTGACGAGAACAAAAGCGACCTCAACCTGAAGATGAAGCAAGATTACATTGTCCGGATACATCCTTAAACCCTAGCTTGCGATGTGAAGATGCTGGAGTCGAAAGACCAGTTCTACGAGGCGATTCGCTCTTCCACACCCACTATCGTCATGGCTCACACCACGTGGTCAGTTTCACTTTATACGAAATGAGAGAAGCCGAATTGGAAAGCTCATCATTGAATCTGATACGATTGATGATATGTGTATTGCGCACGCTGGTGTTGATCAGGTGCGGACCGTGTCGCGTCATGTCCCTCCAGTTCCGATCTTTATCGAACGAGTACTCCGCGCTCAACTTCGTCTCGTTCGAAACGGATAAAATGCATGGTACGCGTGGGGACTCCTCGATGCTCTCATGTGGTTCATGCGCTTTTCAGATTTGTCAGAAGAGCTCGGTGTGCACGCGTTGCCCACCTTCTATCTATTCGTCGATGGGTGAGCTACATGCGGAACACTACGCTGGGTAGTATCAGCGAAATGTTCCTTGCAGATCGAAAACTAACGAAGTGGTGGGCATGGCGACTCCGACGGCTATGCGCAGTCTGATCGCCAGTGCACTTTGATCTAACCACAATTACACATGTCTTTGCCACAGTACGGATAAAGATTATTTAGATTTGACTTTTATCGTTTTCTTGTTTTAGGGTATTCCTTCACCCGTTTGCTGTACGCTTTTCATAGCATTTAGTTATTCATTTCATAGCATTAAGCATTTAGTTGGGACATTGGTCTGAGCGAGATCATTCGACCGCGCTATTCGCGCGTTCGTCGGTTTTAAGGACATGAGGGTTATTGGCAAGTCAAATGAGGCAATTAGGAATTCGCACCACGCACCACCGCACCACCGCACCACTACACCACCGCACCACCACACCACCACACCACCGCACCACCAAACCATCACACCATCGCACCACATTCTATCGCACCACGCTTTATCGCACCACCGATCGCACCACCGCCCATGGGTTTTACAAGTATCATTTTTCGCGCGTATTTTCGTAAGAAGTATTTTGCTCATGCATTTTTTGATATAAGTTCCGTTTCAAATTCATGTTACTCGTTTTCAGAAGTGATATAGTTAATGTTGCTTGAAAAAATAATGGTGTCATATCTGATAATCGCTAGACTTCTATTTGCATAGTAAGCTATTTGGTGATGGTGACGTGTCGTGTTAATTGGTATTCGATTTATCACATTCAGCGTTTACAGACGATGTTTCTTTTTCAAATCTTTGCTATAGGTGTAAATAGCAGGTGCTGACGTGCGCGGGGTTTGCTCACAGACTGCTACATGTCTCATCTAGCAAGTGATGATTTGCATTTGATCTCTGCAAAAACTGACATTGACACAACAGTCTGACAGTTACAGGGCAGACTGCTAGATAAGTGATAGTTTTTGAGAAGGGATATAACGAGGGTTCAACGAAAAGAACTCATGTCACCCATGGGCACTATGCATGTAAAGAACTAGGTTTGCAAATGTATGACTAAAGATTAACTGATGGTGATGGAGTGGTAATCGTGTATGCGGCACGAAGCGGTATCCGGCATGACGAAAAAAATATACATGAAATACATATTTTCAGCAAGTGGTGCGATAACATAAGTGGTGGTGCGGTGGTGCGGTAGTGCGATAACATGTGGTGCGATGGTGCGGTGGTGCGGTTAAATGTGGTGCGATGGTGCGGTGGTGCGATAAAATGTGGTGCGGTGGTGTAGTGGTGCGGTGGTGTGGTGGTGCGTGGTGCGATTTCCTAATAGCCGTCAAATTAAGCAGATCGGAGCAACTTTTTAGAAGAAGTCAACAAATAGGGTAGATTTTGAAGAGAGATATCGATCCGGAAAGACAGACAGACAGACAGACAGACAGACAGACAGACAGACAGACAGACAGACAGACAGACAGACAGACAGACAGACAGACAGACAGACAGACAGACAGACAGACAGACAGACAGACAGACAGACAGACAGACAGACAGACAGACAGACAGACAGACAGACAGACAGACAGACAGACAGACAGACAGACAGACAGACAGACAGACAGACAGACAGACAGACAGACAGACAGACAGACAGACAGACAGACAGACAGACAGACAGACAGACAGACAGACAGACAGACAGACAGACAGACAGACAGACAGACAGACAGACAGACAGACAGACAGACAGACAGACAGACAGACAGACAGACAGACAGACAGACAGACAGACAGACAGACAGACAGACAGACAGACAGACAGACAGACAGACAGACAGACAGACAGACAGACAGACAGACAGACAGACAGACAGACAGACAGACAGACAGACAGACAGACAGACAGACAGACAGACAGACAGACAGACAGACAGACAGACAGACAGACAGACAGACAGACAGACAGACAGACAGACAGACAGACAGACAGACAGACAGACAGACAGACAGACAGACAGACAGACAGACAGACAGACAGACAGACAGACAGACAGACAGACAGACAGACAGACAGACAGACAGACAGACAGACAGACAGACAGACAGACAGACAGACAGACAGACAGACAGACAGACAGACAGACAGACAGACAGACAGACAGACAGACAGACAGACAGACAGACAGACAGACAGACAGACAGACAGACAGACAGACAGACAGACAGACAGACAGACAGACAGACAGACAGACAGACAGACAGACAGACAGACAGACAGACAGACAGACAGACAGACAGACAGACAGACAGACAGACAGACAGACAGACAGACAGACAGACAGACAGACAGACAGACAGACAGACAGACAGACAGACAGACAGACAGACAGACAGACAGACAGACAGACAGACAGACAGACAGACAGACAGACAGACAGACAGACAGACAGACAGACAGACAGACAGACAGACAGACAGACAGACAGACAGACAGACAGACAGACAGACAGACAGACAGACAGACAGACAGACAGACAGACAGACAGACAGACAGACAGACAGACAGACAGACAGACAGACAGACAGACAGACAGACAGACAGACAGACAGACAGACAGACAGACAGACAGACAGACAGACAGACAGACAGACAGACAGACAGACAGACAGACAGACAGACAGACAGACAGACAGACAGACAGACAGACAGACAGACAGACAGACAGACAGACAGACAGACAGACAGACAGACAGACAGACAGACAGACAGACAGACAGACAGACAGACAGACAGACAGACAGACAGACAGACAGACAGACAGACAGACAGACAGACAGACAGACAGACAGACAGACAGACAGACAGACAGACAGACAGACAGACAGACAGACAGACAGACAGACAGACAGACAGACAGACAGACAGACAGACAGACAGACAGACAGACAGACAGACAGACAGACAGACAGACAGACAGACACCATAGTAAATATTAGTCTCAATGGGGGAAACAACTCTATCAAACAAGTTTTTTTTATGAGACAGTCTCGCCGATTTCTGTTTGATAGACATGTCAGCCTTCGATCATCGTAGTGACGTAGTGCCACTCGCAACGAATGTCGTCGAGCTACTTCACTATGAGACGATCAACCAAATGTGTTAACAAAACAAAACAAAAAACATTTTGCGCGGAATCGAACTTGAAAGGGTCATTTTGACATGCACCCGCTTTCGCTACTATGCCACAACAGCTCGGTCTTCGATCGCCGCGTAGGGTGATACTTAGGAACGCGAAAAACGAGCCCTGTACGTTTTCGTACCGGAAACGTATAGTTCGTTTAGATCGGGACACCACAAATTGATGGCTAGGGTCCTAACTAAGATATCCTATCAATTTGGTACGAAGCCGAGGGTGTGGCACCTTCTACACTTCTCGTGCGAGAAAAGCGGCATCATTTATGACCAACCGCTGCGCGACCGCGACGCGACCCTTTCGCGGGGCTGCCTCGGTTTTAGGGATTTCAAAACGCATTTTCTTTGTCCATAATATCAAATAAATCAATGAGGCAAACTGTTCCTGTCTGGCAATAGTGACAATGTTAATGTCTTTCAGTCTTCTCTCGTCCTAAAGTTCAGTGAACCAAATAACTTTCGAATGCGTAGTGTGACACGGTCACTCAATTCTCTCATTCTCTCATTTGCATTTAGAATGGTTCGCAACTGGGTGGGACAAACTCACATACACGTTTGTCAGCTGGTTGTCAGAAAACACATCGTTATTGTGGATTTTTATTATCGGTTTTCTATTGAGAACATCTAGAACTTTACCGAAGTTGCATTATCGTTCGCAGGCATTTCATGTGTGAAGCATTTTTGTGGTGTACTTTATTTTTTTCTCTTCATTACCTGTTATCTCATCTGCGAAGCAAGACGGTTTGCGCTAACCTGGTTTTCCTGCACACTCGACAGTGATTCGTCATTTGTGCTTACGTTTCTCCGTCTACCACTATACGACTACCGGCTTTCGCCAAAACTTTCATATATCATTTGATTTGATTCCCTAAACAGTTGAAATTGATAGTAATACTCTTTTTACCGCGTGGTCATTCCGTGAAACGGAGACAATATGAAATCGTGAGACAAAAAACCTCGAAAATCTTCGATATGCCATTTTTTCGCAACTGCTCGTTTGGAATCGATTATAACAACGTTTATCTGGCGGTGACATAGCAACATAATATGTTTATACGAAGATGTACAGAACGAAGAGCATCTGGCAATTAAGTCTAATTGCGGATATCGGTATCGTCCCTATCGCTGCCGGTATACGTTCCCCTTTCTTTCTCTTTCAGTACTTCGAGTTTCTCTTTCATCAGTCGAACTTCTTTGAGTTTCTTTCTCAGTTTTTCGTTGTTTTTCTCTCTCTGTTTTTCGGAACGCCTTTTTCGAATAGCAAATAGTTTCTTACTTCTTCTTCTTTCTAAATGTCGATCTCTTTTTTCGCTCTCCAGTAAAAATAGCTCTTCCATCTCTTTTTCCATTTCCTCAAATCTCTGCTCCAGCGTCTGGCCTTGTTGAACATAAAACAGTGCAAGAGTAGATGATACAATCGCTACATTAGTTGCGAGGATGTTGAACCATCCAGAGGAGAAGAAAGCATACAACTCGGCTAGAACTCTTTTTTTAATCAAGATTCGTCTTCTTCAAAAAAAAATACCTGCGAACGAATTACTGTCGTTTTCTGGAGTAGAATCGTCGACAGATTGAGGATCTACATGGAACGTGTGGCGTGTTGAAACAATTGATCAGGCACACCTTGATTGGCATCCGTGTCGATCGGAGGATGACTGGAAGGAAGACCATTGCACAAATCGTCGTATTGCATGATAAACAGGTCTCTCGCGGGATTGCGATCGACATTGAGCCCGCACAGATAGCAGTGGTAGCCGTCTAGCTTCATACAAATCCCCTTCACACATCCGCGAGCCAGCACTGCAAATAGTTCCAATGCTACAGTTTGCAGTTTGAGTCGCCGATTCTGACCTTTTCTGTTGCGGTAGTTGTTCCGCTGAACGGATTCGTCGATGTCTTTTCCCCAGTCCTCTGAAGAAAAATATATTTCGAAGATCTGTATAGACTACCATCATATCTCTTGTCGTAGCGATAGCATTGATGATGATTGGAGGGACAAGTTTCAGTTTCTTGCTGTTCCAAGGGCAGATCGCACTTTTCCAACTCGCACTTATAGCACTCTAGACAGGAGGAAATACTGAGTGAACCTGAAAACGGAAAAAGTAGAGCGATTTGTAAATGTATTCGCGTTACCTAGTAAACAAACGAGCAGCGGTAGCATAGCCTGAAAGCTGAAAGCATCGAATGGACCGTCTGTCCGCGATGGCGAAATTAACTTCCGATAAGATATCGGTGAACGATTGTGAAATGAAATGATTATGAAATGCGATACTATCTATCTTCTGGAAACGTTTTGTGGCTTTGCACGTGCACATATTGGTAAGCTTGTAACATGGAACCACCGGTCTTTTGCGTTTTTGATATTGAAGTGTTTATTCCACAGCAAGGGAGAAATAATAACGATAAAAGGCAAGCATGAAAAATATGTGGATAAACAAGGCTAACCCTTGACTTGACTGACCAGTGCAAGTGGTCAGCTACTTATTGGGGAGCTCTCATGTTACATAAAAATCGTACAAAGATTAATAACATCAACATCAACACATTACACGACAAAGATAAAACAACTCTACAATAGTTTTTTTTTCATATCGGAAGTTTTCTTTGTTTGTTCCGTGTTTCCGTACAAGCAATGAACCAAAAAAAAAACTAAGCGCCATTGTACCTTAAAACTAACTTTCCAATTAACATACACTCTAAGTTAGTTTCTTATCAGTTCTCGATACTTACATAAACTATACTAATTATCGATGGTGAATGATTCATCGTTTAGCGCTTACACGGGTTGCTTGCGCATCTGTCTTATTCTTATGAAAACATGGCGAAACACACATTTTTTTCAAGCTGATTTTAATGTGAGGATAACTTTACGAAGAAATAGTTTGAAACTCACCGAATAGACTCACCAATGGAACTGACAAGACAACAACAGCGCCTGCCATACAGATACAGCCTGCAATGTTAGCTTTCCATCATTTTCAGATTTCCGCAGATTTATCCACAAAAGTGTCACATGACGGACTTCAGAGTACGACTAATGTTTTTTTTTCACAAATAACTTCTCTCGTTTTACTGTAGATGACCCCACCAGTATATAAATTGATTGCTCTCAGGCGACTAAGTAGCCCGAGTTTGATTCCTTTCTGTTCTGGACGGTTGAAGTAGTTTCTGTGTCTGTGTTTGAGATGACAACCCATTCTATGCGCTCGTATGGGTGCCAATGGGCTCTGTCACAGTCTTCACTTTGTCCCTACTCACGGGTCTGACCGTTAGTTTGTTGGATGCTGTGTGTTGTGATTTTGTGATCTCTGATTATGAATAAATACATTATATGTCGGTGCGACCGAACTGATTCACCCCTCCTCGAGAGAGAGAGAGAGAGAGAGAGAGAGAGAGAGAGAGAGAAAGGAGGGTGTTGCTTGCCCTGAATCGGCGATGACTTTTGAACACTGAATTTCGTTTGTATTGCCTAATGAAGAATGAGACTCGGGACCTACTGCGGCGGACAATCAATGAATCAATTTCGTATTCTTCTAACCAAAAAGCAATCTTTATCAAACCAGCACACACGATGCAACTTTACATACACGTTTTTGTAAGCAACACAAGACGCTCGAGCGTTTACGAAGCGACTCAATCTATGTTTTCTTTCAGCTTTACTCTTGTTAGAGAGTGACTTGGAGGAAGGTGGATTCAAGACTTGGAGTAGCGCACGCGCAGCGAGAGAGCCGCCATGCCGATCGCCCTAAAAGAGGAAATCAATCGATAATCAATCGATAATCGATTACTTAAAGATGAAGGAGAGGAGGATGAGAGCTCCGAGACAGGTGGCAATGTAGGTGGTAGGGTCGACGTCCTTCAGACCGCGGTACTGTAATAGAAAGGATAAAGACGCAGATAATTTAAAATACGTTTCACACAATTCATTCATTTTCTACAAACTATCACAATAAAATTAATTAAATAAATAAAACTTTTTTAACTTAAGACCTTGAGAATATCGCTACCGTCCTCGCCAATACACGTCTGCGTCGAGTTGGAAATGCCGGTGCAGCCTGTAAACAAGTAAACATACAAACAATTACTTTTAAAAAAAATTGAACAAGTAAACAAGACAATATGGTCGACGTCTCACTATAGGTCAACAATCCAATAAGTAAACAAGCAAACAATGAAACATGTAAACAAGCGTACCCTCGATATGGTCGACGTCCCACCACTGGTTGACTTGCAGCGCCTCGAATCCGTAGCGGAACCAGGAGATGTTGGATACCCATTGGAAGTAGGGCGGCACGTTCTGAAAACACATGTACTCAACATATGCATAGGCCCATAGGCGAGACAAATAATAGAACTAGAATCCGTTGTTTCTTCTCTTTGTCGAATTATTAGTCATTGGACTGGACTATATTTGGACTAGAAGAAACTGTTCGAAGATCTGTTCTACTCTGCTACTACGCAAAACTATGGAAATCTGGAGAGAGAGAGAGAGAGAGAGAGAGAGAGAGAGAGAGAAAGCTACATTGCCTTCTGCTCACATGGTAGTTGATGTAGAACCCTCCGAAGACGAGCATGGGGAGCACCAGCATGGGCATGTATGTGATGGCGATGCCCTCGTCTCCGAATGCGCACGCGCCCGCGTACGCTGAACAAAAAAAACATATATGACAGCCTAGCACCGGCGCACGCTGCAGACAGAACATTTCTATGTCTGTTTTTTTTCTGTCATTTTTCAAACAGAGCAGAAACTAAATTTTGTTTTAGTTTTAGAATTTTAGAGTGCTCCGCTCACCGACAGACACAGCGCACGCGACCAGAGTGACGTTGACGAGACAGAAGACTGCCACGCGGGCGAACGTCGGCGTCATGCCTGTATGGGGGATACTGAACTGTATAGGGGTACAGTACTCATACACAGTACTCATTCAACTACAGTACTCATCTCTTCACTTACCGGTCATGAAGAACATGATGATGCTGTAGACGAGCGGAAGAAAGAAGAACTGGGGCAGCTGCAAAAGTAAGTACAGTAATCTACAGTACCCTGCAGTACCGTACTACATTACAAACACAATACCTCGGCAGTGGTCTTGGCGACAAAGTAACAGCCAGAGTCGTAGATGTTCGCCTTGATTTCTCGCATAATGATCGGAAGTTCGGAGGTGATCACCTAGAATAAAGTACTACGCATTCCAAATTCCACTGTTCGAATAAAAAACTACGATTCCTATTGCCACCTACGTTGACAGATGGATAGATGAACAGGAAATTCATGTCCCTCGCGCAGTTGTACAGCATACCCTCGATGTTCTGCACCTGAAGCCGAGATATTCAAGTACAGTAACTCCTATTTTACAATAAACCGTACCTGATTTCCGCTAACCTCCGTCTGCCAGTTGACCACGCCAATAATGAGAGCAGTGATCTGAAAGTATCGTATCGCAAATTCATAGTACAGTAACCCATTATATTATACCGTAATCATCTCAAAGTGTAGTTTTCAAAGTACCGTAGTCCAATGTACCGTACTCACCACGACCTGCAGGGTCTTGACCTTGAGTAGGAGGGGATCGCGGACGGTGGTGATGAGAGAGCGTTTGAAGATCACAGACAGCTGGCGCAGCCACGAGGCCTTGCTGAAACGTATACATATAGAGGGAAGAAAAGAAGATCAGTTAAAGGAAACCAAAATATTCGTCATATCACTGACATTATCGATGAAATTAAAAAGCTGGAAAGATCAAAACTGTACATATTTTATCGATCATTCAATAAACATAATCTGAACAGTTTAATTGATTTTATAACAGACGATATTGCATTTTCATCGCTAGATAAACACGATAGGTACAAGGTGTTCGCTGTTTCTTGTAAATACTTCCAGAAGCTACAATCTCAACATTTTGATGGAAAAAGAGAATTTCACAATCTTAAACTACAGTTTTATGGACAATTCATGGATAATGTGAACGTTAGTAAAATAATAAATCGTGAAATAAATAGGCATAATAAGTTTGATGTCCCTGATCTGCTTCAAACTAGAATAATCTATAATTAAGACTTACCGATTACCAGTTTCATATGTAATTACAATAAAGTTTTAAAAAACATAACTGAACTGGAGATAAATGAAATATTGAAGTCGTCTTGTAGATGTGAAACATTGTACTCTCAATTTTGTGACAGTCACCATAAACATGTTGTTACTGGAAATTTGAAAATTATACATAATCAAGAACTACGGGATTTAATGTTAAAAGGCGCTAAGTACAGAATACAGAAAAATGTCAATATTGAACAATGTAGGTCAGAAATTGTTGATTCGGTTAAGTCACACATGTTATTTCTAAAAAAATAAATACATGATTTCAAATGATTCACTAGAACTCGCATTTACAAATCGATTATTAATCGATTTATTAATCGAGAAACGACTGAATGCCGAATTTATGTTGCCATCTATTAGTTACGACTATTACCACCAACTCAAACAAATACAAAAAGAATTTGTGATAACGTGTATTGATAAAGCTTCAGGAAACTTTTCTTTGATCTGTAAAAAATTATACTTGACCATCTTGAATAACGAACTTGGAGTAGGATCTTCAATTCCAAATCAAACATACACCCCCTACACTGCAGAAACAGAAGACTCTATCATAAACCGACACGTAACCGCAACTAAATATAGCTGCAAACAAGAAATTGACAGCAATAATGCTGTGTTACCTAAAATTTATGCAATTCCAAAAATGCACAAGAATCCCATAAAATTCAGATTCATCACTGGTGCCTTCACTAGTAGTCTCAAACCACTTTCTATCGAACTACGCAAGGTGTTATCGTTCTTAAAAACACATTTCATGAACATTTGTAAAGCAACAGAAGCTAGGACGAAAACTAATTATTACTGGTCTATTAGTAATAGTTTACAAGTAACACAGGCTTTAAATAGTGTTAATAATTGGGAAAACAAATGTCTACATTCAGCGGATTTTAGCAGTCTGTTTACCAACTTGCCCCATTCTGTGGTAATTGATAACGTTAATAAAGTAATCGATATTTGTTTTAAAAATAGCAAAAAAGATTACATTATCATGGGATACAAAAAACTTTACTATAAATCAGACTCGTCCAATATCGGTACTAGTCATTATTATCAATCACATGATGTTAAGTTCATGTTGGAATACGTTTTACGCAATAGTTATGCTAAATATGGAGGTTGCATCTTTAAACAAGTATCTGGTATTCCACAGGGAAACAATGCTTCTCCTCTTATAGCTGACCTCACACTTCTAATGATGGAACACTCTTATATCAAAACACATGAAACTCAGTTCAAATACGGAGTGAGAGGCTTCCGTTACGTCGACGACCTGTTGATAATCTATCCTAAAGATAGCCTCGTATTAGATCATATCAGGCAGATGTATCACCCTTCACTTTCACTAGATCAAACCAATTTAACAGACAGAGAAGTGGTTTACTTGGATTTAAAAATAAAACTCACAAACTCTGGTTATACCACAGAACTGTACAATAAGACGGATGATTACAGCTTCTCTATAATGAGATATCCCCAATATACATCCAGTCTAAGACGGAGTATTGGATTGAACGTATTACACGGTGAAGTACTACGTATTTATCGTAGCTGTAGTCTCGTAGCAGACTTCAGATTGCGAATACATGATCTTATTGAAACGTACATTAGTAATGGCTATCCCACACATATCATAGAAAACCAACTCACGAAATCTATCCTAGGTTCTAAACTGATAATTCAGAAATATAATATAACCAGCAGATTAAGATATCTGCATATTATCAGATAAAAACATTCCATTTATCATTTGACCTAACTAACCTGTTTGTTGTCTAAACCCTCTAATTATGACACACTCTCTCATTCTACGTCTCCCGCCCGTGACCGCGCGATCTACACTTTCTACGCATGCTCAGTGTCACTCAGATAAAAACACTTTAGTGTCATTCTTTGACCTCACTAATCTGTTGTTGTCTACACCCTCTAATTATGGGCGAATAGGAAATCACACCATCACACCACCACACCACCACACCATCACACCATCATACCACTCACACAACCCACACCTCCACTACTGTACACCACCACACCACCCACACCACATATAGGAAATCACACCACCACACCACCACACCACCACACCACCACACCACTCACACAACCCACACCACCACACCACCACACCATCAACATAATCAGTCGTAGAGAATAGTGTGGTTGTGTTAAGTTGTGGTGGTGTGCTTGTGTGATGGTGTGGTGGTGTGATGGTGTGGTGGTGTGGTGGTGTGGTGGTGTGATGGTGTGAACTCCATATTGCCCTAATTATGACACACTCTCTCGTATACTCTCCGTCTCCCGCCCGTGACCGTTCGATTTGCACCCTCCACGCTTGCTCAGTGTCACTCCTCTATCATTCTCTCCCATGTGCGACCTAGCAGGCAGGCGGCAGGCAGCAGACATCCACGGACAGCGACTACTTCCTTCTTCGAACATGAGTTTATTGGTTTATTGGTTTACTTATTGATTCATTGATCAACTCATCTATAGGTAGACTTGTTCATTATTATGTAATAAAGCGTTTTGCATGCATGCTAACCCCACTGTAGAAAATGTCGTATTGTGAGCTACTAACAGCTGATTGTTCATCTCTGATGAAGCCCGGCAATCAGTTAGCACAACTGTCAGGTGATAGGGCAGAAACAGTGTGTGCTATGTAGGTTGTGCATGCTTTGTTTGTTTGCTTTGCTTTATAATAGTGGATACGTTTCACTCTTGGATACGTTTCACGCATATTTAACTTGAGAGAGTATGGATGCGCAATACAACGAGAAAATCGAAGTTGAATGGAAACCACAAAATGGCAATACCAATGTTCCACCCACCCCGCACGATCGCGCTTGTTCTTCTTCTCACTCTCAACAGACGCCTTCATCTGCAAATTCAAAGTACAGTAACCCAGAGCAACGCAGCCCGACTGATTACAGTACCCCTGCCGTACCTTAACAAACTCGTCGTGAATCTCGAGATTGGCGCGGCCGATGGTGGCGTTGTAGTGAGCGATCACAGTCTGCAATAGGGGAAACTAGAGGGGGGATAGATTAGGGCGCTGGTAAGGTGTTCTTCCCACATCTTCGCATAACGACAAGCGAAAGAGAGAGAGAGAGAGAGAGAGAGAGAGACATAAAGAGAGAGAGACAGACCGAGAGATAGAGAGACATAGAAACAGAGACAGACAGAAAGAGAGAGAGGCAGAGCGAGGCAGAGAGAGAGAGAGAGAGCCACCACCTCGACCCTCTTCTCGTCCTCCTTCCTCTGTTCGGGGTCGTCGTGGGAGACGGAGAGGGTGTTGAGCACAAAGTCCGGCGGGTTGTAAGAGGCGGGAATGGTCAGTTCCGGACACCCGAACCTGCAGTGAGAGGGTCGTGAAAATGCAATTGTTGGGAATAGAAAACTTGGTGGCAGAGAATTGGAGGATTCGCAGTGGAGGACGTGTAGTTTCAGGTGGTCAATTTTCTTTCTGTGGGTCAATTTGAGTGGTCAATTTTTAAGAGTGGTCAATTTTCTTTCTGATTCTCCAGGAATACACATTTACACATATTTCAGTCAGCCAACACACTAATTGATGTTTCTAATTAATAGTAAACAATATCTATGAAATGCCATTCACATGCGGTAACGTAGAAAAGATAAAAGTGAAACGTAATCAATAAATCGCGAAATTAAAACAAGCATACGTTTCGAAGCTCGTACTTCTGCTGTGGCTTTATAATAACATTAATTTTTCCTACTTGTTCTTTGTTTATTACTACCATTCGTTGTTTGTATTGTTTATTTCATGACTCACGATCGAAAGAACTTGGGCACTCTGTTGACGGGAGAGAAGAGAGCCATGCGACCGCCCTTGGCCATGAAGATCACCCTAGAGAGGGAGAGAGTCAGAGGGAGAGAGAGAGAGAGAGAGAGAGAGAGAGGAGGGAGAGAGAGAGTGAGAAAGAGGAGAGGAGAGGAGAGAGCCATGCGACCGCCCTTGGCCATGAAGATCACCCTAGAGAGGGGGAGAGTCAGAGGGAGAGAGAGAGAGAGAGAGAGAGGAGGGAGAGAGAGAGTGAGAAAGAGGAGAGGAGAGGAGAGAGGGAGGGGGGGGAGAGAGGGAAGAGAGAGAGAGAGAGAGAGAGAGAGAGGAGGGAGAGAGAGTGAGAAAGAGGAGAGGAGAGGAGAGAGGGAGGGGGGGGAGAGAGGGAAGAGAGAGAGAGAGAGAGAGAGAGAGAGAGGAGGGAGAGAGAGTGAGAAAGAGGAGAGGAGAGGAGAGAGGGAGGGGGGGGGGGAGAGAGGGAAGAGAGAGAGAGAGAGAGAGAGAGAGAGAGAGAGAGAGAGAGAGGGGAGGGAGAGAGAGAGTGAGAAAGAGGAGAGGAGAGGAGAGGGGGGGAGAGAGGGAAGAGAGAGAGAGAGAGAGAGAGAGAGAGAGAGAGAGAGAGAGGGTGGGGAGGGAGAGCTGCTCACTCGTCAAAGAGGGAGAAGACCTGACTGCTGGGCTGATGGATGACCGAGATGATGATCTTTCCCCTGCGAGACATCTTGTGCAGAATGCGCACCACCTAAGTGAGTGAAACTTTAAAATGTGATCCTATCCTCACATGGAAAAGTGGAATTTCCAGTAACTTGTTAGAACAGAATCAGTATTATTGTTTCTCATGGAAGAAATCAAATTGATAATACAAATGTGAAACAGAATATTAGTTAGGTGTGAAACGTACCCATTAGGCACGTATCTATCTCCTCCTCTCTATCTTTTCTCTTCTCTCTCTCTCTCTCTCTCTCTCTCTCTCTCTTCTCTTCTCTCTCTCTCTCTCTCCCACCTGTTCCGCCATGAACGAGTCCAGCCCACTCGTCGGCTCGTCGCAGAAAAGAATCTTCGGATCAGTCATGATCTGTAAATTGAAAAACATATTTTCAATCAGTTTTATTAAAACGAAATCAAATGCAATACGTTTCCGAAAGTCATCATATCAGTATCAGTTTGCAAGGATGCAATTGAAGGAAAGAACAACGTGCTTATGTATATGTGACAAATTTATATGAGAAAATGCATGCGTGAACAACAGAAAAAAGTGAGCTGCTTCTTAGACCTCAAATGTTACCTCACCTCTCACCTCACTTCAAAAAGTACAACAACAAAGAATGCAAATTATTTAAAAATTTCACCTCGCACGCAAACGCCAGCCGCTTCTTCTCTCCGATCGAAATGCCCTTGGTGCGGTTCGGAATACCGATCAGCGTGTGCTCACACGACGTCAGATTCATCTACATTATCGATTTATCGGATTACCAATCGATTATCGATTACCTCCTTGATCACCTCGTCGACCCTCGCTTTGCGCTCCGCCTTCGACATGTTCTCCGGCAGACGCAGTGCCGCCTGAAAATTTGGATTTTGAACTCCCGCGAATTTTCTGCCATTAGAAAAAGTCGTAGTAAAATAATAAGCTACCGATAGCTCGAGCTGCTCGCGCACAGTCAGCGTACCGATGAACATGTCAACCTGCATTTTCAAGATACAGTAACCCAAACAATACTACCGTATACCTGCTGAACGTATGCGGAAATCTCGCGCATCTTCGCCTCCGTCATCAGCTCGCCGCCGACGCGCACCTCTCCAGTCACCTGATTACGGTAGGTACAGTAACCCAGGCTACCGTATACCTTGAGCTTGTTGGTCTTCTGCATGGCGAGACTGTTCATGAGGGTGGTCTTGCCGGCGCCACTGCTGCCCATGATAGCGAGAAGACAGTGCGTGGTACAGTAACCCGATACTGTAACAGGTGTACGGTACGTTCAATTCCGGGTTACCGTACCGCTCTGGAGCAGCTGCTTCTCCTGCTTGTTGGGCGTCTGCATCGTGACTTGAATGTTGCTCCACGTGAGAACCTACAAAGTTCAGTATCCATTGTTCAAAGTACAGTAACCGTTACTGACCGACCAGCCGGGCTGTCCGAGGTACTCTGCGGGAGTGCCGCGGATCTTCTCCTTGTCCGTAAGGTTCTTGTCGATAGACGTAGGGGGTGGATGCTCCTGGAAAGAAGTAGAAATAGAGAATGAAAGGCTAACCACATTTCGATAGAGATATTTAAAATCTAAGGCACACAGTTTTTGAACGACTATCACTAAATTTTCAATTTGTGAAATATTATTCTGGACACTTTTCGAACAGCTTTTACAAACTGATCCGCATTTACGTAAGTCACGTTTCAGTATTATTCGGAAAAATCTAATTTTGAAATGTAAGACAGAACAACATTTCTCAAACAGCTTTTACTAAGTGATCCGAATCATATAATGTGCCGTAATCATTCTATTTATGATCTCGTATACACGGTTATAAATAGTGTTACTATTATTTAAATATGTGTTTTAAGTTTCATTATCATTCGGGAAATGTGAAAAATGTGACTTTGTGACTTATTAAAAAATGCAAAAATGTGACTTATAAAAAGGCACATAATTCATAAAATCACTAACAGCTTTATTAGTGATCCGGAAAAATTAATTTGTGTTCTGTAAAGCTATTATGGAAACACTTTAGATTTATGATCCGTAATCTCAATTCGAGATAAGCAAAAAGCTTTCCAAAAGAAAGAGAGAGAAGGAGAGAGAGAGGGAGAGAGGGGAGAGAGAGAAATCGCTAGGAAACAACCCACATCTTCCGATGATTCACTGTGTTCTTCCTTCTTCAGTCTGGGTAGCACAGCCGGTGGCTCATTGGGAATCGGCGGGGGCGGATGGCCTCGAGACGGCTGCTGCAATACAGTAACCTACCGTAACCCTCACCACCATACCGTACCTGCGGCATGGCAATCTGGAAGCTGTGCGTGCTGCGATCGCCGCTTTTGATCGCCACCAGAGAGCGCATCGCTGGCGGACCGCCGGGTGCCTAGGTATACGGTACTCTAGGCATATGGTAGCTACAGTACCTTGACCACTTCGGCGCTGGGTTCGAGACTGACGCGCTCGTGACTAGGCTTGCTCTCCTTGGTGCGCGCGCGCGTCGACAACTTGGCGGCAATCGACTCGGCCGACAGACCCTAGGTATACGGTAGTATGAATATGGTATACGGTAGATTACGGTAGGTACATACATACCTCGTTGCTGTTGGGGTTCTTGGGTGGCGGGGCGGCATGAATGGGTGCAGGTGCGGGTGCCGGCACAGGCAACAGCGGCTGCTTCTCCTTTCCGTTCATGGCTGAACGAGATAGAGTAGGAAAGGGTAAGTTAGACAGGAGAGGACAAGCGAACCTGCCAATGCAACGAGCGACGAACGTATGGCGGCATTCCGGAGACGATCCGAGGATCCGAGACGGCGTCATTTCATCAGACGAGACGGTTTATGATAATTGTTTTGTATTATCGTATTCGAAATATCTTTCCCACTTTCTCAGCAGTCCTAGGGGTGTGAAGTGTGTGAAGGGTAATTGGCTGTCTCATTTCCTCATGTATATTTATATATTCAATACTCATAATGCCGCCGATGTGTGATGTTTCCTTCACCGCAAAACTCTCCCTCCTTCGGCAGTCTCCCTTTCTCCCTTTCACCCTTTCTCCCATGTCCCCATACCCTCATTTCCCACACACAAAAAAAACTCACTTCTCCTCTCTCAACTCTCTCTCTCTCTCTCTCTCTCTCTCTCTCTCTCTCTCTCTCTCTCTCTCTGCTAAACCGTGCTGGTTGACACATACCGCTGTTTGTACGAGAGAGAGAGGGGAGAGAGAGAGAGAGGAGGGAGAGAGAGAGAGAGAGAAAGGCTCGAAACTGTGCAGCGGGAGAGATGAGAGAGAAAGAGGGAGCTGGCGTGGATTTTGAACCGCGCGCGCCCAAGTGAGAGAGTGGTCAGCGTGTGAGAGGGGGCAGAGAGAGAGCGCGCGCGATTCAGTGGCTGGCACCGCCCCGGGGCACCCCGCGCCCCCCTCTTCCATTCTCTCTCTCTCTCTCCCAGAGAGGGCGCAGAGAGCGAGAGAGGGGAAATTTTTTTTCTCTCTCTTTTCTCTCTCTTCCACAACCACCTCTGCAAAACGCTATTTGGGTCAAGTCGCGCGCGCCTCAAAGAACCGCATCGAATCTGGCACACTTTTTATAATGAGAGCGAGAAAAAAACAGCACATACACGAAACAAGGCAACAGTCATCCCACACACACACACACACACACACACACACACACTTGATTTATTCGAATTTGGCTGGCGCGCGAGGTAGCACAGTTACAGAGAATCATAGCGAGGACTGGGGAGAGGGAGAGGGAAAAGGATAGCGAGTGGTCCGCTAGTAGACGGACGTGACCGGTTTGCGCTCCTTGTCCGGGGTGCGGGTCACCTTCGGACGAGAGCCGAACACGGACACGTAGTCGAGCGGGCTGGAACGAAGAGGGGTTCAATCAAATCATCCAAATTCAGTGTATTCCGCGGGCTGACACGCGAACACGGACAGTTCTGCTATGAATAGCCAATAACAATAGATTTTTGTAGTCTGACGGTTTCGTTTGCTTATGCTCACGAGATCTGATCTATAGCGAAACATTTATGTTTTGTGTCTTGAAATTCTGGTTAAACTTTTTTGATGATCACAGCTATACTCACTCCGCGTCGTCCGGTATCCTGTTCGGTCGCGAGTCCTCTACCGGGGTGTCCGCCTCCCACTCCTTCGCCTTGTCCACCTTCTCCAGCCGGGTCGGCCTGGAAGCATCTCACTCCTCCCTCTCTCCCTCTCTCTCTCCCTTGCTCTCTCCCCTATCCAACCTGATCATATTCTCCTTGGCCGCCTCCTTGGGTGGGCTCTTGCTAGGCGATGACGGCGAGTCGATGGGTGGAGTGGGTATCTGGAAGGAAGTAGTGATCAGTCTCAGTTTCTTCAAACTACTGTCTTCCGAACGACTTCAAACCACCGCAGACTACCCAAACTACTTCCAATTACTTCGGATACGGGTTCCGACTGATCGCTTCTTCGGGAAACAATCACCTTCCCCGACACACTCACCTTGACTCCTTTCCTCGCCGTGGTTGGAGTGCGGGTCGGCGTGCGCGGCTCAACCTGTAGAGAGAAAGAGAGAGAGAGAGAGAGAGAGAGAGAGAGAGAGAGAAAGAGAGAGAGATGCCACTCTCACCTTCAGCGGCTGCCGTCCACTGCTCGGATGTCTCCTCATCTCTCGCTTGGCCTCCAGCTTCTCCTGCCTCTCCCTTGCCCTCCTCTCCTTCTCCTCCTTCTCCCGCTCCTCCTTCTCCCTCTGTGCCCGCTCCTTGTCCGCCTTCTCCCTCTCCAGCCGCTCCTTCTCCTCCCGCTCCCTTTGCAACGCCTGCTGCGCCACGCGATACGCGGCCGCGGCTGAAAAAACGCCTCGTAAAACAACTTCTAGCTCAACTTCCCACTCCTTCCAGTATCAAATCACTTCCAGCTGCGATTGTCCTCAAACCACGTTCAACTACTTCGAAAATGGTCCAAAGAGATGAGTAATGTACACTGCCCGCCTTCATTCAGCCCCGTGGGTCCGGTGAGCGGCCGGCGTCTCTCCGACTCAACCACAAAGGTCACCATCGACTGCGCCGTTTGCAGACGGGCCGGCGCTTCCTCGGCACGCGGCGCGCCACGACCCCTCTGAAAGAGTTCGAATGTTCAGCAGAGCACGATCTCGGCCTATTGTTTTATTTGTTTTATTCCCTTTCATATTGATTGTCTGTGAGATTGTCTATCACTCATGATGACTCATCACTCATCACCCCAATCTCCGGCGTACCTTCGCCCCCTTCTCGGCCGGCGCGCTCCTCCTCGGCACTGTTCCCGGCACGTTGCCGGACGGCTCCTCCCTGTCGTCACTAGACGCCGACGGGGCGCTGCCCAGCACTTTCACTGCAAGAAAGACCACTCAATCGATCGGTGTTCTTATCGAATCAATGACGTTTCTCTCTGCAAGCACATATCAATACAACCTAGCAAATGAATTTCAAACTCGATTTACCTTCGCAAATACGTATACGTTTCAGTACAAAAGTTTAATGAATTTGTCGAATGGCCATTCAATCTTTTCCATTCCGAAAGATCCAATGATGTTTCTCTACAAGTACGTTTCAGTAAAAGTGTTTAGTGAATCTGTCGGAAAAAATTCAATCTGGTGTATACCGATTCAGCAGAGAGAAACGTCGTTTACAGAACACACGAATACGGATTGATTGATCATGCATTCGATTGCTTTCTGAGGATTCTGAGGGATCCAATGATGTTTCTCTCTACAAGTACGTTTCAGTACAACCGTTTAATGGATGTGTCGGAAAAGAATTCAATCACGTGTTTGTCATCTTTACGACTCAATGATGTTTCTCTCTATAAGTAGATTAGATGCGTTTCAGTACAACAGTTTAATGAATGAGTCGGAAAAAAATTCAATCATGTGTTCGTAAGAACTCAATGGTGTATCTCAGCAATTGCGTTTCAAAACACACGAACGACTATTCATTCGATTCCTCTCTAAAGGATCCAATGTCTTCCTCACCTATGAGCAGTCGGGCTCCGCTAAGCTCCCCGCCGAGTGGCCGCAGCGAATCCGTCGCATCTACCTCTGTCTCCGCTATGTCCGACAGCTGAAACGGCGCTTTTGTCCTTCCGTATCCTTGAGAATGTAACCTAGTGACTCCTTTCAATTGTCTAGTGACACCCTTAATCATGTCCAGTCTAGCTCTTTTCAACTCGCTGCGACTGTGCAGATTGTACTCGCCATACCTCATCAGCCGTTACTTTTCAGCGCGCATACTTTTTGCGCCGCGCGTACCTCGCTGTGCCAGCGCCGCCGCTGTCGCTCATCTCATTTGTATCCATACATGTCGGTCTCACCTATCTCTCTTCTACCTGCGTCAATTATCCACTATCAATTAGGCTTGACGCACTTCTTCTTATTCCCTCGGGGGGCAATGCGAGATCGATTCGGCAAGTTTCCCACTGTAACTATGACAATACGGTAAGTGACTATTAGGGGAGAGGATCCAGTGCCACCAAAGTTACCTAGAGAGATATTGGAAGTTTTGGTAACTAGCAACGTGAAGAATTGCAGACGAGGAGGGGATGAGACACATTGACGCATAAGCACATATCCACCTGGATACATGGGGATTTGTGTCTCCTGCTAATAAGAAAAGAGCATCATGATTCATGATTTCGAGTGAGTTTAGTTTCGAGAGTAATCTCTGCTGCTTTGTGCACCCCTCGACAACCCCAGCAGTGTTGCGTGATCAGCGGATCACTCGTTATCACTTATCACCGGCCTAGAGCGGCAGCATAGCAGCGCCTGGATGAGCCTGGCACACTTCTCGGGGCTCGGACGGGAGTGCGGGCGGTGCCAGGGTGAGTCGCAGCCACCGCCAGGCACGCCTATCCCCCCTTTATCACTCCACTCCCTCCCTCTCCCACCCACCGAGCCTCCGCCACTGGTACTGTCCAGTACGAATTCGAACCGCTATTCGAGCGCGCGCGTCAGCTGGCCACTCTCTCGCTTCTCGACGCTCTCTCAATTTCACTCCCTCTCTCGTGCGCGCATTTTCCCGCCGCCGGCTGCTGCTGCTGCACATTTCAAACAAATACACCCCGGAAACCTGCACACGCGTTAGCCCCCATAGACGTTTCGACATTTGCATGCAGATGGGTCTTCCTGAACGCATGGGGTAAATGGCGCGTGCAATTGAGAGAGCTGGGTTGCACTTTCCATTCAATACGGGCCATGAGTATGTGTGTACTTTTTGCTCCATGCGATGTGTCACACAGAGTGCGGCGAGGGGCAATGATGTCAATTTTCGAAATCGATTCCATTCGAAAATTGAAAAACCTACCGAATCCTCATCGTCTGGAATGGGAGCAGACTGCGAATAGGGATTCCGCGTTGGCTCGATCTCTGAAACGCGGCAATGCAATTATACCCCGACACTGGCTAGCCACATCCTACTCAAATGTCTAGTGAGAATATGAGCGCACACACACAAAGACACCGGCTATCGAGCTTCCTGGACCCTGATGCCCCAGACTGCGAACACTCAAGACGTCGCAATTGAGGTCTCAGGGATCAGGCCACACGAAGCGGTAAGGTAATACCAGTTACGGGAATACAGTAAGTACTGGGAGACAATACAGACCTCGCTACAACAAGTCTAGGTACACACTGACCGGGCCGGCGGCGGCGGCCGCTGGAGGGGGAGGAGAGAAAAAAAACGGCTCGTGGCTGGCTTGAGCCGGCACTGCGCCGCACCAGGCACTGCCTGGCCCTCTCGCCTCTCGCCGCCCAGACGGCCAGACACGCAGACACACACTGTGTTGCACATGTGCACAACACGCACTTGCAGCGATGAAGCGGGAGTTTCGAGGAAGCGTGTTAATTACCGGCGGCGCACAGGTATGGAAAGTACCAGTACATCAACAGCGGCGGGCCGCGCTACGCTAAGGGCGGGAGAGGGGCGAGAGAGAGAGAAACGAAGAGCAAACACATACACTGCGTGTCTCTCTCTCCCACTCACACACACTATACCCACTACTCGCAGTCGGCTATCCCTATCGATAAGAGAGAGAAAAATCGACCGACTCGCAACACCAGCCGTCTGCCGCCAGATAACAATGTGTCTCCACTACGCAACACTCACCCAACAGCCGGCCGACGAGAATACAGCGGACCAATAGCGGTCAGGGGACCATCTGGGGCGAGATAAGGGACCACCAATAGAGCGGTGCTACAGTAGGCCGTGGGATGGCGACTGATCGGGGCGCGAGTGAACAGATATACTGAAGTGACCAGCGGTCGGGAGGGGCGGGTCAGTGGGACGCGGAGTCGGCGATTTCACTCCCACCAGCATAGCAGCGCCAGCCGTTTTTCAGTCAAAGTGGGCGGGGCGGGGGGGGAGAGAGACGCGAAATAGCAGGGGAAGGGGAGAGGGCGCAGCGTGTGCGCGGCACACACTTGCACACAGCAGCAATCTATGCCGCGCACCGCCGACGATCCCATCTCCTTACCTAGTTTTGGGCCTCTTTTCATGAAAAAGCGAGAGAGAGCGCGCCGGATTGAGGTCAGTGGGCTACTACGCAGAGCTGCGCGGTTTCGCGCTCGCTGCGTCGCACCCTCGGGATCGATAGCCGTAGATCGGACTTGTGTCGAGCTGGTAGATCAGGTGTTGGTGAGACGGGAGGGCGAGAGAGAAGGCAGTAGCGGTCGATACGTGGGCCTCACACACACGACTGTGCGATGGAAATGGCAAAACAGGCACTCTGCGTCTCTCGCCGGCGTTCGCCCGCGTGACGAACACCAGTATCTCTACGCTCTCACTCTCACTCACTATCTCAAAGTGACTATCATCATAATCATGAAAATGAGTGAGAAACAAGGCGACGAGGCTACAGTAACCCACGTGACACTGGCAGCCGGCACCGGTCAACGAGATCAAAGTCCATTTGCATAATCAGATCACCACTCTCGATGCGACCGAAAACTAGTTGTGTTTTTGAGAACGAACACCGGGACTGTGTGTGTGTGTGCGCGCATATACTCAACTCGAGTCAATCGATAATCACAAATCAATGCGTACCTCCTTTCAGTAGCCGCAGAATGTAGGGGAGCTGCAGGTCGCACTGCGAACAGCACGAGCGCTCGATTTTCGCCTAAATAAAAAATGTAGTATTACACAATGCAATTTTACAAACATACAAAATAGTTATACCTGAATCGCCTGTTCGAAGCCGTGCTCCTTCGCGCGCGCTCGCATCTTGCCGAGAGAAAGCACCGTGTAGAGGATGCCATTCAAGTAAGGACACACCTAAACATGTTTTCGCTTCGTCCTCAAATCGGGAGTCCAGGCTTCAGATAGATAGAAGCAGAGGCAGAGTATTTGAAACCTAATTCGAGAATGAGAGAGAAACAGTATTTTTTTAATTGAAAATTTAATGTTTCAAACCCCACATTGCTATTGGAGTAGTTTCCCTTGAGCAGGTTGAGGAGTGCTGTGGCCAGCGATTCCACCTGCAAAAAACACATTCGCATTCCATTTCCATTTCCATTTCCATTGTTTTCGACTTTCCATTGTTTGTCACTGTTGCAATTGCATTTTCCAGTCGTTGTTATCAGGACCACATGTTTTTACGTCGTGTTTTTTTTTGTTTATTGCAGGAATTGAAGATCTCATTTTGGAAAAAAAAATTAACCCCACCGAGCGACTGACGACGGGTGATGCACCCGGGTTGAGGCAGAGATTGAGGAGGAGGGCGCAGGCGTATTCCAGGCCTGAGAGGGAGATAGAGAGGGAGAGAGAGAGAGAGAGAGAGAGAGAGAGAGAGAAAGAAAGAAAGAGAGATGGAGATAGGAAGAAAGAGAGGGAGAGGGAGAAGGAGAGGGGGAGAGAGAGAAAGAGAGGGGGAGAGCGAGGGAGAGATAGCGAGAGAGAGGGAGATAGCGAGAGAGAGAGTGAGAGAGAGAGAGAGAGAGATGCTCACCGTAGGGACTTGGCCGCGCGTCCACATAGTTGAGCAGCCACTCGAACGTGTTCAACTGTAGCAGCTCTCGTTGCACCGAAGGTCTGAAAAAATTCTTTCATGTATTTTGTATTGTAAAAAAATGTCCTTTGCGAATGCTCTCTGTGAATGGAAATTCAAATGACCCTGTACCTTCCATTACTTTGAAATAAAAAGTACGATCATATCATGTTCTTTGAGTGATTTCCTTTAGTGTTATGATCATATCTCTCATGTGCGATTCCGAAAAAAAAACTATATGATCTCAATTGCATGCAGTACATTGTAGTTCCTAATTGATAGAGCTCATGTTTACCAGCCTACTATTACGGCCACATGTAATTGAAGAGAACCGCCTGCATTCTTTTCCTATTAGTCACT